>JASDQU010736859.1:220256-236737 GCA_032191745.1 Picea mariana
TCCTTCTAGTGGGTGCTAGAGAAATCAGAGGGTTGGTGCTCTCAACAAGTTGAATCTTGTAAAACAGAGGTAGTAGCCTCACATTGATTTGATTCTCAAAGATAGATGATGTACAAAACTTAAAATACTACCTATCATTCGAAGAAGAAGAGGTTTTATCCCTTTATGGGTTTCCTCATGAAAGTTTGTCTTTGTGTATATCTTATGTGTGACCAATGTTCATTATTTTTGTTGTTCATATCTTGTATAATGTTGATGGTCACTTGGAAGAGATTAAAAAATTGTTTGAATAGTCATAAGTTGTTTAATCACAGTAACAACTTATTCACCCTCGCCCTCTCAGTTGTCTTAGTAATTTCAACACCTCATTCCACTGAAATTTAGTATCTTTCTTTAACAGTTTCTCCATTGGTGCAATGATATGTGCATACCCTTTTATGAATTTCCTGTAGTAGCCTGTATGTCCCAATGTTTCTCTCAACTGGTGCACTAATTTTGGTGGTGGTAAATTAACAATGACTGCAATCTTAGCAAGATCCACCAATAACCCTTGTTTATAGACTATATGTCCCAATAGTATTCCAAAAGGTGTCCCAAAAATGCACTTCTTGATATTCAATGATATATGACATTGCCTGTATATTTCCAACATCAGCCTTAACATTTCCACATGGTATTTTAATAGACTATATATGGTCCAATCATCTAGATACACTTCTAAAAACTGTTGTATGAACTCTTTAAAAGAATCTATTACGGCCCTTGAAAATATAGTAGGTGCATTTTTTAGCCCAAAAGGCATGAATATGTACTCGCAAGATCCCCATTTTGTGGCAAAAGTGGTATTGTACCTGTCTTCTAGGGCTATCCTAATCTGATGGTAACCTGAGAATCCATCTATAAATGAGTAGGCCTCCTAGCCTCCCACATTCTCTAATACCTCATTTGTGAAAGGGGTGGGAAAAGGGGCATGTAAGCAAGCATCATTTAGTTTCCTTAGGTATACACAAATCCTTATCCCCCCTTGTTTTTTTTCTTCCACTACCATAGGGATTATCCATTCAAATTCCTCCACTGGTTCTATGATTCCAGATTCTAACATTCTATCAATTTTTTCTTTCACTTTCTGCTTGTATATAGGATTCAGTCTATACGGTCTCTGTCTGACATATCTAGCCTTGTGTTTGAGAGGTATATTCGTCTCTCATAACTCTCTTTCTATGCCTTTCATATCTGTAAAGGTCATTGGGAATGAGATGTTGTATTCATGCAGTAAATTTGTTACTCGGTCCATTGTTTGTTCATCCCACTAGTCTCCAATGATGACTATTTTGGGATTCTCAGTTGTCCCAATGTTGACTTTCTTCACCTTGTTCAGTGCAGCAAACACTTCTGATTATAGAGATGGACCTTCCACCTCTCTTTCACCTCCAAATTTTGTAATATGAATGTTGCGCAAGTCATGTTCATCTGGTCCTTCTTCGTCCACATGATAGCATGACAGTAGTTCGTTAAATGTCTGTATGTTTTGTTGTTGATACAATGTCATAAGTTCGACCTATGGTTCATCAATAAATATCACCCCTATGATTTGTTTGAGTGATGAATCAATGTTGGGTTTCTCATGTTCAAATGAGAAAGTGACTATAAAAAAAAATCGTAATGTTGTCCATTTTGTAGTGCCTCTATGAATTTCCTGGTATACATACTAGTTTTCTGGAATTCCTTCTAAGGTATTAATGAAGTAATGAGGCCATTCCTCTGGTGGTGTCATCCTCCATCGTTTGTTTCACTTCTCCAAGTGTTTTTTTTGTGTCCCATGTCCATGATATATCTTCATCTCATTGCTTCAGGGCTCTTCATTGAATCTAATGCGCAGTAGTCACTTACATTAGTACCAGTCCTTAAATATTTCTTTGTGCGTACCCCACCATCTTGCAGGTATTGCCTTGAGTGAAATGTCTAGGTATAAGAGCCTATGATTCTCTAAAAATTCATCTTCATATCTTGTTAGGAATTCTTCTAAGTCATTCACCCCATGAAAACTAGGAGGTTCTCTTATCTCTATACCCAGCCATCTTGCTGCGCAGTCTATTCTTCCACACCTTCCTGTGGATACTTCTTGTAATATTTGTTGTCAATTCTCCAACCCTGTATCTGAGTCAAAAGCACATGATATGATGCTCCTTCAGCAGAGTACTCCATCTGCAGTTGGGTTGACATAATCTTCTTCACGCACAGTGGTTTTGTATAATTGGTTGATCTCCTCAAGGTATAAGCAAGTGGGTTCTACAAACCTTTCTCCTTCTGATGGATCTAATGGCTCAATGACACTATATTCTCCTTATTTGAATGACATATTCATTTTCTTGAATTTTATTATGGTCTGGTTATAAAATTCCCAATCCATCCCAAGCAATGATGGATAAGGTGTTGTACCATCTACTATTTCTATATTTCAAAGTCTTCCTTAGTGCGCACTCCATCTAGATCTACTATCACACTCTTAAGCCTTCCAATTGGTAGAACTTTGTGTTGGTTTTCTAGATTCAATTGGACAGGTGAATATCCTAGTGTGGGCTCTCCCATAGACTTCCATGTCGTCTTGGGTAACACATTTACCTCAGAGCCTGAATCTAGTATGATGTCCCCCATATTGAAATATCCAATGTTAGCATTCAATCTAAATTCCCTGCTTGTCCTCATTATTGCATGGAGTTGATTGATTGTTTTATGTTCTAATTTCCCCTCTACTTCTGTGTTACATTTTTCTAACATATTTTGCAAAATTTTAACAGATGATTGGTCATTCAGTATCTTAACACAAGATTGCAGAAAATTATTTATGGTACTTACTTTCTCTACAACTTGTGTTTCATTGGTGTGGTCCATTGAGGAGAAAATTTCATACATTGGTACATTCTAGATGTGTTGCGTGGTTGATGTAGAGGTAATGTATTGTCTATAGAACTCATATATTTCCTCCTTGAATAATTATTTTTCTTTCCCTGCATCGAACTGTTTATGTGGTTCAGTATTCTTCTTCACCCATTGGTGTTGTGTTGGATCTTGTCGTACTATGTCAACTCTTGTCTTAGCTCCTCATCGTGTAACTATGTTGATATTTCTTTTGTCATCCCTGGATTCTACAAATATCCACTAGACATTCTGATTGTTCTGATTCTATTTTTCTTGAATTTTCCCCAAAAATGTTGGGCATTCCTCTGTATCATCGTCTGTTGCGTGACAATACATACATGTCACAGGTGGAAGTGGACATTCCCTTGCATAATGTCCTATTTGTTGGAAGTTATGGCATACTATTGGACCTCTGCCTCTTCCCAATCTTCCTCTACCTCATCCTCCACCTTTGTATCCTCCTCAATCTACTCATGGTGCGTTGTACTGAGGCACCTAATTATACAGCGTGGGGTTATATTGTGGTTGTGCGTTATTATACTGAGGTTGCACAATGTTGTATTGTTGTTGCAGAGTGTTGTACATAGGTGGTACCTGGTTAAATTGAGGTGTAGCTTTCAGTGTCATCATTTATGCATGCACCCTATAGGTATCTGACGTTCTCTCCTGCATCAAGTCCATTGTCCTACAATATTTGTCATCATGACCCACTGACTTGCAAAAGTTGCAATACGAACTCTTGGGTATTGTCTGATACTTTTGCATCATTGGAAAATGATATGGATTGTGTCCATGTTTTTTACAAATCTCACACCATGGTCCTCCTGTTGGAAAAGGGTTTGGCAGCCCTATTTCCATGTACTGCGTGAAAGTTGGGAACTCATTCTTCTGATGTCCTTTTGTCATGCATGTGGTACACCAAACAACTTCCCTTTTCTCTTTTCTCTTATTTTGGTTTAGTTGGAATGTGAGATTCTTCAGATCCTCCTTTAGCTCTTATATTGTTGGATTTGTCTTCTAGTATTGGTTCTCTTCAAGTTGTAGGGATGCATGTAGAGCCTCTGCCTGCATTTGAAAATTTTGTTGCCTCAAAGGGTATTTCAGGTGTGGTAGTAGTGAATTCACAAAGATATGTCTATGCTACATATCCATCATGACATACTTAAATTTTCCCTTCAATCGTTTGAACCTCTCATCAATCTCCCAAACAGACTCTCCTAGTTTTTCTCTGATCTCAATCATCTCATTCATGTACTGATCTTTTGAACTAGGCTTCTGAAAATCATTTATCAGTAGCTTCTTGATCTATGAAATCATCCTTGTTGTTCATGGTGGATTGTTTATAGCTAAGCTCGTGTACCAATCCAGTGCGTGGTCTCTTAGCGTGACATCTAACTGCGCAATTTTTGTATACTCATTTGTGATCTAGTTTGCTTCCCAAATATTCTCACATATAAACAAGTTCTTTTCACAATCCTCTAATGCCTCTCCCTTGAATTCGGATAACCTAATGGTGGGGTCATGTCCTACCATCTTGAACGGTGACGAACTATGACCTCCATGCGGTGTAGATACTTGACTACTACTTCCTAAACTGGATCCTCCAGTCACTTCTCCTTGATTGGGTGCACTTCATGTTGTCTTTCTTCCATTAAAATTCGGTTGTCTAAACAATGGTGTTCTTTCTAGTGTATTAGTCGCACATGGGTTTATGGGTTCCACACCAACACTGATATGCATAGGAGTTATTCCTTTTTTTTCCTGCCCTTAGACCTATCGTCTTCCTTTCATATGTTGCACACAAGATTTCCTCAATATGCTCCACAGCCTGGAGATCCTCTACCTCTTCTTCATCACTTGTCAAGCCATCTCTCTATGCTATGGCTCTCTTCTTATTATTCATCTTATATTGGTAGGGTACTCCACTGTGTATTTTTCCAATTGTTTCCATGATCTTCTTGATCTGATCTTCCTCCATCATGATCGGGTACAAGGCATCCTCCTTCTTTCCTTTATCCATCTTTTCCTCCATTTCTCCAACTCATCTCAGTGCTTCCCCCCTTCCCCCATGTACGCATGGAAGTTTAGTTGTATGATGTCATAGTCATTGCACCTTTGTTATACAGTAGGATCTTGATGGAAGTATACAACGATCTAATAAACCTACCTTTGGGTCCCTTCAGGAACTCTTTCTCTACTATGTTGTAAGACTTCCTAGTATCTACTGCAAATTATGTTATATCCTGCAACAATATTGTCTAACCAGAAATATACTACACACATAAATTTGTTGTTAACTTGTTGTAACTACATGATATCCATAAGATTCCACTCGAGCTGTCTAATTCAATTTGTAGGGTGGTTTTATTTCAACCTCAATATCCACTCCTGCAACACATGCGGGAAATTATGGAAAAATAATTCATGCAAGTCGCTAAACATGTACTTGTCCAAATATTTGTGCGGTGTTATTTTAGGGTTTTGTTTGTCCTTCTGTGAAAAATCAAGCTCCTTGGTTTTATTCCATCTTTCAATCTTCGACTCTATTGGATTCCATGGTCTGAACATTCCTTTTTATACCTTCATTCTCTTCATGATTCTTTCATGGATCCCACTCACTCAATCCCATGCAGTTCCAGCCGGCAACGAAACCATTTGTTGGTTTTCTACTCTCTCTTCCTACTTCTCGGGTTGATCCAGGTTCAAATCTAAACAAGCTTCCAACAAATCCCTCTAAAACTATTGGCCCTCCTGGTAACCTAGAAGGTAACATGGCACATAAAGTGTACTGCTCAATCTCACTCGAGATATTTCTATGGGTGACTGCAATGCTCAGGTGCTTGCAGTCTAGGAAAGAGTAGGTATCTAGGATTGCACCTCATTTTGTTAATCCTTGATCTAGTTTCCCATTCTATTTTTTGTGCTATTCATTTACCTATTAAGTCTACGCATGCATTCTAACAGATCTAACATATAACAGATCTCACATAATTATCCATTCATCCATGCATAGTCTAACTACTTACAGAAGGGAAACATACAACCAATCACATCACATAACACAGATATTATTGTGGTTCATCCCCTCCTAGGATACATCCACAAAGATCTAGCTCTTAGGATATTTTATTATGGTTTTGTAATATATGGCATCGTGTGCACTACATTTTTTTATCATACAATCATAAACCAGATTCCACAATCTTTGTGAGGCTGACTAGATCACACCAGGCTCCTCAGCCTGCGATCTAACCCTCTGGATCTAGTTTCTTGACTCTCCTACAGATCAACAGCTTATAGAATTGGTATTATATCTTCCAGTAGTTTCCTTCACATTTCATTACAAAAACTTAGTACTGAACAAAACTTATCCACACCAAAAAGACTGTCTAGGTATTTATATATACTAATTCTCATCTCAACAGCTATTACATTATCTTACAAAAACTCTAACCCTAATGAGGTTATGTTTTCCTGCATGTGCACCTTGCATGATCTCCTATTTTTCCTTCCTCTCACGTGATACTTTTCATGCCAGTTGTCTTTTTCCTTATTAAGCTCTACCTTTCAAAAAAGTCTTTTCCTCAAAATTGGCATGCGCCCAACAATATGTGTGTGTGTGTGTATTGAGGTCATAGAACCTGTGTGAGTATGAGGTTGGTGAGTTGGGACGCAGATATACCAGTGCTCCTACCCATGTATTTATACTCAGTTATTAATATAATGTTTCATCGTTGCACACAGACAAACTCAGACAAAAAGAGATGGGGGGTTGATTCCACCGGAAAAGGGAAAAGGGGGTGAGACGTAATTATTAGGAAATATTTTATAATATTTCTGGAAAAGTGTATGTTGGATAATTATCCTAAGTTCTCGGGGTTGGGAATAGGTCACCAAGTGGCTTAAGCTACTTCTGAAGGTGACAAGTGTCAATTTGAAGGCATGGAATATATATTGTTGGCCTTAGTGTATTGTGGAGGATGATTTTTATTCGAATTATTCATGATTGACTTTCTTGTGAGAAGAAGGGGGTCAAACTATATGGAAAATCTTATTATTACCTTATCTACACAGAGAATTCAGTAAGGATTTGAGGGGACTATAATTAGAGTTTATTGTCAAAGAGATGGGTTGTAAGGCCCATGAGCAATCTCTCTAGGTGAGAGATTGTATGTTGAGAAGTGGGTTGTCAAACCCATGAGAATACTTTCTAGGTGAGATTTTTTCTTAGATTTGTTCCCTAGTGCATTGAGCATTAGTTGCAAGGCTCGAAGACTTTTTTTATGTTCTGTTGTTGGTAACCTTGGAGGGGAAGTTGGGAAACTGAAAAAATGTTGAGTAGAGAAGGGACACATTTTCTTGGGTGTGACAGGTGCATGGGGAATAAGGGATTGTGGGATATTTGCAGCAATGGGCACTTAGGACTGAGCAATTGTGTTGAGAATCAGACCTTAGCTTGTCGCTAGGAACCCTTTTTCTCTGGTGGAGTTAATCCCCAACTCGAGGGTGACCTGTTGCTGAAAAATTATGAGCAACAGAGCCTATGGATGGGAGGAACGTATGAGTTATGCATGAAGTTGGTGATTTCCATAAAAGATAAGTGTTCTTTATTTTCTTGTCTTGTTTACTGCATGAATATTTATCTATGTTTGACATGGTTTAATTCTTGTATGTTGTCACATATAAGAATTTGTTGTTATTATGTTTAATTTTGATTGTACATGTAAGTATGGTGCTTGTGGCCTGTATTTGTAGACATGCATAAGTATGACAGTAATCTTTAGTTTTCTAGTTAAGTTATATTTTGATATTAGCCATGAGTCTCTGAGGAAAGAATTGAATAGTTGGGTGCGCAGGAATGTAGCATGTGTGCACAAGAGGCTAGAATTTGTATGTGTGTACAAGGAATTAGACCCCTCGCACATGGAAATCAGAAGTGGCGCGTGACACCAAGGTGGTTAAGCACACAATTATGTTGTGTGTTCAGTATGTTGGTGTGCGTAGTTTTTTGAGTCACTTTCGTTGCTTAAAGTTGTGTTAAAAGGAGAAAGATAGTGTGGCATGAATTAGCTTGGCGTTGAGCGCATTACTTCAAGTGAAATTTTTTAGACTAGAGTTCAGTTTAGAATCTGCGCAGTGGACTTTTGGAGTAGCATTGTTCAGTAGTATGCTAGGTGATGTTATAGATTGGTATCAAAGTAATCTCAGAGCATGTTGTAACTATTGGTAATGGGAAATGTTACAAGGTGGTAACGGTACTCAGTTGGGAGACAAGGTATGTTATAGTTTGGTATTAGAGTTATTGGTTCAACACTTGACTTGAATGGGCTAGAGTTCAAAAGTTGCAAAGCTCCAATTTCAACATTGAGCTTTCATGGGTTGAATTTGGAATTTCAGCATGGCCATGGTGTGCATTAAGTAATAATGTGTAGGTGTGTGTGCTAAATTTTGGGCGTTGCAGAATATGACACTGGAATTGCACAGTAAACAATGGTGCATGGTTGTGCGCACTAAATTTTTGGGGCTACGCAGAGAAACGTTGTGGTGCATGTGCACTACTAATACATAGTGTGCAAGTTAAAAATTGACATCGCGCATTAGCATGTGTTTAATACCAGTGCATGCATGTGATTTAGAAGGAAGGATTCTAAAAAAATTGTGTACAGTTTCATGAATTTTCCTAACAAATCTTGTTGTCTGCACATTTTGCAGAATTATCACCAATTAGAGTAGGACAGAATCAGCGCAGAAGGTCAAAAGCATGGAAGATGCGTAGAGGACTTACAGTCCTGATAATGAATTTGGGGATTTTTATGTCAGGTTGGGTGTTGATGGTACGGAATCCAAGGAGGAGCACATGAACATGGTAGAAACCATAAAGGGATTGCAAAAATATGTCCAAATCTATAAGGTTGATAAGGAGAGGATTATGAGAGACAAGGAGCAACAAGATAACTTCAATGTCAAATTGATGCAGAGCCTAGATAGAATCGAAAAGAAAATGGATAAGGAGACAGAGATGAGTAGGTCAAGAATTCAAAAGTCTCATTATGAGAAAATAAGAGAAGCAATAATTATTGATAGGCATCGACCTCACTCACCAAGGCGTTCTTTCAAGAAAGTGCTCAGTAGTTCAAGTTCATCTTCTGTCAGAAAGCATAAGAGAAGGCCTGGGGTGGACGAGCTATAGGGAGAAACAAATAAGATCAAGCCTCTTACCTTTGATTGTGAGCATAATAAGGTTGAGGATATGAAGACCTAGTTGTTTGGTATGAGGAAGTACTTAAAGCTGCATAATTATTATGCGCAATCATAAGGGATGATTGTTATCTATTAGCTGAAAGGAAAGGCATCAATATGGTGGGATTGGTTTGTGCAAGTGCAACACATTGATGAGAATAAAGTGACTTAGAGAGAGCTAAAGAAGTATTTCCAAAACAAATACTTAACCAAGTAGTACTATGACAAGAAAATGAAGGAGTTCTTCGAACTCAAGATTGGGAGTTTGATGATAGATGAGTATGAAAGATAATTCTTAGAGCTGTTGAAATATGTCACATTCATCAAGGATGAGAAAGTTGAAATTCATAGGTACTTGAGTGGGTTTCCCTCATTTATTAGTGACAAGATATAGTATGATGACCCTAAGACATTGAAGGAAACCATAAGGCGTGTTAAGTGTCTTTACGAGTAGAAAAAGGGAAGACCAAATTTCCAAAAGGCACGAGAAGGTAAGATGAAAAGTAAGGTGGAATAGAGGAAGAAGGGGGCTAAGCTACCATTTTTCATAAATACTGTGCAAGGAAATTCAACTCTCTAGGAGCCCACAATGTCGGAGACAATGGGACAAAAGTCATGGAAACAACCTATGTAGTGTTCGGGTTGTCGTAGAAATCATATGCATAGAGATTTCCCTCAAAGAGGTGATAAAGTGAGGACTGTCCATAGTGTGTAGCAAGCTATGATAGTTGAGGACATGGGTAGAAATCTACCAATGATTTACGCAACACTGGATAACAACCAGGTTGAGTATCAGTCGCACATGATCAAGGTGGAAGGTAATATTAGTGACCAACCCATTTCTATTTTAATTAACTCAAGATCTAGTCACAGTTATCTAGATCCTAAGATGGTGGAAAGATCCCATTTGCCAAGAATAAATCTTCAAAAACCTTGGTTGGTACAATTATCTACAGAAGAAAAAAGGAAAATTAGTGAGATGGTTAAGGCATGTCCAATGGAGATGAATGTACTACGTGCAAAAGTTGATTTGAATATTATACCTTTGTGTTTGTATGAATTGGTTGGATGAGCACCATGTTGTCCTAGACTGTTACAATAAGGAATTCACTTTTTTAGATGAGGAAGGAAACTTAATATTAGTTCAAGGAATTCCAAGAGCTGTAACTATCATAGAATTTTCAGCCTTGCAATTGAAGAAAAGTTACAAGAAAGGATGTCAAGTATTCGCAGTGCACATGGAAGAGGCACCTAAGGATAAAGTGCCAAGTATTGAAAATTGTGCAATACTGAAAAAGTACTGAGATACTGAGATTTCCTTCAAAAAGAGATATCAATTTCTCCATAAATATGATGTTGGGAGCATCACCTATATCCAAGACTCCTTATAGGATGAGTACGCCAGAGTTGAAGGAGTTGTAGATGCAACTTGAAGAGATTCTAAAGAAGTGATATATATGACCAAGTGTGTCACCTTGGGGTGCGCCAATTTTTTTCATTAAGAAGAAAGATGGTATGCTGAGACTTTGTATCGACTTCATGTAGTTAAACAAGGTAATAGTAAAGAACAAGTATCCTTTGCCAAGGATAGATGACCTCTTTGATCATCTAGGAGTCGTGCATATATTTTCTAATATTGATCTTAGATCTAGCTATCACCAAGTAAGAATAAAAGATGAAGACATCAATAATACTGCATTCAAAACAAGG
The DNA here is from genome assembly GCA_032191745.1 of Picea mariana. Taxonomy (NCBI): domain Eukaryota; kingdom Viridiplantae; phylum Streptophyta; class Pinopsida; order Pinales; family Pinaceae; genus Picea; species Picea mariana. The sequence continues at coordinate 231,126 of JASDQU010736859.1, forward strand.
TATGTTCATTACGCATTTACAGTGGTGCCATTTGGGTTTTCAAATGCACTAGTTGTTTACATGTGTTTGATGAACAGATTTTTCAGAAGTTATTTAGATAATTTTTTCATTGTATTTCTAGATTACATACTTATTTACTCAAACTTTGAAGAGGAGCATGAGCAACACTTGAGGATGGTGTTGTAGGTTTTGAGGGAGAATAAACTTTATGCAAAGTTGAGCAAGTGCTCATTTTATCAGCGACATATTCATTATTTGGGTCATATTATTTCTAAGGAATAGTTGTGGATATGGAAAACATAAAATCCATTGAGGAATGGTTGACACCAAGAAATGTCACATAGGTAAGGTCCTTTATGGGACTAACAGGGTACTACAAAAGGTTCATTGAAGTATTCTCATAGATTGTGCATCCAATTGCATCTTTGCAAAACAAAGGTGAGCGATTTGAGTGGACTCTAGATCGCGCAAGGAATTTTCAACACTTGAAGAGTTTTTTTACAAGTGCGCCAATTTTGAGAATTGTTGATCCTGATGCAAACTTAGTTCTGTGCATGGATGCATCCAAGGAAGGAATCAGTGGAGTCTTGAGTCAAAATGTACATGCGGTGTGCTAAGAATCAAGAAATTTGAAAGAGCATGAAAGGCTCTATGTTATGCATGAATTGGAATTGGCAGCCATAGTGCATGTCTTGAAAATGTGGCGGCATTATTTTATGGGTAAAATATTTGAGCTGAGAACATACCATAGTGGTCTAAAGTATCTGTTTGGAAAGCTAAGTTTAAATTCCAAACAAAGCAGGTGGTTAGAATTCCTCAGTGAGTATGACTTTGACATAAAGAATATCATAGGAAAAGAGAACAAGGTGGTTAATGCACTCAGCACGAGGGTGCATGAGATGCATGCTATAGCCATTAGCATGTATAAATTGGATTTGTGAGACAAAATTTTAGAACTGGCCAAATTAGATATGTGCTATGTTGACATAAAGGCAACTTTACAGCAAGGTATGTCACAACAAAAGTTTGAAGGCTATGAGCTCAGAGAGGATGGGATCCTCATGTATAAACACAGAGTCTATGTGTAGAATGATAAAGATTTAAAGAGCTTGATATTTTCAGAGATGCATAAGTCTTTTTATGCTAGACATCCAGGTTACCAAAAGACAATTTCCACAATCAAGAACCAATACTTTTGGCTAGGTTTGAAAAATGAAGTTGTTGATTTTATTGCTAGATGCCTAGAATGTCAGAAGGTCAAGGTTGAGCACAGACATCTAGCTATTTTGCTACACCATTTTCCCATTCCTAAGTGGAAGTGCAAATGTGTGACCATGGATTTCATAACCAAGCTACCTAGGACCACTAAGCAGCATGATTCTATTATGGTGGTGGTGGAAAAAATTACTAAATCTTCCCATTTTATTCCAATGAAGTCAACACACAAGGAAGTTGACATTGTTGAGATTTACATGCAATAAATTTCCAATATGAATGGTGTACCTAAGACAATTGTGTCTAACATAGATTCGAAGTTCACCTCAAACTTTTGGAAAGGGTTATTCAAGGGATTTGGAACAAGTCTGAATTTCAGCACAACATATTACTTTGAGTCAGATGGTCAAATAGAGAGAGTAAATCAGGTGATTGAAGACATGTTGAGGATTTATGTGATGGATACGACATCAAAATGAGAAGACTGTCTTCATTTGGTAGAGTTTTCTTACAAAAATTGGTATCAAGCATCTTTAAATGTGAAACATGCTAGTGAGTTGGGACAACCCAACAGACCATGCAGTAGTTGGGCTAGATATACTCTGGGAAATGGAAGAGAAGATGGTAAAGATCAATTAGAATATAAAGGTTTCCCAGGACAGGCAGAAAATCTGCACGGATAAAAGTAGAATCCACAGATATTCTAAAGTGGGTGATCATGTGTTTCTAAAAGTGAAGGCAAGGCGTAGTTCCCTGAAGTTGGGAAAGTGTTCTAAGTTAGCAACGTGCTATTGTGGGCCATTTTAAATCCTTGAAAGGATTGGTACTTTTTGTGTTGGTTTTGTCACTTGGGTGAGAAAAACAACAACATGTGCATGTCAAGATGAGCCTTCTAGACAAGATAGAACAAAGATATAAACTAAAACAACTAAGAAATAAATGTTAGAAATCATGAGAAACTTAGAACCATGAAAATCAAACAATGACCAACATAATTCTACCAATGGATTAATATATTAGTAGGAAAAACACTGTAGAGAAAGTTTAGGGACTTATGAGTCCCCTATTCCTCCTTGGGAGGGCTCTTGATTTCCCTAATTGAGAGCTCTTCATACAATGGAAGAAATGGAAAATGGTGAAGAACAACAATGCCTATTTCCTCAAGAGGTGAGTGGAATGGCCTATTGCAATGGTGCTTGAAGGATTCCCAAGGAAGAATTCTTGCAACATAAAAATACTATGAAGATCTTGTTTTCTTAGCACACCCATGGCTCTTATTTATAACATTCATACATGGAAAAATGTAATTGGTTCATAGTGTGAACAAGGGGCCTTTTAGGGCACCCTCTAGCACTTGACCAACCCCCAAGCTAGATTTCTCTCAGATATGAGTGTCAAATTATGTTGGGGGTTGATCCATAAGTGGTTGAGGGGCCGACAAGTTCCATAAATGCATTGTTCATAAAAGTGTGTGGCTTTTCTCGTACACAGTCACACATTTTGCACATTGTGCACGTTGAGGGTTGTGTTGGCCCGCACATACTGTGCATTGTCTATGTGCTTCCTTTGGTGAATATGCACATTTCAATTTTTGACCCAATTGTATATTTTTTTTCCTTTTAAATTCATTTTGCTGTTGTAGGTGGACTAATTGTTGTTGGCATTGATGTGTTTTCTAACCATTTGTGTGCAATGTTGCAGACAATTTTTCAATGATAATAGTCATGTCGCATATATGTTTTCATTTCCTGCATCCTTGTGTATTCATAATGTTTTCCATGTGTCATTTCTTAAGAAGTATGTACATTATGCTAATCATATTATTGATTGGAATGTAATTTAGGTGGAGCCAGAAGGAAATTTTCAAGTGCAACCAGTTTTCATATTGGATCGGAAAATCAAATAGCTCCGTAATCGAGCCATGGAGCTAGTAAAGGTCCAATGGACCTAGTACGGTCCTAAGGATGCAACTTGGGAGTGCAAGGATGTTATGCAGGTAGAGTATCTGTATCTTTTTTAGGATTTTTGAATTTTTGTATGTACATGTGTAAATGATGCATTAAGGACAGTGCATAAATAAAGGGAGGGGAATGTAATGTCTCTGATCTAGACCCTTTGTAATTGTACATATAGGTTGGTGGGTCATTGGTACCAATTGTAAATGTAAAGGTACATATAGGTTGGTGAGTCGTTGGAACTAAGTTTTGATGTTGTGCGCACCTAAGTAGTGTGTGGAGAAGTGTTATCAAAGATAGGGTGCACACATTTTATAGTGTTTCACACACCTGGGTAAGTGCACACATTTCACAGGGTTGCACGCACTTGGGTAGGTGGGCGATAATGGACTGGGAGTGCATGCAGAGTTGAGTTATATATATATGATTGTATATGTATTGAGGTTGGAGAGCCTATGTGAGTATGAGGATGGTGAGTCGGGATGCAAATAGGCTAGCGTGCCTATCCATGTAATTATACTCAGTTATTAATATAATGTTTCATTGTTGTGCACATAAAGACTCAGACGAAAAGAGATGGGGGAATGACTCCACCAGAAAAGGGAAAAGGGAGTGAGACGTAAGTCTCAGGGAATATTTTATAATATTTTTGGAAAATTGTGTGTTGGATAATTATCCTAAGTTCCTGGGGTTGGGAATAGGTCACCAAGTGGCTTAAGCTACTTCTGAAAGTGACAAGTGTCATGTTGAAGGCGTTCAATATATATATATAGATAGATAGATAGATAGATAGATATTGTTGGTCTTAGTGTATTTTTGAGGATGATTGAAATACAGATTATTATTCAGATTATTCGTGATTGACTTTCTTGTGAGCAAAAGCGGGCCAGACTGTATGGAAAATCAGATTATTAACTTATTTTCACAGAGAAGTTGGTAAGGAGTTGAGGGGGATGTAATCATATTTTATTGTCGAAGAGATGGGTTGTCAGACCCGTGAGCAATCTATCCGGGTGAGATATTGGATGTTGAGAAGTGGGTTGTTAGACCCATGAGCATACTCTCTAAGTGAGAGTTTTGTTGAGAGTTTTTCCTTAGTGCATTGAGAATTAGTCACAAGGCTCAAAGACATCATGTCTGACCTATTGTTGGTAACCCTGAAAGAGAAGTGGGGCAACCTAAGGACCGTTGAGCAAAGAAGGGGCACACTTCCTTGGGTGTGACAGGTTCATGGGGAATGAGGGACTGTGGGATAGTTGCAGCAATGGGTGCCTAGGACTGAGCAATTTGGTTGAGAATCAGACCTTAGCTTGTCACTACGAACCCTTTTTCCCTGGTGGAGTTAAGCCCCAACTCGGAGGTGACCTATTGCTGAAATATTATTCGCAACAAAGTCTATGGATGGGAGGAACGTCTGAGTTATGCACACAGTTGCTAATTTCCATAAAAGACAAGTGTTATTTATGTGCTTGTCTTGTTTACTGCGTGATTATTTATCTATGTTTGACATGGGTTAATTCTTGTATGTTGTCACATATAAGTAGTTATTGTTATTTTGTTTAATGATGCTTGTATATATAAGTATCGTGCTTATGGCCTGTATTTGTATACATTCATAAGTATGACAACAATTATTAGTTTTCTTATTAAGTTATCTTTTGATATTGGTCATGAGTCTCTGAGGCAAGGATTGAATGGCTAGGTGTATAGGAATGTATCATGTGTGCACAAGAGGCTAGAATCCATGCATGCATACAAGGAATTAGACCCCATGCACAGGGAAATCAGAATTGGCACGTGACGCCAAGGTGTTTGTGTGCATGGTTGTGTTTTTGTTTTAGTATGTTGGTGCATGCAGTTGTTTGAGTTACTTTTGTTTCTTGAAGTTGTGTTAAAAGGAGAAAGATAATGTGGCAAGACTCAGCTTGGGGTTGAGCGCATTACTTCAAGTGAAACTACACAAACTATAGTTCAGTTTAGAATCTATGAACTGGAATTTTGGAGTAGCATTTTTTAGTAGTATGTTGGGTGACGTTACATATCCCTATCAAAGCAATCTTAGAGCATGTTGTAAGTGTTGGTAACGGTACTCAGTTGGGAGAGTAGGTATGTTACAAAGTGTGAATGTGGGAGAGTGTTCGAATTCATTCCTTAGTCATTAGAAGGATAGGATTGGTGATAATATGGCTAACATTACTTCTAACTTTCATAATTTAGGACTCTTACCATTCCCATAATGATTGTGTCAACCCATCCTTGCATAACTGCATGAGAGGAATTTTCCACCAACCTCTCACATGCATTCAATGATTGGTTTTAATAATTCAAAGGAGGAGGATAGTTTCATTTAAAGCACATTGTGGAAAAAGAGATGAGTTCTAAGTATGACACTTTGAAAAAGAGGATTTACTCTCCCATAGGCCCCCTTTCCTCTTCCCCTCT
>JASDQU010736860.1:99866-110637 GCA_032191745.1 Picea mariana
TAATCAATTTCATAATTTCAGCGAAGTTAGGAATAAATCTTCTCAAAAAAATTATTTTTCCTAAGAATGACTGAATTTCTTTTACATTCCTAGGAATAGCTATTGTATCTATAGCTTCAACTCTTTTAGGGTCAATTCTAATTCCATCTCGAGATACGATATGACCCAACAACTTTCCCTCTTTCATAGTGAAGTGAGATTTCTTAGGATTTAAGGATAGACCAAACCTGTGACATTTCTCAAATGTTTGTTTGAGATGCATCAGATGATCTTCATCCGATTTAGAAAAAACAGTAAGGTCATCCAAATAGATCACTACAAATTTGTCCCGTTCACCAACGAAAGCAATATCCATTGCGCATTGAAAAGTAGCACCTGCATTCATCAACCCAAACGACATTTTATCGTACATAAATATGCCCCAAGGAGTGGTAAAGGTTGTTTTTTCTTTATCGTAATCACTAATGGCAATTTGATTGTAACCTGAAAATCCGTCAATCATGGACATCCTGTTAGCTCCTACTACTTTTTATAGAACATGGTCGATTTTAGGTAGGGGATAATTATCTTTGAGAGAAGATTTATTAAGATTTCTGAAATCAACACACAGTCTAATTTCCCCATTTTTCTTTCTAACCGGGACTAGATTGGCTACCCAATTAGAATATCTCACTAGTACAATTATCTTAGCATCAAGGAGTTTTTTGACTTCTCGTTCGATAACAGGTAATAAAATGGGGTTAATTTGTAGATTTTTTGTTTAAAAGGTTTGACACCAGGCTTCAGGGGTATCTTATGTTCGATCACAAAAGTGTCATATGTTTTCAGTTCTTCATACGACGATGCGAAAACGTCTTTGTATTTTCTTAACAACTCCATGTATTTATTTTTATTTTCTGTAAATAGATATTTGGATAGTTTTACCCTTCGAGGGTTTTCTTTAGTGCCTATGTTACAATTTTCAACCTCCTCTGGTTGGGGTTGTAGGGTGGTTTTTGAAGGGATATCATCTTGATTAAATAGTCTTTCCAAGGGAATTAGACCCTTGGGAATCTAGTTGTTCTTGAGAACGAGCATTAGATGATTTGCGATTTTATTGTGAAACTCTTTAGAATCCTCCCCCTCCTGCATGATCCAAATGGAATCATTTTGATTTTCTTGATCAATATGCGTTTCAGCAAATTCATCTAATGATTCAAGAAACCTTCGAATCTGCTCATCATCCTCAAAGACCTGCCAATGTTGTATGTTATTCGGTATCAAAGGGCGATGTCTCATTTGTATGTGATACTTTAATTTAAAAGCAGTTGGGGGTGTGAAATTTGATGCTGCTTTAGCTAAAGCATCAGCCTATTGATTTTCAGACCTTGGGACGAAATGAACATTCATAGAGGAGAAGAATTTCTCGATTAAATCCCAGACACAATTCCTATAAGACTGTAATCTAGGATGCTTGGCCTGGTACTGCGGATTCACCTATTTTATAATTAACTTGGTGTCACCAAAGACTTCAAGTTTCTTTATTTTCATCCTCCTAGCAGCTTCTAATCCTAGCACTAAAGCTTCATACTCGCATACATTGTTTGTACAATCCACATTCCACTAAAGCCTATATGAAAAGGGGATTACGAATTGATCATCGGGAGCCACAAGGAGTGCTCCTGCTCCGGCTCCAAGGAAAGACGAGGCACCGTCAAAATACATTTTCCATACACCGGTGTTATATACATTTTTTTTTATTTCTTTTTTTTCAGTTTTTTCTTCTATACAATTTTCGTCTATATCTACTTCAAAGTCATCATCAATAGATAATATACAATTTCCTAAGTCTTGGTCAGCAATATAAACTAGATGATTGTTTGGGTTGTGTGGATCACCTACCATAAATGCCAACCTAGTCTCTCTGTAAAGACGCATGTATTGTCCTCTGAAAACTGGAATTGTAGCGTATTTCATATCCAGTTGGAGAGATCCTCCAAGCTTGGCACCCCATGACCTAGATAATAGCATACCATACTTTGGAGGGATGTCAGCGACCACTACATCCATGAGAATGATTTTAGCAGGTATTTGAGCCAAGATTACCACTAGGTTTTTAATCATACCTATGCATTTGACTTTCCTCAAATCAAAAGAATATAAGTCACCATAGGGCCTTGTGATTTCAAGACCAAGTTTTTCCATAATTTCCTTTGGCATCACGTTGTGGGAAACTCCGTAATCCAGCATACAGTTATGGAGAAGGTGGTTAAATGAGGTTAACATGATATAAAAGGGGGCCACAGTGTCTCTCGCACCTTCGAAGTGTGGACCAAAGACTATGTTTGGTTTGTCATCTTCTAAGTTGATGACATCGGCCTGGCTTTTATCTTCGGAAAAGTTAATCATCTTGGTGATTTGTTTTCTGTATATGGGATTTTTATCTAATTCAATGAGGGGAATAGGAATTTTGATTTTATTTATTTCATTTCCAAATTAAAATTTCCAAGGGCCTTGTCATTTTCTATGTTCGGGGCCTCCATTCCATTCTTTTTAGCTTTTCATTGTGATGTTGAATTGTTTTCATTTATAGGAGATTGTGTCTTCATAGGGAGTGTTTCTACTAGTTTTGACTGGACAAGTTGCATATCAGCTGTGTTTTTTTTCGCAGGTTGTTTATCAGCAACTTTTGGAGTTGCCTCATCAATTTCGCTTCTTGGAAAAATCTTTTTTGTCGAAACCGTTGGGAGACTTTTGTTTCTTGGTCTTAAATTATATTTTCCCTATAGTTCAGCTATGATATCATCTACGATATCTTGATAGGTGAAATATTCAGACATATTGTTGCTAACATTGTCTTCTATTATAATTTCTTTATTTAAGGATCTTTCGTAATCTTGTCTCGATAAATAAGGTGATTTGTTATCATCGCCAATATTATTAATATCTTCATCGATCTCTTCAAAATCTCCTAGATCTTCTTCTCCAATGAAGTTTTCACTTTTGAAGGGTGTTGGAATTTTTTGGTCTTCATTTTTAATTATTTTCTGTGGGACCTAAGGATCGGGATTCTTTCTAAAATATTTCCTAGGGAAATTATCTCTTTTCGATTTCTCTAGTTCCATTTTTGAGATCTTGTTTGAAAGTTCTCTAATTACCCTAGCCATCTCGTCTATTCTATCTCCCGAGGATTTCCCCGATCCTGAAGATCCACCTTGTTCTTTGAATTTCCTATTTTCTTTCTTTCCAGATTTAGTTTTTGCTTTTAATTTCCCTGATGCCATCATGTTTGATTCAATCTCAAGCACATCATATTGCATTTTTGTGATATCTAGGAGTCTAGAATAGACATCTTCATGTTCTATTCCGAGGATGTCAGCAAATTGGTTGAAAAAGTTTATATGTTCTTGGGCAGTCAGATCCCCTTCCCCTGTAAATTTCAGAAAACTTTTCATATAATTTTCATGGAGATCATGTAGAGGAAAAAGAAGGACAAGGGGAGCATATCTAGCAGCTACTTTAGCGAAGATTATGGGAAGCGGTACTTGACCACCTGTTGGTCCTCCAGGGGCACCACCTCCAGCTCCAGCACCTCCTTGTGCAGCCATGGTTAGATTTGAGGTTGAAGCTCAGAATGTGTGAGGAGAAGATTCTCGGAGATCTGGGGAGAAAACCTCAAGAAGTGAGAACGTATCATATGAGAGGGGAAGTGAAAAAGATCTTTCAATAGTTTTTGAAATGTTTAACTGCATAAAGTTAGGCTGACATATAGTATGTGTGGGTAAAAAGACTTGTCTAAGTGATTTTTGTGATTTTAAAATCTTTTCTGGATTGGAGACTGGTGAGGTCTGCTTGCTGTCCGGGTTTTTTCTGGTGTTTTTTCTGCTAATAGCCAGTTTATTTATCGTGGAGTCGCCAAGTGAAAAATATTAGTAGCCTTATAAGGTTTTATATCCTTGTTCACTATCAAAAACAGAAAATGTCAATGTCATTCTTCCGAGGGAAAAGATTCGTGTCTTCGGTCCCCGGCAACGACGCCAAAAAGATATTGTTCCTATGTTTATACTTTATGGCTGTAAAGTATACCGTCAAGGCACCCGTAAATGTTAAAAAGAATAATTTGAGGATAAGAATTGAAAAGGAAGGGTGAAGCAAAATCAGTTTCTCAACTATCTCTGTCTAGCTTCCTATTATTCTTGGATGCTAATATCTCTCTCAATAGCAGCCCATGAACGTTCTAATTCGACCCGGTTAGTTGTTTTTTGTAGGATGGTATTAAATAGGCTCAAAGTTATACTGGTTTGATCTTGAAGGCTAGGTTCAATGTTGGGTTGTTTTCTATTTGGAACAGTCATGGAGGATAAAATTTTATTTAATTGTGAAAGAATTTAATCAAAAGTTACTTCAAACTTTTAAGAGATGAGAATAGGAAAAACAATTTTGGAATTCAAAACACTAACATAAATACATTTGAGGCCGTTTCCTGGATTTGCAACAATTTGAGAATTGTAAAATAAGAAAGAATTACTACAGAAAAATATGAGGCTTTAATCAAGAAAGAATCTCATATTGTGACAAGTAATAAAGAAAGAAAACAAGATTTCTAATGAAAAGTTTAAGTATTAAGGTTCAAATGATTCACAGTTCTTAAAATCATTGATAGCAATTTCAGAGGAAAAGCTGTAAATAATTTGATATCCAAATCAATCTGAACTATATAAAAGATGTTTGCAGAAAAACTTCAAATTGATTATTCATTAGAAAAACATTGAACGAAAAACATAATAAAGTATAGTAAACAGGGTTAAAGAACACATAGCTGCAAATTGGCAGGATTCAAAATCTCGTCTATATCATATATTATGATGGATTGGAAAACCGTTAATACAATCGGCTCTCTCTCCCAAAAAATCAAAATCCCTTTCTCAGTCTTTTGAAAATATATTTATACATCTTCATCAAATTTTTTCTCATTGGTGACTAACCAACTTCCTAAGATTACGGTTACATATATGAATAATGACAACCGTTTACATTTCCTTTCTAATTTCTAATTATAAAAACATTCAAAAAATGTTTTTACGTTTGTGTTGATGAACTTCCTTTTTTCGCCTCAAGACAGTGAACACACTTTCCCAAAAATTTCACAAAAACTCTGGGAGCATATGGTATCTATTTTGCTTCAAACAAGAAGAATATTTTCTGTAATTCAGGCAAACGATCTTCTATCATCTTCCCTGTGAAATTAATAGTTTACAACATTAGTTTCGGGTTCACCATCCATTTGTCGATTTCTGTGATATTGATTAATTTAATTTTCGAGATCTCTAGTTTCATTTCCTCCAGCTCTTCTTTGAACCTTAGCTGGTGTTTGGCAATATTAATCTCACCTAATAATCCAGGATAGTCATTTTTTCCGATATTCAATGAAGTCCTTTCTAAGAGATAAAAAATTCCATGGCAATCATCATTGACATCTCTGCTTATTCTTTTATATTCGTCCAGGTCTGCTTCCCACGCTTTAAGTATTACATCCCCTTTAACCTGTTCAAAAATGGATAATTTTTGAATTCTTCCAACTTCTTCCTTTGTTGAGAGGGCGACTGCCTTTTGGAAATTCCTTCTAGCCGCTTTCGCTTCCCTTTCTTTCTGGAAAACATTCTCCAAGGATTTATTTGTTTCTTGAAAGTAATTCTGGACTACTTCCAAATTCAAAAACACTTTCTGTAGTTCTTCCTCTACTTTCAAATGTATTCCCAATGCTTGTGTGCTGAAAATTTCAAGTTCTACTACTTGATTAGTAATAGATTTAATTTTATCTTGTAACTGTTTATTTTCTTCTCCCTGCTTTTGGACCTATGCCTGTGTGACCTGTATTATCTGTTTTGCCTCTTCTAAGTCTATTTTCATTTTCTAAATTTCTTGAATATCTTTTAGTCTAGCTTGTTCTAGACCCTTTTGTATTCCCCAACTAATATATCTCTCAGTTTCTTTCAATTTGTTCTGTAACTGAATTATTGTTTGGTCTTTTTGTTTGAGCATGGTTGTTAAACTGCCAATAGAATATATATTTTTTGATGCTATAGCACCCATCGTACCTGCTAACTCCGAAGAAAATTCTCTATCCTTAATATTATTTCCATCTATAATGACCCTATGTTTTTTAATCATCCCCTCTCCTCTTGGATGGATTTCCTATTTCAAGATTGCTCTTTTCTTTTTACTGAAAAGGTAATCTGATGGCGGAATTTTGTCCCTTGAAATTCACTCTAGATCACTAACATACAGAGCTCCTTCATGGGGGGTTCCATAAGTTGACTGCAATGGGGTTAAGGAAGTGATAGGGCTACCGAGCTCTATTGATGTTGTTCCTCCTGTCTTTTCTGGAACATCCTTAGGTATTTCTGGGGTTGTTTCCAACTCTTTTCCCTTCTCTGTATCTGATTCTTTTGTCTGGGAATCCCCTGTGTCTTGGGAAGGTATCTCAGTATCCTTCATCTTGCCTTTGGTATTTTCTTTGTCCTGTGTATTAGCTTCAAACCCTGGAGGAGGCCCTTCCTGTTCTAGAGGTGGGGTCAAAACTTCACCCTGCAAGCTCTTGGGTAGGCAACTTCGCCTATGGCTCTGGAATGACGTGAATCTAGTCTACGAGTCAGGTGGCATAGTATGTACTCTATTCAATACTTCTTCATAAGATTTAACATCCTTAAATACATCATCATAGATAGAGGTTTCATGTTCATAAGACTTTACATTACAATGTATAAAATGCCTACTTATTACTTGGTAGGGGTCATACTTTCTGTGCTCAATATCTAATAATTTCACTTCTTCTAATGATTCAGCCTCTACCTTAGAATGGCCTAAATTTAATAAAGAAAATTTCCCAATATGAACAGGGAAAGTTGGCCATGACTTTTTTTGAGCTGCTTTTAGTTCTAATCCAACATCGCCCTTTACTATCTGATGGGCTACCTCCCTGCACACCAATCTGTCTGGTAGGAATTTAGGGAGTGCATGAGGTGGAATGGAACAATCGTAAACCCTAATGTAGGAAACATTCTCCTAAATAAACCAGTCGACAATTTCTTTAAGATTTTCTATGATTTCATAAAAAATGCGAGGGGGTTCGCATCCAAAAAATATTCTATGCATCGGAATTATAATAAAATGACAAACCTCATAAAATGAATCCTTAGCATTTTCTTCCCAAAGGGCTGAGTGATATTTATGAATGGGTTCTGGATAGGAAATGTTCCAACTCCAATTCATCAAAGGAAAAGGAGTCACATAACAGATTGCATCCATAATGTATGCTGACATGTAAAAGGCTGCTGGTTGTCCCTTTGATTTTTCTACTTTGTAGTTTAAGATTTCTTGTGTTAGGTTATCTGACAAAATATTATGCCAGTTAAAACCATTCCCTTCTGAAGCTTCTTCTAAAAAGGGCACCCAATCTGCATGAAAATGGCAGGGATCTTTTCTCCCGAAAAGTCTACATAACATAATAGCTACATATACCATGTATTTATTCAAGGATGTTGTAGCATAAATCCCATGGGAATCAGCGCTAAACTTTTCTGGACACCTCGCCCATTCTCTAATCATATCAGGATATGTCCAGTCTATCTCAATGCATTCTTTCCTCTGAAACTCTGCTAAAAATTCAGCATTAAAAGTATGTTTAGGATTTGGTGAGATTTTATACATTACTTGTATGTGTTCTAGCTTGAATGAGCCGACGATGACTCCTTGATCATTTAAGATGCTTCTTGTTGGGATATCGACCTTTTCCAGGGCCCAACTGATCATATCATTGTATGCCATGAGATGCGGGCAGGTAACGATCTTATGAAGTTCTGACTCAGCTATGTCCCGACAATGATTCTCAGAATCGGGATGAGCATTCTTGAGTTCATATTCTAGCAATTCAAAGATTTGAGTCCAAGATTTAATGGATTCTATAGCGTGTGGTGTGGTGTCGGAGATGATATCTCCTTCCTGTGTGTCTTCATTCTTCTTCGGTGCTTTTTTCGGTGCCATGACTTTTTGTTTAATTGAAAACCTGTCACAGAAAATGGATGAACGAGCTCAGCTAAAAATGAAAACACAAACATTTGGATGTTCACTTTGAATACATTTAAAAGTGACAAGATTGACACAGCTGTCAAGAATTTAAGGCATTTAATGCGGAAGATATATTTCTAAGATATGCATTTAATGTTTGTATTTAGGAGCCTTCGGGTTTTTAAAGAAAATTCAAGACACTTTACTTAATCGGAAAGCGAAACATGAATGAACAATTAAAAAAGAATGATTATCATTAATCTTGTTTTTGAAAAAAGGGTTAATTAGTGCTAATCATAGATTAAAGCTGAAAAATTTCCTTTTCGAGATTTCGGAAATCATGATGTCGAGAAGTATGTCGTCGATGAAATTCGATTTCCGAAATTGCGAAATTGCAAAATCGCAACGTGTTAATTAAGATTTAAAATATTTTTAGCGAAGTAATTAAGATTAAACGATTTTGGGATTTCAGGGATCATGATGTTGAGAAGTATGTTATCGATGAAATCTTAATTAACTAACTAATCATGATTAAGGCCAAAACAGAATTAGCTTGATTTAACACGAACTGTGGATCGGGGTTGCGTGATTCGGGATTTCGGGAATCATGATGACAGGAGATGTGGTCTCATTGAACCACGAATCCCAAAATGCGACATGATTATCTTAACCCTTAACCTTTCATATTAACGAATTAATTAATCCATATCTTAACTAAGACTTCAACATTTCGAGAAATCGGGGATCGGGATTTCACGATTCTATTTGCATCGAAAAAATTTGTTTGTAGCAAACCCCGAATCCCAAAAATTCTTTAAGTTTAACCTTAAATCCGTTAGTTTTATAACTTATCATAATTTAAAAAATTTCAAAGAAAAGGTGTCGGAATTCTTATAATTATTTTAACCTTTTTTACCTTTTATTATCCAAATAATTAAATAATTAAAAAAGGCATCGTGCGTTTGGGATTGATAACGAAAATCATGTTTTGTGAAAAGTTGAAATCCGAAAAAGAAAAAAATAGGCCTTAAGGATAAACAATTTAAGAACTATTTCAACATAGGCTCCAACTGGGGACCTCTTCTCCTTGTGGGATGAGGAGAACATGTAGACTTAGTGTCGTCATTGGATTAATGGTGTCAAGGGTTTATCACTGTTGAAATTGCTAAGGGAGAGGAAAAAGAGGGAAAAAAAAAAGACCTCATTTTAACTTTTGAAAATCTTTTCAAAGTTTCTTATTTGTTTTAAACTCAATTGTAGTCTTCTTCATAATATTCTCCTTCTCGTCTGAAATTAAGTTAGTATTAAGATGATTAAAACAATCTTAGGAAACTCAATAGATTTGTGACTTTCAGCTTGCATCAATCGAAACAAAACTTATATTTTTAAAAGGGGAGCTCTATCTAGACTTGGGATGCAGATCTGGTTTCATAAAAACTGGTAACTAGAGTAGAGTCATAGATAAGTATGACAACCTTACAGATATCTCAGATATTGCTTCACTGCCAGAGGGCTTGTTTAGTACCCCAGTGAAGTTATCTATCCCTTTTTTATTGAATTTCCTTTCACTGCTTCGAGTGTTAATTCTATATTTACATTCAGATATTGCTTCATTGCCAGTGGGCCTATTCAGTACCCCAGTGAAGTTATCTGTTTCTTTATATTAGACGAGGGCAATCATTTAAATGAATTTCCTTTCATCGTCTTTGGGACTAGATGGGGGCAATCAAATATGAATTTCCTTTCACCATCTGTCTTATATTTAGCTTATGAATATGAAGCGGGGGTAATCAGTGATACTTAAAATATCAGGGGTGATATATGTGTAAAAATTTACAATAGAGGTTTGTCAACCTGTTTTGATTACTCTAGACCAATCTTTTCTCAACTTTCAAAACACCTTAGTCTGCAGAGAAAAAGGGGAAGATTAATTTCAGGGGTTTTCTTTTGAGCAAGCTTAAATCCTCAAACAAATTGTTAATAAACCTAGGAGAGTCAGAATCAACCTAAGCATAACCACGTTTAGTCGGAGAAAAAGAAATATGAGGACTGTTCTTACTGATTTAGAACTATTTTTCAATTTCAAAAGTTAAGACATAATCTCTCCTATCTCTATGGGAAACCTGAAAAAGCAAAAGACGGAACTGAGGGTATAAAAAGGAAATGTCCAACGATCTGTAAGTCAGAAAATAGAGGTTGTAAATTAAAACTAACCCTTTGGACTCTTCTCTTAAAATTTTTTACTTCGATTACCTTTAAACTTTTTTTAGGTGAAACCCTTAAGGTTTAAGTATTGAAAACACTTTTCATTTACCTATCAGCTTACAAGATAAGCAATGCATTTTTTGAAACAATTTTTTTTTTTTTTTTATAAAATGGACTTTGCTGAAACTCATAACTTTGTCTTACCATTACCATTTTCCTTTTTTTTTGAAATAAGAGAAAATACTATCTATCACCTATTTTTGACAACTTTATCCTCTGCATTCAAGTTGTCTGTTAGAATCCTGTAAAAAAAACAATATAAAAAATATCAGTTTTTTTTTTTTTTTTTTAAGTATAAAAACTTAATTATTATTATTTTTTTTTTTAAATTTACAAAATGAAAATAGACTTTCTAAAGAAAATTATGAAAATAAAAAACAAAAGGGTATATACAGTGGAAATTTCTGGAAATCAATTATTCCATATAATGTTTTAAAAAACGCTCATTGACAGGGGCATT
>JASDQU010736861.1:120470-133856 GCA_032191745.1 Picea mariana
TGCTACCAAGGAAGACCATGATTGGATAGAGTAGTGGACATACATGGCTTTGTTGATGTAGACTAGACTGGAGATTTGGATCGCAGAAGATCTACAAGTGGGTATGTGTTTAACCTATTTGGAGGAGAAATCAATTGGATGAGCAAAAGACAAGTTGTAGTAGAACTCTCAACTACAGAAGTTGAATACATGGCAGCCACTCATGCAAGCAAGGAAGCAGTATGGTTACAAACATTGTGTTCAGGTATTGGGTTGGTACAAAAAGAAGTGAGATTAGATTGTGATAGTCAAAGTGTAATATTCCCAGCAAAGAACACAGCTTATCATTTGAAGACAAAGCATTGATGTTCAGTATCACTTTATGAGAGACATGGTTGAGGAAAAGAAGGTGTTGTTGGAAAAGGTTGACACTTTGAAGAAAGTTGCAGATTTATTGACAAAGTCTATGAGCATAGAAAAGTTCTCCTGGTGTAGAGTAACAATGGGCATTGTTTCCCTAGATGCAAAGAAAACAACAAGTGAGAGAATGTTGGGTATATATTATATTCTTTTCATGTGTGTGTTGACAATATAACCATATAGATTTTGCTATTTTTAGCGGTTTTCTAAATTAATCCCAGATTAAGGGATTAGGGTTTTGGTATCTACATAATACCTAAAACATTGTATATATTGTATGGTGAATGGTGAAATTATATATAATGAATATAAGAATTTTTTTCCCCAGTTGAGGGTTTTCGGTATAAATCTTTGTGTACTATGTGAATGAGCCATTGATTAATTTATGTTTTTCTTAAGAATCTATATGCATTGCTTTACTTCACAGGTTTAAAACTTACAATAGTCATATCTCGTATTGATGTTGCCTTCTCTCATGGAAATACCCAACTAAGGTCACTTTCCTCTTTATGCAACAACGTCTAGCAAGAAAATCTTCTTGCCTTAGCATCCATAGGGTTTTACCCATCTCACTTTTTTCTGCTCATGAGGAGTTATATACTCCAATTTTAATATAGAACAGTAACTATAATTTCTAGGGATCCTACCTAATCCTATCAGATTCCTTTAAGCCCACAAAGGTATTAATCATTATATAATCTACCATCATCAGTGCCTGAAGTTCCAACTTCCCATGCTTAGAAGCAATATTACGAACACCAAGTCATCTGTCCTTCTGGCTTCAGTTGATCTTGACAGAACCCTACCACCTTCATCTATCCACATTCAAGTCTTATTATAAATGTTAATTAGCATATCCCTACTACGGTAAGAGTAGTTGTCACTTTGACAAAGGGCTAAATAAATTCTTCTACTGAAATTCAACAAGAATTCCCAAAATCATAGGTTCAATTTGCAGTCCTTCTCCTCAAGGAGTTGATGCAAATAGTAAACCTTCTTCCAAAGGTAGAATTACCTTTCAATAGGCATCATCTTAACCTTAGTAAACATAATCTCATGATTTTTCTTTGACCCATCTAGGCCTATGTCTAAATCATGACCTGCTAGATAGGGTGGGGTAGTATGCCCTCTCCCTTAAATTTTTCTAAGAAAGAAAATCACTCAACTCTTTCATGAGCCCAAGTAGGCCAAGTGTTGTAACCATGCTCTGATACCAATTTGTAACACAACCATGACGGGGCGTAAAAATTTTGTGCTTCTTAAGAGAATCAATGTCCTCATTTGGGGCTTCTACTCCATTCTGCTCTTCTAGGGCTCCCTAGCCACGACCTCCATGATCCTAATCAAACTCAGAACTGGAGGATATTCTCTTCTAAGTCCTTCAGGTTCTTGCATTCCCCTTATACTTGAATATTACCATGAGTTGTGACCCGACGCCAAAACAATAGGCGCCAAGACAACCACCGCACAAATTCCCCCAGAATGGCAATTCTCCTAAGTTCACAATCCAATGTCGCATGTCCTTGGGGATTTCAATGATCCTGATTTCAGCCATGGATTTCAGCCACGTATCCTCTCCCTCGGATTGACGATACAAATGAACTTCATCTCTCCACAAATTTCCAAGGGAAACTCACAGTTAACAGTCTCTTAATACCCCAGTGTGTCCCACTCTGAGAGGAACACTTGGCATCTCCATCACTCGACACATGGGTCCCCACATACTCTTGATGTAATCCCCATATTCCCTCAATCGAATGATCGAGAGGGGTCCCTAAGGATCCATAGATCCACGATCCACATTACTTCGCTACTTCCTTCTTCAGGAGTTTTGGCATTACTAAGCCTCTATTCTCCCGAAGCGGTCAATGTCGAACTAACTACCTCATGGTTATGACGGTTGGTATGGCTTCCGGACATCCTCAGATCTAAGGCCCAGATTAACTTTAGGACTTCAAGTCTTCGGGTATTTCTACCTCCCTCGGGACGAACTCACTCAATTCATTGAACTCGTGAAGTCCGAAGGACCGTTGGGGTTAACTCTTGCGCTCTTTCCCGTATCCAACGGTCACGACAGACCTTGGCTCTTCCTGAATATATCTCATTTGTTCATATTCCAAACAAGGGAACCTTCCCTTTCGATACTTCATCCTCACTATTCTTCCTGAGCTTTGTTATCTCTAAAAGGATTAATATCTTTTCACTCTTTCTTATGAACTTAAAACTTAGAAGGGTCTTCTGCACACCCTATGATCTCCTTCATCAAGTCTAGAACCTAAGTGGTTCTTGGTCTCTTCTTTCCTCGCAGAGAGCCTGTGCGTATCTGCACCACCTCTCCTGAACTTAACAGAATTCGTCCTCCAAGGGACTCAGAATGATTAGGAGGGTCGACATGCATACATGAGACAATGCCCAAGGTCGATGAACTCACAGTTTGTGACTCTATCTTAAGCCACCATAGGACGCAATCACTTACAAGTATAAAACAGGCAATTCAGTACTTACTTAAATACATAATTTAAACAAGAATAAAGAGATATAGGCTCAGAGGCATTCACTCTTAGCACTTTGGCCACCCCCATTCCAAGCCATGATATCACTAGGGAACTCTCGTAGTTCTCAAGGGTTATTTCTCTGTTTCAGCTTCTGCTCGGGTTTTGTTCTCTACAACTTTCAGATATTTATTTCTTTGTTATGGTCCTGGGCGAGGTTTATCATATGCTCACTCAACATCAAGCTCGCAGCCTTCTATTCATCATTCACTGGAGAGCTTTGTGCATCTCCCTTACGATATTATGCTCTCGTTTGGTGTCTCCTCTCTGGTTGTCCGTGTGTATGTATCTTACCTTCCTTCTTTAGGAAGGTTTTCGACCAATCATGTTCCTTCTGTCAGAAGGAAGCTCAGGTTTGCAGGTCTCTATGGTACTTTGGGATGACATTCTACAGCTAGACCATGCTTCCACTCATGGGGATGGTTGATAATTCAACCACCAATCCTTTCTTTATTAACTAGTTTCTCGCCTTGGGATCCGAAGGAGGTTTATCATCCTCATCAAGGGAAATTTGGGGTTATTTGATATAATGAACCCTCCCTTATAGTTTTCACATTCTTCCTCTATTGATATCATGGCCAGTTCTTTCAAGGCTTCACCCCCACAGTCAATTATTGGCAAACCAAATAATAACACATTTACAATGTCCACATGCCTTAGCATGGTAATCCTATTTTATGATTAAGTTACAAACTGTGGGAAACAGGGGTGTTACACCTCATAAGAAAAAGAGAAATGATGAAGGTTAATCAAATAGAAAACAAACATATAAAGGCAAAAGAACCACAAAGAAAATTTTCAAGAAAAACGTATGCACCAAAGAAGACATCTCATCATCAGATGACGATGAAGTTAGTGACTGTGAGACATAAAGAGTTCTATTCATGGCATTAGAAGACTCTGATAAAGAAGACTCCAAAGAAGAATATGAAGAGGCCGAAAAATAATATGAAGAGGCATTAGTTGACTTTCGAGAATAATTGTTGTGTGCCATAGAATTTATCAGAAGAGAAAAGAAGAAAAACAACCCAACTATAGGATACCCTACTAGAGGTCAACACAACCTAGGTGTCCACAATCTCATCCACCTATGTACAAGTAGTGTAGTTGGATTAGACAATAGTACAATTACGATGTAATTGATTTCTAGGTTGGAGCAAGACATGGATTATCGATTTTCACTTACGCAAGTGCCAAAAGAATTTTGACATCATGAAACATATCATCTTTGATGTCCAAGAATGAATAAGACATGCCTCTATTCTCCTGGAAATCAATGTAGATCCTAGAAACAATGAGGCAAGTAACGCACCCCATGCCACAACAACAATGATACAATTGTTAGTACTAATGGGTACAATAACACAACTACATTTGTAGGCATCACAACCATTCGACATAATCTAGGTGTCCATAAAATACCTAGTTCACTAGCATTTCATTTCTAGAAATGAAATTGGTCACTAGCTCATATAGGTAGAGAAAGATTTGATAGAACTAAAGATAGAGAACCATTCACTACAAGTGAAACTTGATTATAGGAGGCAAGCAACCTACATAGGGAGAATCTATCACTTGAATATTTTTACAACCATAAATTTCTTTACATATGCATACCTGGCCTTTGGCCCTCTTACTTGCATTTATTGTCGAGCCATCACTGAGTTACTCTTCTAAAAAACCCATTTTTTGAAGATGTATGTGCCCTGCACCAATACTGCCCACATACATATGCATGTTGCACCACTACATCATGCTTACGTATGCATGCTGCACCACTACAGCCCGCATATACTTGCAAAAGTTGCAAAAAATAAAAAAATTCAAGGAATTCGTTGAGATTACGAGCTATTGGGTAGTTTCCCAACTAATCCACCGCCTATATCATGTCACCCAACTGAATAACCATCCTTTTGTCATACAAAAGGAGGTGTTGGGGTATCATTCCACATCTAAACATAATAATAGTGAAACTCTTCCCATCTCACATCCCCTCCTTGCCCCAAGTAATTACAACCCTTTTGTGAGAATTGCCTCAGAATTCCCCAATTTTCCCTTCTTCCTCCATCAGAACCCATTAACTTCCTAAGAAGAGATCTAAAGGTTTAGAGGAGAAGCCATACAAAGGTGCACTTGGAGCTTGGTGAAGAGGAGCATGGACCAGGTTCGTGGAGAAATAGCCATATTTGGTTGTAAAAGGTATAGTCATTGAGTTATCAATAAAAGAAGTACTTTTCCTGTCCCAAATCATGGTGTATAAAATGTTTTTAATGGTTTATTTTTTGATATTCTAACATCTAAACCTTATTTGTATATGAATTGCATTCTTGTAGATTTATTTTTGTCTTTCTTTGAATGTAGACCAGCCTTGGGAGGAGGCGTGTAGTCAACGAAGCTTTCAAGTGAGAGAGGATCATCACCAGATGCGGAATAGAGGTACATTTACCTGATCCTTCTCATCTTTTCTTTTCTTGTATGAGTCTTGGGTATGTTTGGGATAGTTAGAGAAGTAGTTGACTTTTAGACGGTTATGATATGCCTACATTCTGAACCCTAGTGTAGTATTAAGGTAGGTTTTTCCCGCTAGCAGAACTAGAGACCATACTGGGGAAGCCTCTAGGGTTTTAGGGGATTTTTTGGTTGTTTTATTGGTTTTTGTATCTTTCGAGTTTCTGTTGAGTCTGCTGATTCTTCTAAGGGATTTTGGTCACCTGTTGGTGCCATACCATTTCTCCCTTCCCTGACAGTCTTTCTATTTTATTTCATTTTTGAGGAAATACAGAGGTGTACGGGCCCTACAATGGGTCAAACTACGTACATACACGCCATGTCTAGTAAACAACCCACGTACATATGCGGGCTGCTAAAACAATAGTAGAGTACTTGTTTCAAGAAACTCTTTTTGAAAAAGAGGTAGCCAACCTCTTTCCTGATTGAGGTTTTGCTTCTCAGGGTTTCTTCACAGAGTTCAGCGTCGCTGTTTTTACAGTCATAGCTTAGGTTAGATGCCAGTTTGCTTGTATTTTTTAAGATTTCTTGTGTTTACTTCTGAAAGGGTTTTAGGTGAGTCTTTGAGTTTGTTGATCAGCCTGTTTGGTGTCTTTAGTGACTCCCTGTGATCCGTAGTGGGCCAAAGGTCATTTTCAGTCTTGTCTTGTATTTCTTTTCCCCCTTTCATTTACTTTAAAGAAAAGAGAAAAAAATATTTATTTCAAGTTTTTCTTGTTTGAAGAATTTAAAAAAAAAAAAAATTTTCATTCTTAGTCTGGTAAAGTAGTTGGAGTTAGTTATTTTACTTGAAAAGGAAATAGAGTTCATTTTTTAAGTTCTTTACTGATTTCTTAGAACTTAAGTATCTCGTAGTCGAGCGAAATTTCGTTTTAGGTATTCTTTTTAAAGATCTTGGAAAAAGTTAGTTATGAAAAAGTTGGTTACAAAGAGCTAGTTGTAAGTCTTTATTTTTCACTAGAAGTATTTTTTCTTTCAAAGTTTCATTTATTTCTCCTCGTTTTGTCTCTCATAAACATCACTAGTCTCACTGCCATATCCTTTGAGTTAATAAAATCCATTAAAATGAACGCTAAATTTAAAATCAACTAGAATTTTATGTTTGTAGGGTCAATCAACTAGTTTAGGGTTAGAGCCTTGAATTAGGTTGGCGAGGAAACTCTTCAAGGATTTTAAACAAAAAATGGAGTCAGAGCTATGGATTGTTAAAATTTTGGTGACGTGAAAGTTATCTGGGACCCCCTCTAACATAGGGGATAAACACAAGGTCACGTGAGAAAAGGAAATAGAGATAACCCCTCCAAAGTTAGACTAAACGTAGTGGGGATCACATATTGAGGATCTATCGTGGGATACTATCGCTCACATTTGCCTATGGAGCTTCGTGGACCTTAAATACATTTGATATCCTTAGTTTTCTTCTGTACCACTTGATTTCGATACCCTCGGTAGGTTTCAGAATTGTTATCCTGCTCATTGCAGTCCTCCTGACTATCAATTGAACCCACCTGCTGATTGTTCGTGAGCTGGCAACTTATTTGCCTTTATTCTAGGGACTTACACAGGTGACTGCGGGGGTATACCACAGTACCTAGGGAAGACATCAGGTCACACTTTGAAGAGTATACCTGAAGGGTTCTTCTGTATTTGAGTTTCACTTGCATCGGTAAGTTTCTCTAGTGTTGGTTGGCGTAACTGTTCTTCCAACTAGATAGTGGTTTGCTTGGTTTATCTTATAGTAATTTTTCTACTGTGTTCTTGGTTTTAAACTTTAATTAAATCCTTACTGTGTTGTTGATATTTTCACAAAGTGGAAGATCAAGAGCTCCTTCAGTCATGAAGGCTTCAGGGCCTACCACCAGTTACATTAGAGCCACCACCGCCACCGTTATGACGAAGACTTGACCAAAAAGGGTCCTTCGAAGCAACCAGGCTACAGGAAACTGTGCCTAAGACAGCTCTAAGAGGAGATTACTCGAATCTAGAGGATCTCACTATTTCTTACCTTGGAGCAGAATCTCTCAGGCCGGATAACCCTCTGATCACTAACTTGTCGGTGCCAATCTTGGTACAAGTTTTCCCTCCAAGGATAACACCTTACGAGCAACAGACAATTTTACAAGCAGCTATGGAAGTAAATGCTGCTACTTTGTCTGGGATTCCTCATACTCTCATTTTGGCTACCACCACAAGGGTCATCTTTCCTCCTAACCCATCTTCGTCAGTCTGGACCATAGTGCTCTCGACCCCCTCTACCTCGGGCAACGGTCCTCCATTCTCATATGGGATGCCCGACTTTGATTCAAACTTCATCCTTACCTACTCCACCCTGCATACCATGGGTCTAGGGGCAGGGAGCTCAAATGCTCCAGTGCAAGGATCCATTGGGAGAACCTCAACCTCCTATAATGATATCCCTTACAGTGGGGGTCATATACCTCCTCCGTCCCCCTCGCTCGGCGGTGCTTTACAGCAACCCGTTGGGCTGAATGCTAACTACAGCTTGTTTGGAGCAAGCATTTTAGGACCTTCTTCTTACACCACACTGGTGGGATCCATGTTGTTCTTTTTGTTTGGTAATAATTCTTTTTCATCGGTTGTTGTCTCGGTCGGGGGAAACCCTGGTTTTGGACAACAAAATCCTGTGCAGGGTACTATTCCTACACAGGGGGTAAGTACAAGATTTTTCTCCTCACAAGGACTTTGGAATCCTTGGCAGGGATCAGTTCCCTCGCAAGGGATGTCGGTCAGGGGAAACCCCTTCCATGGTCAATGGAACTACGGGTAAGGCTCAGTACCCATGCCTGTCGGATCGGCTAGGGGAAACCCCTTCCAAAATCTTTGGAACACAACATAGGGAGAAATCCACGCCCAAACATCATCCTCCAATTATGGGAATCAGCCAATGATATCTCAAAAAATGCAGTTTGTTAATGTTGGTCAAGGCCATGGTGTTTACCAGAACCCTAGCCAGCGAACCAATTTTTCATGGCAACCTGGTGTCAGTCAAACTCCAAGCCCCCTTTTTCCTATACATAGTACCCAACCCAAACTACCATTTTTGGCAACATTACATCTGCTAGACTTGTCTAGGTTGCTTAACGACTCAATTTGTCATGATCTGCATTGGCCCTCCATGCCGACTAAGTTTCCCTTGGATATTCCAAAATTCAAAGGCAAGCCTGGTGAAGATCCATGTGATCACGTGACAACTTTCCACCTTTGGTGCTCGTCAAACTCACTACAGGATGAATCCTTATAGTTGCACCTGTTTCAATGCACTCTTTTCAGCGGTGTTGTAAAATGGTACACCGAGATCGACCGCTCAATATATTCTTACTTTAGCGATTTGGCGATGGTCTTCCTAAACCATTTCCAACTACCTGTGAGATACGATGTCGGCACCAAATTTTTGGCCAACTCTGATCAGACTAAGGCCGATCATATCTCGGATGACATCCGAGAATGGTGGCATTGAAAGAGTTTGATTAAGGTACAGGTCCCACCGTCTTTCTTGTTGGAGTAGTTCCTGAATTCTTTGGTGCCAGTTTTATCCAAGGATGTTGCAAATTCGAGAGTGTTTTTAGAGGAGGCGATAATGAGAGCAAAACAACTCGAACTAATTTACTCTCAGTCTGGATTACTCTATGAGATTTTTTAGATGTGCCACGGTCCATCCTCGACAAGGCTAGACAAAATTTTGGACCACATGTCGATCGTATAGTTGGTTCAACACAAGGAAATTCCACTGATATGTTGTCAAATCAATTACAAAAATTGTTGATACATCAGACAGCAGCCAACCAGACCATCAGTTTGGTTGTTCCCCCTACCCAAACATTGGGCATACACAGTGTGCAGTCGATAAACCTGAAGGCCAACCAACAACCTGAAGGAAATAAAAAACAATGAAATAAGAAGGGTAAGTGGGATAAGAAGCCTAATAACAATGATGGTAGGAGAAACACAAAGAAGAGAAAGTCAAAGTATCTGTGTAACCTTTGCATGGAGGACCATCTGACTCACATGTGCCCTCGACTTGCGGATGCCGAGAAGTTATTCGCACAACAACATCCCATTGTGCTAACGAACCCATTTCCACACGGGAAAAATATGACTCAATCCTCTTCGAGCACGGATGGGGGCAGTAAGGGACCCCCCTCGTCTACTAGTAATACCTTGGCCAAGAAAATTTACATGATGAAAGGTGACGCTTATATAGAAACCAGGGTACATGATTACAAAATGTTAGAATCTACCGAAAAGGGTAAAGAAGTCATAAACCCACTTGTTCCTCTCCATATTGAGAAGACGATGGGTGAAANCCTGGTGAAGATCCATGTGATCACGTGACAACTTTCCACCTTTGGTGCTCGTCAAACTCACTACAAGATGACTCCTTACAGTTGCATCTGTTTCAATGCACTCTTATCAGTGGTGTTGTAAAATGGTACATCGAGATAGACCGCTCAATATATTCTTACTTTAGCGACTTGGCGATGGTCTTCCTAAACCATTTCCAACTACCTGTGAGATACGATGTCGACACCAAATTTTTGGCCAAATCTGAGCAGACTAAGGCCGATCATATCTCGGATGACATTCGAGAATGGTGGCATTGAAAGAGTTTGATTAAGGTACAGGTCCCACCGGCTTTCTTGTTGGAGTAGTTCCTGAATTCTTTGGTGCCAGTTTTATCCAAGGATGTTGCAAATTCAAGAGTGTTTTCAGAGGAGGCGATAATGAGAGCACAAAAACTCAAACTGATTTACTCTCAGTCTGGATTACTCTATGAGATTTTTTAGATGCGCCACGGTCCATCCTCGACAAGGATAGACAAAATTTTGGACCACATGTCGATCGTATAGTTGGTTCAACACAAGGAAATTCCACTGATATGTTGTCAAATCAATTACAACAATTGTTGATACATCAGACAGCAGCCAACCAGACCATCGGTTCGGTTGTTCCCCCTACCCAAACATCGGGCATACACAGTGTGCAGTCGACAAACCTGAAGGCCAACCAGCAGCCTGAAGGAAATAAAAAACAATGAAATAAGAAGGGTAAGTGGGATAAGAAGCCTAATAACAATGATGGTAGGAGAAACACAAAGAAGAGAAAGTCAAAGTATCTGTGTAACCTTTGCATGGAGGGCCATCTGACTCACATGTGCCCTCGACTTGCGGATGTTGAGAAGTTATTTGCACAGCAGCATCCCGTTGTGCTAACGAACCCATTTCCACACGGGAAAAATATGACTCAATCCTCTTCGAGCACGGATGGGGGCAGTAAGGGACCCCCCTCGTCTACTAGTAATACCTTGGCCGAGAAAATTTACATGATGAAAGGTGACGCTTATATAGTGACCAGGGTACATGATTACAGAATGTCAGAATCTACCAAAAAGGGTAAAGAAGTCATAAACCCACTTGTTCCTCTCCACATTGAGAAGACGATGGGTGAAACAATGACACGCATATTGAAAGGGGCGTTCAATAAATATTCTCATAATCTGAAGGTGAGGGTCACCCAGAACTACTCTGTGGTAGAGGATTTGTCACAAACACCTTGCACGATGTATTCTTTAGAGGTCCTCCAGAGCTTCCCTTCCCAGAGAAAGGATTTGTTATCCGCCTTGGGATCTGCAGAGACTTGTAATACGGGAATGATCGTTCTTGATACAACTGACTTGAAACCTTGTCTCCCTTACCACATTGTCTTTCAAATATTAGTGGCTTACACCACAAAATATTTTACTTAGAATATCTTTCGTACGATGGTTGATGAGGGTTCCTCGACTTGCATGATGTCACTGGCATGTTGGAAGGCCATTGGCCAACCCATTTTGTCTCTGTCTCCTACTTTGCTTATTTCTTTTGACGGTCGTTCATTCAGACCACATGGAATCATTCCTTCTTTTCCCATGCAGTTAGGATGAAAGACTATGTGCATCAAAGTTGAATTGGTCGATGCGCCTCTCGACTACAACCTTCTGTTAGAAAGGAGTTGGACCTATGAAATGCATGCAGTGGTTGCCATAGTTTTTTGGGTCTTGTTGTTTCCACGTGAGGGTCAAATCGTAACTATTAACCAGTTGTCCTTCCCCTGTCTTGACCCTTCATCGGGGGCATCCATAGTCCCGATGTTGATAACCCTCAGCCCAGCATCATCAACGTAGGGGCTGGTTTGTGCCCACCATTGATGGGTACTTTTGATTACCCACCTCCTTCTGGCAATGTCAAGATTATATCGGCTGCCCCCGATCAACCTAAGGCTGATAGTTTTCAAGTGTCATCATTTCTAATGAATTACATTCATGATTTGTGAGCTCTTCCTTCCCCATCTTCCACGATGGAGGGGACAGGGCATTCTGGCATGGCCATGCCCTCGTCCGTGGCAGAATTTGCATACAACATTGTCCAACAAGCTTCGATCAACCCTAATATGATTCCCATACAGGAGTTTGATCCAGTTCTCGAGCCTATTTT
The DNA here is from genome assembly GCA_032191745.1 of Picea mariana. Classification (NCBI taxonomy): domain Eukaryota; kingdom Viridiplantae; phylum Streptophyta; class Pinopsida; order Pinales; family Pinaceae; genus Picea; species Picea mariana. Next base: position 132,421 of record JASDQU010736861.1, read on the forward strand.
GGCTCAAGGTTCCCTTGCCAATATCGATTCTTTAGACCTGTTCTTCCCCTCAGATTAGGTGATTCTTGAGGCATTGACTAGTTCAAACAGACCCTAGGATGATCTCTATCACAGATCATATTTCCTCCCATATTTAAGAAGAATAGAGGTAGGTCAATTTTTGTTGACTATGACTAGAGACAGGTCTTGTCCTGTTAATCCTTTGGCTATGCACGCAGTTTATTCCGAGGGTAATATGAAAAGAATCATTGAAATAATTCCTATATATATCTCCAGAACCCCTGGCGTACTAGAGAATGTTTTCGTCAAAGCAGATTTCTCCTCCAAGGAGATTCGGATATATATAGACTTATTTAAGGAATTTCGTAATGTTTTTATCTTGTCTTACGAGGAAATTCTAGGAATTGATCCAAGAATCGTCGAAAATGTGATAACGACTTATCTTGACGCCAAGACGGTCTGATAGAAGCTTCGTCCGGTGAATCATTGGAAAGCGGAAGCTATTAAGGATGTAGTAGAGAAACTGATTAAAGACAATTTTATCTACCCCATACAGTTGATGCAATGGGTGTCAAATCTCATTCCAGTTAAAAAAAAACAAGGTACAATTCGTGTGTGCATGGATTTCCATGACTTGAACAAGGCATGTCCGAAGGATAATTTCCCCACCCCATTCATTGATCAGATTGTCGATGAATGCATAGTTTGTGAGGTCTTTTCATTCATGGATGTGTTTTCAGGATATAACTAGATTCAGATCAAACCTGAAGACTAGAATAAAACAACTTTTATATGTCCGTGGGGAACATTTTCTTATTGTAAGATGCCTTTTGGCCTGAAGAATGATGGAGCCACTTTTCAGCGGGCCATGTATTTTTCTTTCCACGACCTTATACATATAGTCGAGGATTATCTTGATGATCTAGCATCACGATCTTGCAAGACAGTTGATCATCCAGCGCCCCTTCGAGTAATCTTCAAACGATGTCTCTACTATCGAATTCGCTTGAATCCTAACAAATGCAGTTTTTCCGTGACATTGGGTCGTCTCTTAGGTTTCATAGTTTCTACAACAGGGATCATGGTCGATCCTCTTAAGGTTGAGGCGATATTTCAATTGCCTCCCCCATGCACAGTACCCCAACTTCAGATCTTACAGAGGAAAGAAAACTTTCTTCGGCGTTTTATCACAAACTATGTCGAGATCACTAAGGGGATCATGTGTTTATTGAAAAAGGGAGTCCCTTTATTTTTGGATGAAGCTGCTCAGTGCTCTTTTCAAGCGTTGAAATGCACCCTCACGTCTGCCCCTCTGCTCAGTCCTCCCAATTATAATAAACAATTCTTATTGTACTTGGCGCCGCATAGTCAACCATCGGTGTGGTCTTGGTTCAATAGGATGATATTCTCAAGAAACATGTGATTTATTACCTAAG
>JASDQU010736862.1:5005-20770 GCA_032191745.1 Picea mariana
TAAGCCATAATAAAGAGTCAAGACTCAAGACTCAAGACAAAGTACTAAGTTTTAGAGACTACTTCTAAACATGAAACAAAAAAAGAGATCTAGCAAGTACTAAGTACTATGCTCTAAGTTTTCCTCTTGCCACGAGAAACTTCTAGTTTCTTCTCCCGTGATCTTTGAATAAGAGAAGGAAGAGGTGGAAGTGATCGTGGAACACGACCAACAATTGAATGGCCCCCACGTGACAATGGATGTTGTGCAAATAAAGGTAAAATTGATGAATCTGGAACCCTTGTAGTGAATGGGGGTGGCATGTCTCCTCTAGGAATATGATCGCCATCATGATCACTCAAAAGTTCCTCTTGCAAGCACTCTAAAACAATGGTTCCATCCTGTAAATTAGTCTCCTCTGGATTGTTATCCCAAGTCATATCTCTTTTACAAAAAGCATTCTCGTCTGCATCACAGTAATGCGACAACAACCTCAAGTTATAATGCACATAAACCAAGCTTTCTGCCCGGTCTGCATTCAAGCTGTTTCTCTTTACATTGTGGATGAAGCTATAGGTGCTCCAACACCTCTCTACAAAAGAGGTGTTAACGACTTGAGAAAGCACCTTCACCGCCAATTTATGCAAAGTTTTGGCAGGGGAGCCATACATGTTCCACCATTTGATAGCACCCAACCTGTCTCGATCTTTGGTTGCATGCAAGTTACCAAAGACTCCATGCTCACTGATGTATTTGCTCAATTCGCTTCGTACTTGAGCACACTCCTCTTCATCATGTACCAACTTGTCCAATGCAAGCATATATCCATTTTGCACCTCTGGATCTGTGTATGGTTTTCTCCTTTCCCCACCCCCGGGTGCTGGTTGGGCCAACCAAGATGAAGAATAATATTATGGGGTAAGGACATATGCTAGGGCATGGAGTGGAACATTCAAATTATCCCACCTTTTGACCACAAGTTTATGGATATGATCATACAAGATCGCATCCTTCGGCTCTACAATGTCTTTGATTTGGCCTAGCATGCTGTCCATCTACTCATACACCTCTCCAATCACTGGTCGATCTATATCTGCAAACTGAATCATAATGTAAGTGGGTGTGGTGAACTGCAGAATATACCGAACCTGTTGCCAAAAATGGCCGTCAAGAACTGTGTCCTCCACCTCCTAAAAATCACTTCTCTCAGATGTAGATGTAGCCCTGTCTTTTAGATACTGCCATGAATCACTCGAGGCCATACTAGCCAATGCCTCTCTTACCTTCAACAGACGCTTGAAGGTAAGATAATAGCTAGCAAATCTTGTCTTTGCAATCTTTAGTAACTCCAACTTGGAGTGACTGGGAAAAATGTAGTGGGCCATGCTATGATTGGTAATAAATCTTATCATCTTCTTCCCTCTCTTGTACAAAGCACCAATCCATCTATAATCATGGTCCTTCATTTTGATGATATCATGCATCAAAAGGTTCATTGTGTGAACCAAATACCCCGACCAAAATATATTGGGGTACCTATCTTCAATGATTGCTCCTGCTGCCTTACAATTAGCAACATTATCAGTGATGACTTGAATGACATTGTAGGATCCAATCTCTTGAATAGTTTTAAGCAAGGCATCTGCAATATTAATCCCTGTTTTGTAGCAATCTGAGTAGTCATGGGTTGAAAGGAAGATCGCACCACTCTTACACACAGCAAGAATATTTATCAATGGCCTGCCTTTCAAATTTGTACAACCATCAGATACAATTGATACCCCATTTAGGTTCCACTCATTTGTAAATTTTCCTAGAGCACCTTGGATTTTGGCTCTTTCCCTGTCAAGTCCCACGGTTCTAGCTTTGTCATACCGGGGGCTCCTATAACCTTTAGGGGCACCATTGATGGCTTGGACCATTTCATGCCAATATGGCGAGTGAAGAACATTGAATGGTATACCACATGCATATAGAAACCTGTAAACTTTTGCATCCACGTCATCTCTACAACCTTGGTCAAGGAATTCTGATAGTGGTCTAGGTGAAGACGAAGGTGAGAATGCACTAGCATGGGGGGATGCGCTTCAACCAATGAACATTCTTCCTGCATTCTTAGGTTCACCCCTTGGTCTTTTGGCTTTGTTTTGTACTACCTCATATTCCCTTTGGTATTTAAGTCTATCTTTGGAATCGATACTCACACAGGTTTTGATTCCTATATTCTTACCTTCATCCCAGTACATAAGCCCAAATAGATGCTTTCTCACACGGGTATAGGAACCTGTGTATTTTGTATGACAATGGTGGCATATAAATTTCCCTGTTCCACCCCCTTTTTCTCCACTAAGCTTAGTGACATACTTCCACAGAGGTGTGTACCTGTCTTTGGATTTTTGGGGATCTTGACCATCACTGTCATTTTCATTGTCTCCATCCCCTTCCATTCCTTCCTCCTCTCCTTGGTATGTGCTGTCCACTTCTATTTCTTCATCACTATCATGGGTATTTCGACGTGAACCTCCCACCACCATCATTATAATAAAAAATGGAACCAAAATGGCACACCACATTGACATCAACATCATGAATGTTGAACCTTGACCCTTGATAATAAGTTGCTACCTGCAATAGAATGATGGAGGAGAAATGGGAAAGAGTAGGAGAAGAAACTAGTTTACAACACATGCATTTAACAAAAAAACAAAACAAGAAAGAAAAATGGGCTTTAAGAGCCTACCTCTTTGGCTCTCCAATGGTGGTTGAATATGACTATGGTAACCTTCAATCTCCCTTCCAAGCTCTCACAAATGGTAGCCTTCTATTGGCGGTGGAAGTCACTCCTGGATTGCAGCAGGAGCAGAGCCCGACGCCCATTAGTTTATGTCACGATTTGTTTATAGAGGGAGATCAAATGGAGGGAAACTCAAAACAATATCGTTCTAACTCCGAAATTAGGCTGGACACGCATAGTTAAGTGAGGTCTTAGTTAAACTTCAGACAGTGAGTTGTAGTAAGGGTGAATAGGAGGAAGACTTGTATGAGAGAAATGCAAAGGTCTGTTGTAAACATCAGGTTTCTAAAAGACTGTAGGAGAAAACATCTAAACGCAAGAGCTTCTTACATTCAAATGCAGAAAACTGGGGAATACAACAATGCGACAATAAATCCTTTATCATAACATAGTTGCAATGATTCATGTGAATCAGTCAATCATGAACTCCCTCAGTGTGAGATGAAAACTAGATGGGATAAGAAAGATGTCTGTCATAAAACAAGAAGTCTCACATACCGATACATAACCAGAGAACTAGAGTGTCGATTAAAACTTTACAATCGGAAGATTCGCTCTACCATCGATACCTACAAAAATATGGCCACTGAGAATATATACTCAGAGTAGTGCGCTCCCTTAGCATCAGTAGGGTAACTGAGACATTAAAGTCCAACTTGACGTGTGCAGACTCCTCTAGTCGGACAAGGACATCAGACCGGCATGGCCCCTTTCAGATCCACCCGCACCCAGGATGGTCTTAGGCAGACGGCCTGCCAGAACCTCCATGTCTTACATTCATGGCTAGAAATGAAGTTTCAGCTACCAGATCACCTTTCATTAATGGCCTTCCTCTATGGTGGGCGACTGAAACTTCGAGCACAAGGAACAACCACGCGTTGCTTTCCGAGGCTCAGGGGCTAGCCTCTCTTTATTTCGGCTCCACCCTCAATGTATCCCATGGCTATGACTTGGGGCCTTGCTCTAAGATGCTTCGACACTTCTCCTTCGTGGATTTCTACTTCCCCTGCCTTCAAATTTCTTGGTGCCCAATCTCGCAAAACGGCCTTCCAGGATCAACGGTTGGATCGGCTTTAAAACTGACGGCCACGATCATTTTCCTTGAACACATTGGCTCCACGCTCTTTCATCTGCTTTGTCCTTTTTCCATACGACCCAGTGGTATGACCGTGGGCCCGCACCCAGAGGCACCTTCGGCACTTCGCGTATCGCGGCTGGGAGGAGGCTGCTTCCTATTCTCCAAAGTCACGATAGGCGAAGAGGCGATAGAGCCTAATCACATGCCACGTGTCCCTCCTTGATCGGACGGCCCAGAACTTATTCGACGATACTGTGGGCCCAAATCCTGGATGCCTTCGCATCTTGCGTATCGCGGCTGGGAGGAGGCTGCTTCCTATTCTTCAAAGTCACGATAGGCGAAGAGGCGATAGAGCCTAATCGCGTGCCACGTGCTCGTCCGAGATGGACGGCCTGGATCATTTCGGTGAGATGGTGGGCCCGAATCCTGAATGCCTTCGGCACTTCGTGTATCGCGGCTAGGAGGAGGCTGCTTCCTATTCTCCAAAGTCACGATAGGCGAAGAGGCGATAGAGCCTAATCGCGCACCATGTGTTGTCTGGGATGGACGACCTGGATCATTTCGGTGAGATGGTGGGACCGAATCCTGGATGCCTTCGCATCTCGCATATCGCGGTTGGGAGGAGGCTGCTCCCTGTTCTTCAAAGTCACGATAGGCGAAGAGGCGATAGAGCCTAATCGCACGCCACGTGCTCGTCCTTGATCGGACGGCCCTGATCATTTCGGCGATACTGTGCGCCATCTCCTGTGTTAAACGTGGCGCAACTCGGTCGACCGCAGATGCCCGCCGTCTGATGATCTGCTCCATCGGTCGATCCTCGTCGTTGAACATTGGATCACCCATCTACTAACATTTTAAGCCCGAAATGGATATTTGTGCGCTGCATAGTGCGCTCACGGCCGCATCCTTGGACAAAAATGCCTTTATTGGACCCTTAGGCCTACTTCTTCGCAGCTCGGGCTACGGGCTCAAAGGAGAGAAAACAACCCCCCCTTCTTTACAAGAATTAGCGCTAACATTAGGCTCCATGGGGGATAGAGTCATCCCTGTGATGCTCTAAGAACTCCTTCTGCAGTTTTAGTGCCTTGCTATTGGGCTATGGAGTCATTTACTAACCTGAAAAATAAAAATAAACAAAGAACCCAAAGGACAATATTTACAAACAAAGGAGTTGTCTAAGGCTCAAACAAAACATTTCTTCAGAAAATGCCCATTTACTAGGCTGTTAAAAACCTCCTCACCCTCCAAATCCTGCAACTTGTACGTGTTATTTGAAAAAACCTCAGAGATTTTGAAGGGCCCGATCCACAGGGTGTCAAACTTGCTGTGTTTGCCCTTATCCTGTCTGGGTGCATCCCACTTAAGCACCAAATCCCTGATCTCAAACTCCTTCTTCCTGACCTTCCTGTCAAAGGCCTGTTTGACCTTTCGCTGATGACTATGAGCTGTGTCCATCACCTGTTCCCTGATCTGTTGTACTTCCACCATCTGATGAATCCTTCTGACCATATGATCCGGCTCTCCTTCATAATCTTGAAAGAACTTTGCTACAGGTAAGGCGAGCTGAGTGGGAAAAACCGCCTCTGTTCTGTAAACCAGCTGAAAAGGCGAGGTGCCCAGTGACTTCTTCGTTGTCACTCGATCGATCCATAGAGCGAATTTGAGCTTTGAATCCCAAGCCCTCTTATTGTCTTCCAATAATCTTTTAAGGAGCTTGATTAGGCTTTTATTGGAAGATTATGCCAGTCCATTTCCTTGAGGATAATAGGGGTGGAGTGAATTAGTGAGATCTTGAACTGCTCACAGAACTTAATCAGAGGCTCGGATTTGAATGAAGCAGCATTATCAGTGACAATCCTGCTGGGACAGCCAAATCAGGCTATGATATCTTCCAGGAAGCTGATAATTACTTTGTGTGATGCACTTCTGGTGGGGGCAACTTCTATCCACTTGGTGAAATAGTCTGTTGCAGTCAGGATCCATCTGTGCTGGCCACTTGAGGGGGGATGGATTTCCCCGATGAAGTCTAGCCCCCACTGTTGAAAAGGTGTTGAAGCTACTACAGGCTTCAGTGGCAATGGTCTAAGCTGCTGCTTTCCTGAGAACCTTTGGCATTTGATGCAAGCTCTGACTTCTCTGCAAACATCAGTGAATAAGGTGGGCCAGTAGTACCCAGCCCTGAGAATTTTGTGAGCTGTGGTTTTCCAGGAATGATGCCCCCCACAAAGGCCGCTATGGAAATCGAACATAACCTTCTGGGATTCCTGTGGGTTCAAACACCTCAGCAACACCCCTAGAGGGTCTCTCCAGTACAAGACTTGTTCAATGAGGCAATATCTGACTGCCTTGAGTTTTAAAGCTCTTGCCTTACTTTTACCCATTCCATCCAGGGGCTTCAACTCCTGCAGAAAATACAAAATGTCTCGATACCAGGCGCATTCTGCCAGTGATAAGCCATCCTGAGAGCTTTGGCTAGGCAACTCAGCTTGCTGAGTTCCTGAGCAAGTATTGATGAAACTAACCCCCAAGGCTTTGCAATTGGATTCAACCAGTAGCTTGGCTAAACTTTGCCCCTTAACCAACTTGGTGGGCTTTATCTCCAAGTCAAACTCCAGGATCTTAGCAATCCATTTGCCTCTTCTCCCATCTATGTCGGGCTGTATGAGGATGTCCTTCACAGAGGCCAAAGGAACGTATGGGGTCACCTTTGAGTGCAAGACATAGACTCTGAAATCTTTGAGAGTTTTCACCAAGGCATAGGCCTGTTTCTCAATGATTTCATACTCGATCTTTGCATCTCTTAATGCCTTGCTAAAGAAGGCATTGGGTTGCTCTTGCCCTTCCTCATTTTTCTGCAATAAGACCGCTGCTACTGTATCAAAAGAAGCGAAAGAAAAAACTAGGAAGTCTTTGGAATAGTTAGGACTGATCAACACAAGTGCCTCAGTCAATGCTCCTTTTATTTGGTCAAAAGATTCCCTAGGTTCAGCGGTCCATTTCACTTCATTTCCCTTTCTGAGCATGGCTGTGATGTGTTTCACCAGCTCAACAAAATTTGAGACGAACCTCCTCAGAAAGTTAATCTTCCCTAAAAAGGCTTGAACTTCCTTTTTAGACCTGGGAAGTGACAGGGTCTGAATTGCCTCTACCCTGCTGGGATCAATTCTCACTCCTTCTACTGATACTATATGGCCTATTAGCATTCCCTCCATCATAGAAAACAAAGATTTCTTGGGATTTAAGGAAAGACCAAACCTCCGGCATTTCGAGAAAAATTTCCTTAAGTGATAGCAATGCTCTTTATCAGACCTGGAGAAGACTGTGATGTCATCCAGGTAGATCACCACAAACTGATCTCTCTCTCCGATGAAGGGTATGTCCATGGCTCGCTGAAATCTTGGTCCTGCATTCATTAGTCCGAACGACATTTTGGCATACATGAATGTGCCCCAAGGAGTGGTGAAGGCTGTCTTTTTCCTGTCCTCGGGCATGAAAAATATCTGATTATAGCCAGAAAATCCATCAATCATGGATATCCTGGATGCACCAGTTACCCTCTGCAATATGTGTTCCATCTTAGGTAGGGGGTAATTGTCCTTTCTTGAGCTTCTGTTCAAATTCCTGAAATCGACACAAACCTGATTTCTCCACTTTTCTTCCTCACTGGGACCAAATTGGCCACCCATTCGGAATATCTCAAGGGGACAATGATTTGGGCATCTAACAACTTCTTCACTTCTTTCTCCATGACAAGCAACAACATGGAATTTATTTGTCTTAGCTTTTGCCTAAATGGCCTAGCTTCTTCCTTCAGTGGGATCTTGTGTTCAATGAAGGATGTGTCATATGTCTTGAGGTCTTCAGAGGTCCATGCAAACACATCAGCGAATTCTCTTAATAAATCGGTATATTCGGCCCTCTGTTCTTTGGTCAAACTACTCAACAACTTGACAAACTTAGGCTCCTCCTGTGTGCCAATGTTGCACTCAGTTGTGTCAGCATCTTCATCTGAAACCCTACCCTTTAATGCCAAATCATTCCCATCGAACAATCTTTCTAAAGGGACTAGTCCCCTCGGAATGTGATTGCTAGGCAGTTGAATAATTTGGTGATTAGCAATTTCATTTAAAAACACCTCAGGGTGAGGGTCACCTTCCAGGTCAGGATCCTGATCAATGTGCAACGCAGAAAATTCAACAGATTGGAGAAATTTTTCGATTTCCAGATCATCTTCGAATACCTTCCAATGCTTGACATTGTCCGGTACAGAGGGCCTATATTTTATCTCAACATCATATTTGACCATAGGCGGCAGAGGGATTTTGAGCAAACTAGCCGAGACAGCTAAAGAATCGGCCAAAGTGTTTTCCCCTCTCGGAATGTAAGAAATGTTAAAAGCCGAGAATAAATTATCAATCAGGTCCCATACCTCCTCTTTTAACTTCTTAGAGGATGCTTAGTCTAATAAGCATTTCTGACTTGCTGGATGCTCAACTCAGCATCTCTGAACACTGCTACTTCCCCAATCCCCATTTATTTTGCAGCCCTCAAACGCAGAACGAGAGCTTCATATTCTGCCACATTATTGGTTGCTTCAAATTCAAGCTTGTATGACAGGAATATGGTTTCCTGACAAGGCAACACAAAGACCACTCCAGCGCCAGCGCCTTCGCTAGAAGAAGCTATGTCGAAAAAAAAATTCCAAACAGAGGTGGTTGGAGGAGGTATCCCGTGATTAGATAGGGGTTGTTTTCTGGTTTGGAAAGGGGCTTCAGGAGCATCATTGAGCTGTAACAAACTAGATCCCAAATCAGTGTCTAGTGCAAAGATAGGGTGATTGGTAAGGTTTGCCTCATCGCTAACAATGTAGGCCAGCTGGGCTTCTCTGTATAGCCTCCTGTGTTCCCCTCCGAAGACTGGAATGGTAGCATATGTGAGATCCATCTGTAATGTTCCTCCAAGCTTTTTAATCCAAGATCTTGACAGCAGCATGCCAAACTTGGGAGGAACGTCGGCCACTACAATGTCCATGACCACACTCTTCATTGGCAGCTGAAACAGAGAGATCGCCAAGTCTTTGATGACTCCAAGGCATTGCACCCTCCTTGAATCGAAAGAGTACAAATCATGATAAGTCTTTGTCACCTCCAGTCCCAATTCTTCCATTACTATTTTGGGCATAAGGTTGTGGGAAGCTCCTGAATCCATGAGGCAGTTATGCAACACTTTATCATGTATGTTTAGGGATGTATAGAAAGGAGGGGATGAATCATCTCTATCTTCTACCATGGGACCTAGGACAACTGCTGGCTTTTCATCTTGGAGATTTATTGAGTCCGTGGAAGGCTGGGGGCGCTCATATTGTAGCAGCTTGGAAAGGGACTTTTTGAAATCTTCATTTTTAACTAGTTCGGATAGGGGTACAGGAATCCTAATCTTCTGAATCTCATGCTCAAAACTAAAGGAGGTGAGAGACTTAGGAGCTTCCCTTACCTCGGAGACAGGTTCCTTGGCTGTTGGCGAAGCATTTTGAGTTTTCTTTTCTTTAGTAGTGGTTGCTACAGCTTTAGTAGGCCTTTCCGCTATGAGGTGCTGATCCTGGCTATCAAAATTCCCTTTTTTCTTTTTTGACCTGAGATTGTATTTGTTAGGAGTGTTGCTGGCCTTTTCCCCTTTACTCAACTCGTTGATTTGGGTGTGGATAAGGGATTCTTCATATGCAGATTGCGTCAAATGAGGAAAAGGGGAAGTGTCCTCGATGCAGTGGATCTCAGGGTCGAGTTCATCCACCTCCTCTCCTTCCTCATGAGAAACTAGGTTATTCTGGAGAGGGGCCTGAATCCTCTGATCATCCCTGTCTCTGCTTCTTTGTTCCTTTGGCAAAGTCTGTGGCATATTGTTACCAGGCCTCCTGAAACCTCTGTTATCAGTATTTTGGGGGTTTCTGTACGTGGGCTTCCCCTCTAACTCCCACTTCTTCATCCTAGCCGAAAGGGATTTCAGTACTTTAGCTACCTCATCCGTCTGAAGGGGAAGGGGAGAGGAATGGGATGGGGAGGCCTCTGTTCTTCTCCTGGATACGTCTCTGTCAGCCTTATTCTTGAGTCGGTCAATAGCCAATATGTTAGACTCTACTTCCACGGCTGCGTCCTGCATGTGAGCCAGAGTGGTGGCTCTCCTTTCCCTCAGCAGGAGGCAGAAATCAGGATCAAAAGCACTGGCATAAGTGATCTTTGCAGAGGCTTCGGAGGGTTTTATCTCGGTGGGGATTTTATTGTACATTTTATTAAATCTTTTGGAGAAGTCAGAGATAGACTCTCCTTCCTTTCTCTTCAAAGACCCAAACTCAGTCATGTAATACATGAAGTCCTTTTTGTCTCCCCACTGTCTCAAAAAGGCGCTATCCAAAGCCTCAATCCCATCAATAGATCCAGGAGGCAGGGCCCTAAACCATTTTCTAGCCTCGCCTTCAAGACTATGGACGAAAATCCTCATCCATACATCTGCATGCATAATAACATGATCATCTGTAAAACTGTAGAAGGCTTCAAGGTGCTCTTCTGCAGCTATGTCCCCTTCGCCCGTAAACTTGGGTAGCTGCTTTAGGTAGCCATCTGTTGGAAGGGCATTGAGGGGCTGAGGTAACACCAGAGGAGCATGCCTAGCAGCTATTATTGCCTCCATTTGGATCATGGGGGGATTTTCTCCTGCCATAGGGATATTAGGTGGAGGAGAAGGAGAAGGAGAAGGAGAAGGAGCTCGAAAAGGGGATACTGGGAAAGAGCTTCCAGGTGGAAGGGGAAACAATGGGGGATTCAGGGAGAAGGCTAAAGGGCTTGATTCAGCAGATGCTCCTCTCGGTGTAGAAGTAGCAACAGTAACAAGAGGAGAAGTGGTAAAGCTGGGAGTGGGGAAATCTTCTGTGGTCTGGGGTCTACACCAAGGTATCGCTTAAGGGGAGAGGGGAGTGACAAGGATTTCTCCCTCCAATCCCAGACCAGGAGGGGAAAACTTAGTAGGAACACTCCCGAAATTCAGGAAACGGGAAACTTCAATAAAAGGTCTGCTAGGAAGCTGAGGAGAAAAAAATGGAGTTCCTACAGAAGGAGATGGCAGAATACCTGGTTTGACGGTGGAAGTTTCTCCTTCAAAAGCCTTTTCTTTTCTGAAAATCACCTCCGGCTCAGCTTGAAGTGTAGCTAGAGGCAGCTGTGGATGAGACTGCGTGTGTCTGCCTCTGGAAGCCACGACTAAAACAGCAGGTTCGCTCCAATGGAGTCGTCACAATGGAGTCGCCAGGTGCACAGTAGCAATCTCGTAGGGCTCTGATGCCTGATGCACCTTTAGAATCAGAGGCTCAAGGTCGTTCAATCCCGGGGAAAATTTTCAACTTCATCCCCGGCAGCGGCGCCAGAAATGTTGGCGTTGGAAGTCACTCCTAGATTGCAGCAGGAGCAGAGCCCGACGCCCATCAATTTATGTCACGATTTGTTTATAGAGGGTGATCAAATGGAGGGAAACTCAAAACAATATCGTTCTAACTCCGAAACTAGGCTGGACACGCACAGTTAAGTGAGGTCTTAGTTAAACTTCAGACAGTGAGTTGTAGTAAGGGTGAATAGGAGGAAGACTTGTATGAGAGAAATGCAAAGGTCTGTCATAAACATCAGGTTTCTAACAGACTGTAGGAGAAAACATCTAAACGCAAGAGCTTCTTACATTCAAACGCAAAAAACTGGGGAATACAACAATGCGACAATAAATCCTTTATCATAACATAGTTGCAATGATTCATGTGAATCAGTCAATCATGAAGTCCCTCAGTGTGAGATGAAAACTAGATGGGATAAGAAAGTTGTCTGTCATAAAACAAGAAATCTCACATACCGATACATAACCAGAGAACTAGAGTGTCTATTAAAACTTTACAATTGGGAGCTTCGCTCTACCATCGATACCTACAAAAATACAACCACTGAGAATATATACTCAGAGCAGTGCACTCCCTTAGCATCAGCAGGGTAGCTGAGACATTAAAGTCCAACTTGATGTGTGTAGACTCCTCTAGTTGAACAAGGACATCAGATCGGCATGGCCCCTTTCAGATCCACCCGCACCCAGGACGGTCTTGGGCAGACGGCCTGCCAGAACCTCCATGTCTTACATTCATGGCTAGAACTGAAGTTTCAGCTACCAGATCACCTTTCATTAATGGCCTTCCTCTATGGCGGTGGCCGAAACTTCGAGCACAAGGAATGACCACGCGTTGCTTTCCGAGGCTTAGGGGCTAGCCTCCCTTTATTTCAGCTCCGCCCTCAATGTATCCCATGGCCATGACTTGGGGCCTTGCTCTAAGACGCTTCGACACTTCTCCTTCGAGGATTTCTACTTCCCCTGCCTTCAAATTTCCTAGTGCCCAATCTTGCGAAACGACCTTCCAGGATCAACGGTTGGATCGGCTTTAAAACTGACGGCCACGATCATTTTCCTTGAACACATTGGCTCCACGCTCTTTCATCTGCTTTGTCCCTTTTCCATACGACCCAGTGCTATGACTGCGGGCCCGCACCCAGAGGCGCCTTCGGCACTTCGCGTATCGTGGCTGGGAGGAGGCTGCTTCCTATTCTCTAAAGTCACGATAGGCGAAGAGGCGATAGAGCCTAATCGCGTGCCACGTGTCCCTCCTTGATCGGACGGCCCAGAACTTATTCGACGATACTGTGGGCCCGAATCCTGGATGCCTTCGCATCTCGCGTATCGCGGCTGGGAGGAGGCTGCTTCCTGTTCTTCAAAGTCACGATAGGCGAAGAGGCGATAGAACCTAATCGCGCGCCACGTGCTCGTCCGGGATGGACAGCCTGGATCATTTCGGTGAGATGGTGGGCCCGAATCCTGAATGCCTTCGGCACTTCACATATCGCTGCTGGAAGGAGGCTGCTTCCTATTCTCCAAAGTCACGATAGGCGAAGAGGCGATAGAGCCTAATCGCGTGCCACATGTCGTCCGGGATGGACGGCCTGGATCATTTCGGTGAGATGGTGGGCCCGAATCCTGGATGCCTTCGCATCTCGCGTATCGCGGCTGGGAGGAGGCTGCTTTCTGTTCTTCAAAGTCGCGATAGGCGAAGAGGCGATAGAGCCTAATCGTGTACCACATGCTCGTCCTTGATCGGACAGCCCTGATCATTTCGGCAATACTGTGCTCCATCTCCTGTGTTAAACGTGGCGCAACTCGGTCGACCGCAGATGCCTGCCGTCTGATGATCTCCTCCATCGGTCGATCCTCGTCGTTGAACACTGGATCGCCCATCTACTAACATTTTAAGCCCGAAATGGAGATTTGTGCGTTGCATAGTGCGCTCACGGCTGCATCCTTGAACAAAATGCCTTTGTTGGACCCTTAGGCCTACTTCTTCGCAGCTCGGGCTACGGGCTCAAAGGAGAGAAAAAAAACCCCCCTTCTTTACAAGAATTAGCGCTAACACCTTCAATCTCCCTTCTAAGCTCTCACAAATGGTAGCCTTCAATCTCCTCAAGAACTAGCAAGAACCCTCTCAAGAGTCAAAACCCTCTTAGCAAAGAAATGGATGAAATGAGAAATAGAATGAGAGAAATGGGAGTGAAAGAGTGTTTAGTAGTCTTAGCTAACTCCAGGCTACCTTTCCCATGAGTAATTTATCCAAAAAAACCAAAAAAAACCCCAAAAGGCCAATTTCCTCCTCCTCATGCGCATGGGCTCAGGGAGCGTTTCAAGGAGCGTTTTTTTCCCTTGGGAGCACTCAGGGAGAGTCCAGGGAGCGAACGCTCCCTGAGGAGGGAGCGCACGCTCCCTGGATGCTCCCTCAAAAACCAGGGAGCATAGTTTTTCATGAGGGAGCGCGCTCCCTAAAAATGCTCCCTAAGAGGAGCGTTCAAGGAGCGCGCTCCCTAAAAATGCTCCCTAAGAGGAGCGTTCAGGGAGCGCACTTGGGAGCACGCTCCCTGAACGCTTCCCTTCGGAGAGCGATTCGGGAGCGGGTTCGAGGGGGGGGGGGCTCTCCCGTAGCCTTGGACTAGCCTACCTGTTTTGGCCAAGGTGGGTAAATAAAAGTAAAGCAAAAAAATTAAATTTACACCTAACTTTCATGATATTGCATGGATGACAAAGCCAATCACTATGCAAGGTGTGGAAAAAAAAAATTATTTACACTTTACAGAAAAATTTAAAGTGAAAGAATGCAAGCCCAAGAGACTCTCTTGGGCTGCTTACAATGCTTAGAAAGTGAAGATAGAGAAAAGGGTTTGACACCAAGACCCTTGGAAGTCTCCTTGAGTGTTTTGGGGCAAAATATATGCAGAAATCCTCTTCTGACCTCCAAAAAACTGCAAAAAACAACAAGATTTTCTTGCTGGAAATCGCTAAAATGACTTGGAAAATATTATTTCAGATTCTCACAATGAACACAAATTATTAAATAAAAATTTCTGAACATAAAAAAGAGAGATTAGATTGCAAATTTATATGAAAATAATGCTAGAAACTGATAGATGTGTGGCTGAAAATAATAACAGAAAATATAGAATCTTTAGATGGCTGAAAAAGATGGATTTCCAGATCTGAAATCCACTCCTCCAAGCCTTTGGTAACCTGCAGATTTTTGTAAACCCTTGCTACAAAATACAAAGAAGGTGACTGCGATCTAATAACTTGCAAAATACTTTCCAAATCAATTAGAAACAACTCACAAAGACTAATAGTAAGACTACTACTAATCTATTCCAAGCAAAATACTTTGCATGGGTCTCCAAGTAAAAAAGCAAGCAAGAAAATACAAATGAAATAAATTGCAGTAATATTACCTCATAAACAACAAACAATGGCTCCAAGAATACTACAAGAGACACAAGAAATCCTCCAAAGCTTCTATTTTATTAACCAAGAAAAGATTTTTCCAATGGCACCAAGAATCATGAGAGAAAAAGGGAGAGAATGAGAAAGAGATAGGAGAAAGATGGGAGGGATTTTGGCAGAGTAGAGTTGTTGTGAGAATAGATGTGAAAATGAGGAGGGGGAGACTTTCTTTTATATGAGGGAGAGATGAGAGACCCCTCTTGGATGATTTAAAAGTGTCACCATCCAAGAGAGAGAGAACAAGTCAAGGAAGAGGCACTTTTAGAATTTTGGTAGTGAGTTAGGGTTTGAGGGGTGAGATGTGAAGGGGGAAAACACCTTTTGACTTGTCATGGGGGGTTCTTCTAAGTGTATTTTTACTTTTCCAACTTAGGAAATACATCAGAAAACATTCCCCACTTGTTTTCTTGACTTTAGACACTTTTACAATTTTTTGGCTTTTTTACCTTAACCAATTATTCGTTGATTTTTGACTGACTTGGACTCCTCATGGACAATGACCTAGCAAAACTTTTCCAATTGAGATGAAACTTGGTCCAAGGGTGTAGGGGGTCATCTTCCATTTGATTTGAGTACCCACACCCCTATACAAAATCCCCAAGGACCAAATTTTTAAATTTTACATCAAACATAATTAAAATTTCCAATTAATGGAAAATTTTAATAATTAAAAAAAACCTATCAAAACTCAACGGAATTCTGCAAAACTCTAGAATATGTCTAGCATGGTCATTTACAACATTCCTAAACCTTAATCACCCCTTGGGCTTGTTGTCGCCCTAATGCACACTTGCAGACGTGAGCTAAGTCCGGCTCACTTAGTGTGCCCTCGGAGACACAAAGTCTAAGTTCCTGCCCACACTGTCACCTTGACAGGAACTTCTTCCGTCTAGGCTTACTCCTAGGGAAGCCAAGGGGGGTTGTCCCTAGTTAATAAGTTGATTTTAATTACAAGGTTCTAGGAGTTAGTTTTAATTGATTATAGGCCAAGGGGAAAACTAGCCTATATGACAAGCAGCAATGC
>JASDQU010736862.1:20870-42720 GCA_032191745.1 Picea mariana
ATGAGGGGCCCACATAAAGGTTTAAGGCAAGAGATTAAAGTTTAAGTGGGTTTTATTAAAGTTTGGATTAGTGAGGGTCGTTTTTCCCCTTAGGGCAAGGGAAAAAAGGGTGTAAATGAAAGTTAAATGGGTAGGCTAAGGTTTCAAGTGGTTAGGATGGGTTTGGGTAGGTTAGAAGGGTCTAACATGCTCATTTCCACCTAGCCACTAACTAACTAACTCAAAAATTACAATAATTTGACATTTGACTAATGTCACTTAAGCAATTAAAATTGTTGTTCCTGACTGACTCTGACTCTGAGTGGACTTAGACATAGCAAAACTTGTCCAACTGAGCTGAAACTTGGCCTATGGGTGTAGGGGGTGTCGTTCCATTTCTTTTGAGCACAAATACCCCTATCAAAATCCCAAAGGCTAAGTTTTTACAATGTTTAGCTCAAAAATTAATTAATTAATTAAATCATTAAAGACTTAATTAATTAAAAAAAACTTATCTAGACTCGACGAAATTCCGCGAAACTTTAGAAACTGTCTGGCATGGTCATTTACATCAATCCTAAGCAAAGGTTACCAAAGGACGAGACCATTAAGACGTCGTTCACCACTTTGGAGGAAATTATTGCATGTCTGGAGGGAAAAACTCAAGGGAAGTCAACCAGGCCCGGGAGCCCGGCTAACAACTTGAGGATAAAAAACCCTCGGTGAAAGGAACTCCCTTAATGAAAACATCCCAAGGTACCTGATCTAACTATGACTCATGCAGACTCATTACATTATTAACCCACGCAGGGGTGCGGAAATTTCGTTTACAAAAATTTAGTGTTGGGACATCAGATGCCCAAGTAGAACCAACAATGTCTTCTACATAGATGAACACTTCATGGTACATGAGTTGACCCCTAGCTGAATAGGCGGTCAACAGTCTCAACACTGCTTGGTAGGGAGATGGAGAACATGCGCTATCATCCTGTCCATCCAACTATCAACATGGCCTCTCTGTCCCCTAGATAGGTCATTCAACATGGCCTACGTACTGTCAATATGTGTCTCGGGGCCTTTCCCCCTGCCCTCGAGTGTCTCACGCCTATCACCCATAGTCCCCTCTATCTCGACCTTTGTGTCTGAATTGATATGCTCTCTGTCCTCTATCTCTGGTTCTGTATCTGAGTGAGTGTGGAAGGGGGTGTAATCCCTTCTTTCTATCTCTGCTATCCTTGCCTTGACCTCTATGGTACTGAACATAGTCGTCCCCAATATGTCCTCGACCCTCGGGTAATCTTCCCCTGTTCCTGGAATCATGGGGTCATGATAAGCACTTCTTCACAGGCTGGCAGGAAGAAGGCTCTGATAGGCAGGAAGAAGGCTCTGATACCACTGAAATATCCCTGATCCAACTTATCTGGATATCTACTACTGAACTACGGTTTTTCCACTGAAATCTGATACTCTAGGGGTTTCTGTGATCAGAAGAATGAATGCTGGTCTGTGCATGCACGGATAGATCGACAAAAAGCGGTTCTACAGCTCATGATCACTGCTGTAGATTCTGGAAAACTCACCCTGATGGCGATACCCATTGGAATGAGATGGAAACTATCTCAAAAGAAGCGCCCTACCATCTAGGCTGATCCTGATGACTGTCGGACTGAATATCCGACCTCTGAAGCTTCAAATGTCACCCCCTGGGGGTTTGCGCACCTCTTGGGTTGTGGGAGTGCGCCCTAGTGATCCAACCAGTGGAATCTAACGATGTATGACTCAGAACAATCGTCTTGGCCTCCTCTATAATGGGTTAGAAAGGTTTTCTCTGATCTACTATGGAATACCCCATGGAACCCCAAATGTACTTCCTCAAGCGTTGCGCCCTAAATGACTGTTTCTTGCTTTTTGGGAGATTCCACCGTCGGAAACTGACAATAGGTGGCTCATTAGGTGTGCCCTTGCTAGCTCTCTAATGGGTCGGAAGCAATCGGCCGAATACTGAACTATCTCAGGCAGCCACACAAACCCTCTCTCTAACCCTTGCGCCCTCACTGGTTGAGTTGCGCAATGACTGAACTGGATACCTGTATTGCACGGTGAAATACCTGGATGGTATCTTCGATAGGCTAGGGTGTGTCAAAACACCGAAACCGATCAATGGTGGTGGTTTCCTCCAGAAATCCACAAAACAACAAGGGGGTCGATTTCCTCCTCCTCTACAAATACCTCAACATCAAATCATAACATATTTCCGAATTAGGTTTCTTTACCCTTCCTTTATAGCTTCCAAAATCCCTAATTCGTTGTTGACCTTTTCCCTCCAAGCGAATTTTACTTTATTTTATTATTCCTTGATTAAATCACTTAATTAATTAATTAATTAATCATTTTACCTCTAAAAAGTGATTTATCCATCCTTATGGCTTCTCCGACCACTGAAAGTCACTTCTCATCATATTATCCTATAATGCTCTCCTTTGCGATTCCGATGGGCTATTACACTAAAAGGTTTCTCCAAGTAATATGCCCATTATGACCTTCTTAGTGAATTTAATTAAGATATGACCCATAAAACTCAAAATTATGAAAATCGTTGGAATGCAACGGAACCAAAGCCAAGCTGTGTGGAATGGATCCTGATGATGAACAATGCAAGTTGGGCCCAATAAAACCCCTCAATATCTCCCAAACTCTCTGTCACCCCTATCTGGCTACTCTGATAGGCATAACACTCTGTAATGTTATAATGTCCCAAAATGGGGACATTACAGTTTTGATGTGCAATTTATGTTGTTTCTCATTGTGTGATTTTTTCAAATAGTTTGCATTACATATGTTTCCATGTTATAACTTGGTTGATAACTTTCTATAAACAATTTGCATACATTCTACTAAAATACTTTTGTCAAACACATTGTATGTATTCCAAGTACACATGAAATAGAAGAGACAACATGGGCATTTTTATTATGAATGGAACCCTGATCACAACAATACAAATATCTAATGGATGTTATGGAAACTACAATACATCAATGAAAACACACAATATGCAAACCAAAACTTGGAATAATGCCACGACCTCCTCTAGTAGATGATAGATCCTCCTCGAAAGGCTCTCCAAGCCTCACACTGTCCTCTCTAATCAAAATTGATCTCCTCATAGGCAGATCGAGCCTCCAAAGGCCAAGAATAGAGCTCGCAACCCTCCTCCAAACCATGACAACCTGCAAAAACCCTCACGACCCCTCCAAACCCTCATTGCTCTGCAAAAAGGGTGAATCGGCCCGTCAAGATGCCTCCACGACTCGTCCTAGCCTCACCTCCCTACATAAGAGAGGGATCGGGCCCTCCAAGAAACCCCTGTAGATTTTTAATGACAAAAATCAGCAAATGAAATTTCTGTCATACACTTAGCAACCTAGAGATAACTGTCTTCATAAATTTCATAAATGCATAACACCCACATTCAGAAATTACCATAAGCAGAAATACACATTGCTAAGAAAAATAGCAGCGGAAATAACACAGTGGACAACAACCCATAACACACATAAATTTAGGCAAATGCCAGGGAAAACCCCAATGTGGGGAAACCCAACGAGAGAGAGAGAGAGATCTATTATTCAGCTTCAGGAAAGTACATATCAACAGTAAAACCACATTTCCAGCCAAGGAAAATACCTCACAGCACCAAATCTGTCCCATAAAAATCTGCCTCGTTTTCTGTGCCAAAATCGTTCCGCTGTACAACCTCCTTCGTACCTTGTTTTCCATGCCCATAGTCAGCTGCACGGATTGTTCCGTACGGCCTAGAAACAACGAACAGAACCTAAAAAACCGTGCCCAAAAATGCCTCAATTTTCGTGCCAAATTCGTACGGCTGTACGGAATCGTACAGACTGTATGGATCCATACAGTACGGCCTCCCACAGCTAAAAAAAATTTCGGCCAAAAACTCAGAAAAATTTTCCCGGGAATCATGCCCTCTTTCCTTGGAAAACATGCCCTCTTTGCTGCTCGCTTTCCTCTCTCAAGCTTACTCAGAAAATCTCTCTCAATCTCCTCCCGATGTCTTCTCAACATTCGACATGTCTTGCACACTACCCAATGCATTCTTTTATAATCTGAAAATGAAATTTTCCCCCCAAAGTGTCTTTTCACCTTCCCCAACCCTAGATCCAAAGGCCAAGATTAGATCAAGGGTCATGATCCATTCCCTCCAAAATGTCTCATTTAAAATTAAATTGAATTTCACTTTATTACATAAGTGCTTTATGAAAATAAAGTCACTTTAAAAATAGAAGGTACAGTTTATTAAAAAGTCACTTTAATAAAAGAACCACTTAAAACAACTTTATAAAAACTGTTACAAAGTTGAGTGCCTAGTAGTGTAAATATTAAGGTAACATCCGCATACAAGACAAAACATGCGGAGTACCTCCCGAGCTAAAAAGCTAACAACCCGAACGAGCCTCCTAAGTGACACGAACCTCCATAAAGCCCTCACGGGTCTTCCAAATCCTAATGACCCTACAAAAGAGATGAATCAACCTCTCAAGAAAGCCCTACGAATTCCCTCTCCAAGCCGCTACACCACAAGATGAAGCTTCAATGTAGATCCTGGATGGATCCTCCTCTTTGTCTAGCTAGGGTGGATAATGCATCACCGAAACCAAACCACAATGGAAGGGTTTTGCCAAAACCCCAACGAAAACCTTGGCTCACAAGAATACTCCAACGAGAGATCAAATCCAAAACATAATGAGGAAAATGGAGCGTTACCCTTCTTTTTATAACTCATCGATGCCTCCCTCTAGATCTTTCCTCTTTGACTTAATCAACATGACCCTTATTCCCCTTTTACTTTTCACTTAAAGATTAAAAGTCACTTTTACTAGTGTTTAAGTAACTATTGATGTTAAAGTTACTTTATTACCCTTTTATTAAATGTCACCTTAGAAATATAACACCTCCTAGCTAAGTGACATCAAATAAACCTCCCAATCCCCTTTTCTTCACTGACTATAGCCTATGGGAGTCATATAGGCTACTAAGTCATCCTCCCATCATGATCAAGTGGCAAGGGACATTACAGTGCTCCCTTCCCGAGATTGCTTTTCCTCAATCAACTCCAAACTGGGATGTTGTAAGATCTGCTCTCCCTCCCAAGTGGCATCTTTTGCGGGAAAATATCTTCATATGACCAGGTACTCCCGAATCACTCTGCTTCTCAGCCTCCTCTCTATGACATCAACAACCTTCTCCGGAGTCAAAACTAACTTCCCTTCCTCATCCAGTGGAGGAAGATATTCTAAAGTGGTGACTTGTTGTCCCAACGCCTTCTTGAGGAAAGATACATGGAAGACGTCGTGGATCCTGCTACCCTTTGGCAACTCCAACTCATACGCCACCTCTCCAAATCTCTTAATCACCCTGTATGGTCCATATAAGCGAGGCTTCAGTTTCTCTGTGCCACTCTTCTTCGGTGAGGACTGTCTATATGGATGCAACCTCAGAAAGACCACATACCCAGCCTCAAAGTTGTGCTCCACCCTGTTCCTGTTTGCGTACATCTTCCATTGATTCTGGGCGACCTGTAATTTCTCCTTCAAGACTCTCAAGATGTCCTGGCTCTCTTGCAACCAATCTTTGGCCTTCGAGGGCTTTCTCTCCCCACATGCCAAATCCACGAATGATGGAGCACCGTAACCATACAATGCTTTAAATGGAATCATCCCGATGGATGGACATGTGATAAGTGGTATTATAACAATGCTCCTCAAGATGCAACCACTTTATCCATGCCCTCTGTTGTCTCGACACAGTTCCGTAGGTAGCCCACAATCCAGTTGTTCACTATCTCTATCTTCCCATCTATCTGAGGGTGATAGCTGGTACTAGGTGTCAATTATGTCCCTGGTAACCTAAACAACTCCTGCCAAAATGCATTGATAAATATGTAGTCCCAATCAATGACTACGCATCTTGGAATACCATGTAATGTGAACACCTCTTTGAAGAATATGTCTGCCGCATGAGATGTGCTATACTCTGAAGGAATGACAAAGAAGTGCGCAAACTTGGTCAACCTGTCTACCACCACATAGATACAGTCCCTACCCTGTACCTTCGGCAACCCTGTGATGAAGTCCATGGAGATGCTCTCCCACTTCTGCTCTGGTACAGGTAATGGTTGAAGAAAACCTGCAGGATGTGTAAGCTTCGACTTGTTCTGCTGACAAGTCATGCACTACCTCATGTACCAAAGTACATTCTCCTTTAGACCTTTCCAAGAGAATCTCTCCCTCACCTGCCTGTAAGTCTTTAGATATCTCGGGTGCGCCCTGGTAATGGTGCGTCATGTGTGTTAAGATCTTATCCTTGAGTGTGGACTCAAGGACCAGATAGATCCTATCCTTGTAGTAGATGATGTCATCCACTACTCTGTACCTATCATCCTGAATGATGCCCTCCATAAGCTCACAAGCAGATGTATTCTTGGAGTACTCCACCAAGAGAATGGACTTCCAATCTGTTGATATTTCTATCATGGAAAAGGCTGCAAGTCTCCTGGAAAGGGCATCAACAACTACATTCTTCTTTCCTTTCACGTACTCAAAGTAAAAATCATACGCCTACACCTTACTTACCCATTTCTGATATCTCTCGCTCAAGTCTCTCTGCTGCAAGAAATATCTTAGACTGTTATGGTCGGTCCTTACCAGAAAGCGTCCTCCAACCAGGTATTATCTAGACTTGGCCAATGCATGCATGATGACTAACATCTCCTTATCGTAAATGGAGTAGAGCTTCTCTAGCTCCCTCATCTTCCTCCTCTTAAAAGCTATGGGATGTCGATTATGCATCAACACCGCTCCTATCTCCTCTCTGGATGGATCACACTCCAACACAAATGGCTGTGAGAAGTCTGGAAGCACTAACATTAGACAAGTACTCATCACCATCTTCATCCTATCAAATTCTCCCTTTGCCTCCTCTGACCATTCGAATGCTCCCTTCCTAGTGAGATCCGTTAGTGGCGCAACAAGTTGTGAAAATCCTTTCACAAAGCACCTGTAGTAGTTGTACAATCCGAAGAACCCCCACAACTCTATAACTGATCTGGGTGTAGGCCAATCTAAGATCACCTGGATCTTCTCCCGGTGCACCTGTACGCCCTGAGCGCCAATCACATGCCCCAGATAGAGAATATCTATCATCCCAAACTCACACTTTGCCTCCTTGGAAAACAATGACTGCTCCTCCATGATGCTGAGAATCTCATCAGTATGCCTCAGATGTTCATCCCAAGTCCTACTGTAGATCAATAGATCATCAAAGAATACCAGTAAGACAACTGCTTGTTGAAAATATGGTTCATACAAGACTGGAAGGTGGTTGGTGCATTAGTGAACCCAAAGGGCATGACTAGAAACTCATAGTGCCTGTAGTGACATCTGAACGTTGTTTTGTGGATGTCCTCTATGACCCAAATCTGATGGTACCCTGATCGAAGATCAATCTTCGAGAAGTACACTGACCCATGCAACTCATTGATCCTGAGTATTGAGTACCGGTTCTTGATTGTCTTCTTGTTCAACGCCCTATAGTCAATGCACATCCTCATCTTGCCATCCTCCTTCACTAGTTCCACTAAAGAAGCGAAGGGACTAGAGCTAGGCCTGATGTGCCCCATCTACAACAACTCCTGTATGGCCTTCTCTATTTCGTCCTTAAACTTCTTTAGATGTTTGTATGGTGTGGTGATCATGGGCTTTGCCCCTTCCTCTAACTCAATCACATACTCAAATCCCCTGTCAGGTGGTCTTCCTGCTGGAAATGGTCCAAACCCTTTTTCATGCTTCCCAAGCAGTGCCTAGATGTCAACATGATAGTGTTGGCAGTCATGTCATGGCTTCTGCGTGGTGATCAAACACTCCGCTACACAATCCATGTCACCATGTCTAAAGATGTCCTCCATGTGTTTGTTTGACATGATCCTAGGAACTCCTGTCGACATACCTTTTAGAATAACTTGCTGACACCCCGTGTCTCTAAACTCCATCTTCATGACCTGATAGTTCATGATGAAATCTCCAAGTGAGTACACCCACTAGACCCCCAATACCACATTGGTGTCATAGAAGTGAGTACACCCACTAAACCCCCAATACCACATAGAAGTCATCGATCAATTTGTAGTTGTCCAATGTCACATCCAGTTCTTTGATCCTCTGAGTATAAGTCATGTTGTACCCATCTTCTAATACCACACTGAACCCCTCAAATTCCTCTGTAGGGATGTGTCTCCTAGTGACAAGTGCTACATCAATGAAGTTGTGGGTATCCCCACTATCTATCAGTGTTGTAACTCTCTGTCCCTGTAAAATACCTCTGATCCTAAAGGTATAATACTTGGGGACTCATGAAAGTGTGGCAATGGTCACTCCCTTGACACCCTCCTACAACTTCGTCTCCTCAGTAATCTTAGGATGTGGTGGCTCCACCTCACCATTGCTCTGTTCACCGCCCTGTGTGTGAGTTGTCTCATCCTCACAATCATCCTCCTTGTCAAAAAGCACCTCTATGTAATGTACCTTACCTTTGCTCAGACATCGATGACTCGACTCCTAGGGTTCTTTGCAGCTAAAACAAAGCTTCTTCCTTAGCTCCCTTCAAGTCGCCTCATTCATCCTGTCCTTCCCTGTCCATGGCTTCTGGAAAGTGTTCGTCTTCTTACTCTTCTGTGGAATAAAGGGTTTCATTGGTGCCTTCTTGGGGACGACATCCTCCATGTCCTAGGTCCTCATGATGGCGTCTTGTAGTGTGGTTGGCCTGAAGGCCTTCACCCACCCT
The DNA here is from genome assembly GCA_032191745.1 of Picea mariana. Lineage (NCBI taxonomy): Eukaryota > Viridiplantae > Streptophyta > Pinopsida > Pinales > Pinaceae > Picea > Picea mariana. The sequence continues at coordinate 29,712 of JASDQU010736862.1, forward strand.
CTCAAGGGCTCAGCTAAACCCTCAGTAAATAGCATCACCAACCTCTACTTAGAAATGTTTGTCACCATGACCGCCATCCTTTGGAACTCTGTGATGTATGCCTCCGGTGTGCTTGTTTGTCTCAACTACGCCAATTCCATAAAGTGGATCTCGGGATCCTTCTTGTCGAACCTGTCCATCAATCTTCGGGGGAAGTCCACATATGATGTGATGTTGGCATGCCCCAATGTCACTAGCCCGTGGTACCACCACTCATGAGCTTCTCCACTCATGAGCTTCTCCATCCAAGTGTAGGGTAGCAAACTTAATTTCCTCTGCCTCTATCATTGGGTTAAGTTGGAAGTAAGTGTCCAACTTATGTACCCAAGCTCTGGCTGTGCTCCTAGAAGATCCGTCAAAAGGTGGGATAGACAACTTCCCAACCTTGCATAAAAGATCATAGTTTTGTTGGTTCTAGGCTGCTCTATTCGATTCCCTAGGCTTGTTCCTTTACTTGATGTTGCAGTTTTCTTGGTAAGACATGGCTGCCTGGATATCTTCCCTTAACGCCTGGTACTCCCTGAAGTATATAGTAAAATCATCTTCCTGACCTTGTTTCCCCTATGCTCCTGTAGGATGCTCCTCAAGGAACGGTGGTAATAATGGCCTAGGCGTCCTCTTGCTCCTTGTCTCTAGGACACCCTGTGCTGGAATATGGGTAGTGCTACCCTTTGCATGAGTTCTACCTCCTCTATGGCTGCCTTCTTCATGTACCCTGTCACCTCCCTAGGATCCACTCAGTCTGACCTGTCCTGCTCCAAGATGGTTCCCTCATTAGCCCACCAACTGCGTGAGCACCTTAAGGGTCTGCTGCTGGTACCTAGCCATCTCTTCCTGTCTCTGGGCCGCTTAATTCTGTCCCTTGGCTAAGTCACTCAGTATCCTAAGCACACTCTCCTATGAAGGGTCTTGTCTGTCTCCCATGCCTTCCTCTTCCTCTGATGACTCTGATCCTAGGAAGGTTTGTCCTCCACGCCCTCTAGTTCTTCTGTAAACCATCAATGTCTCATGCATTCACAGGCTAGCAAGATCACCAACTCTAATAACACTGTAATATCCCCAAGTGTGCTAGGCTAGGATATTAGTGCTTTGCTATGCAATTTATGTTGTTTTTGGTTGTGTGCTTTTGTCAAACAATGTGCATTACATATGTTTCCATGTTATAACTTGGTTGACAATTTTCTACAAAAAGTTTGCATACATTCTACTAAAAGACTTTTGTCAAACACATTGTATGTATTCCAAGTACAAATCAAATAGAAGAGACAATACGGGAATTTTTATTATAAATGGAACCCCGATCACAACAATACAAATATCTAATGGCTGCTATGGCAACTTCAATACATCAATGAAAACACGCAATATGCAAACCAAAACCTGGAATAATGACACGACCTCCTCTAGTAGATGATACGTCCTCCTCCCAAAGGCTCTCCAAGCCTCATACCGTCTTCTCTAATCAAAATCGATCTCCTCATAGGAAGATCAAGCCTCCAAAGGCCAAGAATAGGGCTCACGACCCTTCTCCAAACCCCGACGACCCCTCCAAACCCTCACGACTCTGCAAAAAGGGTGGATCAACCCCTCAAGATGCCTCCATGACTCCTCCTAGCCTCACGACCCTATAGATGAAAGGGATTGGGCCCTCCAAGAAACCCCAATGAGCCTCCTAAGTGCCATGAACCTCCACAAATCCCTTATGGCTCTTCCAAATCCTCACGGCCTTGCAAAAGAGATGAATCGTCTCCTCAAGAAATCCCTATGAATTCCCTCTCCAAGCCTCTACACCCCCACGATGAAGTAGAACCACAAGATGAAGCTCCAATGAAGATCCCAGATGGATCCTCCTCTTTGTCTAGCTAGGGTGGATATTGCACCACCGAAACCAAACCACAATGGAAGGGTTTTTCCAAAACCCCAATGAAAACCTTGGCTCAAAAGAGCACTCCAACAAGAGATCAAATCCAAAACATAATGAGGAAAGTGGAGTGCTACCCTTCTTTTTATAACTCTTCGATGCCTCCCTCTAGATCTTTCCTCTTTGACTTAATCAACATGATCCTTATTCTCCTTTTACTTTTCACTTAAAGATTAAAAGTCACTTTTACTAATGTTTAAGTAACCATTAATATAAAAGTTACTTTATTACCCTTTTATTAAATTTCACCTTAGAAATATAACACCTCCTAGGTAAGTGACATCAAATAAACCTCCCGACTCCCCTTTTCTTCACTGACACTAGCCTACGGGAGTCATACAAGCTACTAAGTCATCCTCCCATCATGATCAAGTGGAAGGGGACATTACACCTAATGCTGGAAATACAAAGAGAATTATGGAAGGAACTCACCCAGAATTCATTGCTATAGGTGTTGAATCTACTTGGGCTAAAGAGGAGAGTTATGATAAGCCTTGAAGGGTGATCCTTGAAGATCCTACACATGCAACTCCAATTTCTTGTAGGGAAAGTCTTGACCCAATCTCCAATGAAAAGATATATGTATATAGAAGCACAAATAAAAACTAGATCTACTACCATAAAACAAGTATCAATGGAAAAACTAAGTAGAGAGACCCTAGTCACCTTAGAAAGGGTAATGCCTTCCTTTCCCTAGCTATGATGGAACCTCCCTTAAGGTTGTAGGGTTGAAACGTCAAGGTATGAATGGCACTGTGCAACAAAGATGCCTTAGGATGGGTCAAGAATCTTTCAAGGTTGGGGCCAAGCTAATCATAAGAGGTCCCTATCGAGGTGTTGGAGATGATAGGTGCAAGCAGCCCAAGAGGGTGAGGGAGGTGGAAGAGAGCTAGATTGCAAATCCAAGTGTCGGTTTCAAAGATTGAAGCCTCCAATGGGACTTTACAAAGAGGGATTGAATGGTATAAATAGGCAAGGGAATGATCTGAAGGTGTAGATATACATTAGGTTGGAGGGTTCAAGTCATTTAGAATAGTCGTATTGCGCTTGTTGACTCAATACCATGCATGTTGGCTCAATACCATGGGTTCGTTAAGACAGTGTTGTAGGTTTTTAGTCCCAGATTGTCTCTCTATTACTCATGTTGCAGAATATTGACACAATGCACTCTTAGGAAACCACAATACACTTTCCACCAAGAGACCGGGTAGGTTTAAAGAAGTTTGACTAATTTGACTCTACTATAGAAACCCAAAATAGATTTGGTTTGTCGTGGACTCATAATGAAGCATCCTAAGTGATGATGGACCCAATGGAGGTTCCCTCACCACCCCCCCCCCAACCAAACCTATAAAGTTAGGAAATACCCCAAACAAGTGTCTTGAGGGTCAGATTGAACTAAACTAGTGACCAAAGGCTAGAGACGAAGGGAAAGAAGGAAGTCAAAGGCCCTACATAAGTGCTGGACATCCTACGAGGTCACACATCTAAGCTAAGGTAGGGGAAGTCTAGGTCCATCATAGAATAACAATCTTGAGAGGTATCATATTATCATTGGACAGGTGATGCATGAAGGTAGAAAAGGAGTGGACCGCACACCGTACCTCCTAGTGGGTAGGTGTATGTGAGTATTCAAGTGTGATTCTCATATGCTACAAGACCTCATTTATAATATTTACATTAGGGTCCTCGTGTACATAGCTCACATGCTTAGTGAGCCAAGCAAAATGCCACATCATATGTCCAATATTACATAGCCAAATATATACAAAATAGGAAGTCAAAATGGGATGTTACAACACCTCTTATAAGGCCTGACTAGTGTATCCATCGAATTAGCATCTTCTTAGCCACTCATTGCCTCATTTTCACTTAATATGCTAAGGTTGATTGTGACAATTATTATGTCATAATTTACAAGCAAGCACAGTTAACCAACCTCACGGCTAAGCCAATCCTTACACTTGTGGACCGATATCTATTCCAGACCAATTTCTTCAGCTGTGGACATTTACATCCACGTATAGCCATGAAATTGTACAAACAAATTGATGGGATATAATATTTTGAAAGCTCACGGAGTTGGAATTGGAATACTAAGTCATGAAGTTTTCAAACTAGCTTCAGGGCCACCTTGAACAAGTAGATCATATAATATTTAATCATCTTTTTATTTTATTTTAGCAGAGTATTCTATTGATTTTTTTTTGTTAGGGTGACTGGGTTGAACGAAATTTTGCATTTTAGTGAATTTTGTCAAACAAGCTCTTAATGTATTTTGTGAAAATTATTTCTACTGCAATCATTCTGCAAAGGTTATTTCTAGTATTTATCAATTGTTTTGATATAACCTTGTGTCGGAAATCGCTTTTATGTGTTGTTTTACGTTTGCAATAGACTGCTGCAATAGACATGGAAAATGTGATCATTGCACTGGAGGATCAGGATGTTCACTCATACATCTTGGACTTGCGGAATAATCCTGTGAGTTTGTATGCACCGTACAACTATATTACCATTATAAGTCCATTTTAAACTGTGGTTTCTAATTCTTATCCGTTTCTACTTGTTTTGCACCTAGCAGGGAGGGTTAGTTAAGGCTGGACTTGACGTTGCACAGATATGGTTGGATGGAAATGAAACTCTTGTTAACACCATTGATCGAGATGGTAACATGTTACCCATAAACATGATCAATGGGCGTGCTTTGACTCGCGATCCTCTTGTTGTTCTGGTAAACATTATATTAGCATGGATTCTTGTTCTTGTTCTTCTTTTTCCCTTTTTGGAAGGAGAGAGGAAGTCTTTATATAGCAGCATTTGATTTCTGAGGCTTTCCCATCAAATTGAATTGTTTCAAATTTGTATTATGTTCTAATTGTCAGAAACACAGTATCTAAATAATCGAATTTCTCAATCTAAGGGAAGTAATGGCCTTGACACCTCTATTAACCATATTATTTAAAACACTGTATGGTCTAGGTTAATGAAGGTAGTGCAAGTGCTAGTGAAATCCTAGCAGGGGCATTGCATGACAATGGACGTGCCAAACTTGTCGGTCACAAGACCTTTGGAAAAGGAAAAATTCAGGTGACCTTAATATCCTGAGAGGCTTTCAAGTGGGTGAGAAATCCATGTTTTCTTCAATTAATGTTAGCGGTGACTTGAAAAACAGATTTTTACTGGTTTAGCAGCTGACTAAATCATCTTGTTAACTGCAGAGTGTAACCGAGCTAGATGATGGATCAGCTCTCTTTGTAACTGTAGCAAAGTATATATCTCCAGCAATGCATGACATTGATCAAGTGGGTATTTTACCTGATGTCCAATGTATGGCAGACAAACTTAGCCCAGCGAAGATGGATTCAAACTTGGAAAAGCCTGTAAGAAGCGGAGCAACAAATGATTCAGACCCTGCTTCATCTTTGGAGAAGGATTCTTGCATAATGGTGGCTGAGGATGAGTTAGATCTTGAGAGGTCTTCTAAGGGCACTCCTTCATAGATTGTTTGATTGTCTCTATATTTACCTGAAGGTATCTTATTATTCGTCTAGAGTTTCTGGCTTATTTTTGTTGCATTGTATGTTTATTATTTACTGCTTCAATGTGAAAGTATGTATATGATGTCAATGATGTTTAATTTTCTTTTCAAGGCATCCAATGCACAATTATGAAAATAGAATTTAGTATCTAGTCTTTTTGTGGAATATGTATATGTTGACAATGATGTTAAATTTTCTTTTCAAGCCATCCAATGCACAATTATGAAAATAGAATTTAGTATCTAGTCTGTTTGTGGAAGACAGCATGTCATGCACTGTGTTGTTACCTTTCAATAGACGGCCAACTAGTCAATACACCTGAAATACTGGCAACACTCCTACTTGTGGGGACGCATAGTTGTGATTATTGCAGTTGAACTTGTGATTTATATGGGATTCCTGCAATCGAGTGACTAAAATGACCATGAAAAATCTCTGAATTGATTTGTGAAATTAATTACATGGGACGATATTCAGCTTAAAAGGCAGATAAAACATAATAAAATTTTGGTCCCAGATATTTAGGGTCAGAGAAAATGTCTTTAATTGAAATTTATTTTTATCATGTTTTTTTCCATTATTGATCATAGGCAGGATATATATATATATATATATATATATATATATATATATATATATCCAATGGGATTAAGTGGGAGTTGAATTTTAGCGGGACTAAAACCAGAGACATCACAGCAATTCCCACCTTGATACATTATACATTGTGTTCAAATCTAATGAGCTAATCCACTGGACTTTATTACAATATGTATTTTTTCCATTACATTAACCGTAAGCAGGTTATTTTACAATACATATACACACTCATTGAAATCATAGGCAGGGTATATATATATATATATATATATATATGTCCAATGGGATTAAGTGGGAGTTGAATTTTAGCTGGACTAAAATCAGAGACATCACAGCAATTCCCACCTTGATACATTATACATTGTGTTCAAATCTAATGAGCTAATCCACTTAACTTTATTACAATATGTATTTTTTCCATTACATTAACCGTAAGCCGGTTATTTAACAATACATATACACACTCATTTTAATACATATTGTTGTTCCTGAGATTAAACTTAAGGCTCAAAGAGTAATGTCAGGCATCAGGAAAGTTTAAAGAGAGTGTTTCTAAAGAGTGCTTTTTCTACCTTAGTTATATGAGAAAAATTCCTTAAATGAAATAAACAGTATGGCAGCACAGAGGTCGTATTTCGTGTCTGAGTCAAAATTGTAATATTGAATGGTGTGAGAGAAAAATATTAAACTGTTAAACAAAGCTAGGCATCAATTGCTGAAGAGTCTCACCTTGTTGCAGTGGAAGAAAATAGATAGTGTAACCTTGAATAAAGTATAAGATACAGTAATCCACACAACTTGCAGGTCTTGATTTACTAACAGTAAATGCAGAGGAAAAATTGCTTACTTAACGAATTACTGATATAATAAGATTACAGTAGTTGTGATACTAAATTGCAATTAAGCATTTATCAAGGAATTGCATAAGGAAATGCTGAGGTATGGAAAAACAAAAGAAACACATAACACAAACTGAAAAAATTTTGGAATCTATGTCTACACTTGTATTAATACTCAATAAGGAGAGTTTTCTCTATTACATTTGGCAAGAAGCAACGATTAATACATCTTGAGTCTATGTATTTATACAAAAATTTCACAACTCAAAACTATTGGACTTCTTATAATTAAAAATAACAAATATTTGAAATAAGAAAACAATTCATAGAGAATGATGAACTTCGTTGGTAATCTCTTCCACCTCTTCGTCTGCTGGCAGAAACACTTCCTTTCCTCATTCTTTTAGGCTGGACACCTCTGTCTTCTGGTCTTCTTAATAATTTCGTATAATAATTTAGCCATTGTAGTCTTGTTGCCATTTGTCCCTCCAACCACGTTCAACAATGCAAATGATCTTTTCTTACCTGCTCACACAGTGCTTGTTTTTCCATGCTCAATGCATTGATTGCATCGATTTAAAAATTCTACCACCAACCTAGATGGATCAATAGTTTCATTTACCTCAAAGGTGTATAATTTCCTTTCTACTTGAGGTAGCTTCCCTTGTATCCTTTTTACCTCCCGAGTTATGGCCTAGGACTGTGAACTTGGATTCACTAGCCACTTATTAATCTTAAGGAGGTCAATTTGGCTCATTTCCCGAATAGCTGCTAGATTTTCTTCTTTGTTCTTTTTAGAATTATGTTGGTTCATTGCAAAATCAATTTGTCTCAGGGCCTTTGCGATACTGCTCTCCTCAAAATCAATTAGTTTTTGGTCTAAGGATGATAACGCTTCTTGACAAGCATATTTCACTTCCCGGGATAATCTCTTGCTCTCTGTTAAATTCTTTTCCCATGCCTTCAGAGCTAGATCACCTCTTATTTTTTCAGACATTGTCTTTCTGTGCCAATATGATGGCCTCCTAAAACTTAGCTCGGGCTGAGCAAGCTTCTCCTTCCTTAACATAGATATCCTTTAGAGCAAGGTCTACTGCCTGGTAGCATTTCTGGATGGCATCAACCTTCATGAAAAGATCTTGTTGGACCATTTCCAGTTTTTCGTTTACCTCGAGTGCTTGAATATGAAAAGCTGATATCTCTACTGATGTACCTTCAGTCAAGTCTAACCTGACTTGCAATTGCTTTATTAACTCCTCTTGTTGAGTGACCAATCCTTTGTTGGCCTGTGAATTCCGATGGAGCTCCTCGAGGTTAGTCTGTAGCTGTTGAATTTGATGCATGTCATAAGATCTAATCTGTTCAAATTCTTGGTTCATCTTATTCTTTACAATCTGTTCCATGGCCAACATTTGATCTTGCAATTGCCCCACCAATAATTTTTTTTGTCTTAGTTGCTTTGCCAAATTTTTCACTAACCATTGATTTGCGGTGGCAAAGGCACCCAATGAACCTGCAACTTCCTTCGCGAATTCTGAATCGTCGCGATTATTCCCATCATATAGCATCCTCTTCCTTTTGGTTATCACCCCATCCTTTTGTTGTGTTTCTCGTTTGATAATGGCACTTTGTTTCTTGCTGAAGAAGAAGTCTGAAGGAGGCATGTATTCGGGTGAAATTTGGGTGAGATAACCTATAAAAATGACTTCGAAACCTGGATTTACGAAACTAGACTGCAAAGGTATCAATGAAGTAATAGGAGTACCGATCTCCATAGATGGTTGTTGCTCAGCAGTATTGGTAGTAGATGTAGTTGGTGTCGAAGGAGATGTATCCTGCCCTTGCTTTAGGAAAGCTTTGAGTTGAGTCGTCGCCTGAGGGCCTAGTGGACTTGATATGAAGCTTTCAATTCATGAGTCAAAACTTCAGAACTCTTTGGGGTTTCCTCAGTGTCCTGTTTACCAGAGTTCCCTGATTCAAAAACTGGAGGTATGGATTCCTGTGCAAGGGAAGTGGTTACCGATTCTCCCTATAGTATTTTAGGCAAGTTGTTTCGTTTGTGTCTTTGGAAACCAAGGAAGCTAGCCTATTGATCTGGGTACAAGGCTTGGAACTTGTTCAACACATCCTCATAAGACCTGACTCCCTTAAATATTTCATCATGTGGGGAGTTTTCATGCACATATCTCTTCAGGTTGTATTGGGCCAAGTGGTTCTCCATGATTTTGTGTGGGTCATACCTTTTAAATTCGATGTCAAACAACTTGACATCCTCCAAGGATGCAACCTCCACCTTGGAATGACCGAAGTCTAATAGTGAAAACATACCAACCTGGAGAGGGAAGGTAGGCCATACCTTTTTCTGGGTTTCTTTCAGCTGCTTGCTTATGCCCCCTATCACTCTTTGATAAGTTACTTCTCAGCATACTAGCCGGTCTGGTAAAAATATCAGGAGAGAATGGGGAGGGACTGAGCATTCGAAGACCCTGATGTAAGAGAAGTTTTCTTCGATGAACCAATCTGCTATTTTCCTATATTTCCCATGATTCTGTCTGAAATTCGAGGGGGTGGGAAACCATATAAAGCATGAACAGGCACTACTACATGGTGGCAGATTTCATAGAATAAATCTTTGGTCTTGTCCTCCCACAACTTGGAGTGATAGAAGTGAATAGTTTATGCGCTAGTTGGGGTCCAACTCCAATTCATCAGTGGGAAAGAGGTTATGAAGCAAATAACATACATGATATACACAAACATATAGAAAGGGGTGGGTTGCCCCTTTGATTTAGCCAATTTGTACTCGGTGATTTCTTTAGCCAAGTTGTCTGATAGATTTTTTTCCCAATTAAATGTGTAGCCCTCGGCCACCTCGTGCATGATCGACACCCATCCCACTGAGAAATGAGTAGGACTCTTCTTCCCGAATATTCTATAGATCATCATAGCTACGTAAATCATGTGAGTGTCCAATGACGCCGTGGCGTATACGCCATGAGCATCGGCCTTGAACTTCTCTGGGTGCCCCCACCAAGACTTGATTATATCGGGATAACTCTTGTCATATTGTATTCATTCCTGTTGCTCAAACTTTTACATAAATGCAATATTGTAAATATATTTTGGCTCTGGAGATAGCTTATACATTACTTGGAGGTGTTCTGGTCGGAAAGACCCAACAATGACCTTTTGATAGTTGAAAATGCTCCTGGTTTGGACGTCGACGTTTTCCAGGGCCAACTTATCATGTCATTATACGACATGAGTCTTGGTCGCGCAACTATATTGTGTAGTTTGGACTGGGATATATATCTGAGTTTAGCTCCGTGAGTATCATCCACTTCATCACCGGAGTCTTATGGACAATTTATGACCTCATTTTCCAGAATCTCGAACACCTGTGTCCAATATTTAACAGAGTCTATAGCTCGTGGTGTAGTGTCTGATAGAATGTCCACATTTAGATTTGAACCCTCACCAACCGCATCAGTCTTCCTCATCATCTTCCGTGGTGCCATGATATCCATAAACCAAAATGAGGTTACCTGTTGCAGAGGAATTGCGTGAGCTTCTCAATCAGATAAAACTTGCTACTTTGCGATGTTAAATTAAATATTAGTTTATAATGGTCAATTAGAAATTAGACTTAGGCATTAATAAAGTCAAAGTGACTTTAGGTTAATTTATTTGCTTTTAGGTCAGATATTTGCTTTTAGGTTATATTTTCACTTTATCCCACATTCATAAAATGGTTTGACTCTACTTGATTGTAACCTATATAAGAAAGCTATTTGCTCTCTTATTTCATTGATTGAATAAAGACAGATAACCTTATTCAAGTTATCTTGGTTTCTGTGTGTGCTCGATTTCCGTTACATGGTATCAGAGCGAGGTTAGGGCCATAGAGTCTGGAAGTGCGTGAAGGCCTACGGACTACTGCCAGCAGTGACGGATTGAGGGATCGCCAGCGTAGCACACTCAAGGAGCTGAAAGGGTTTTGGATCAGCCGGAGCTGGGTTCATTTGATTTTTTGGTTTTAAAAGCCAGATTGCAGGTATTTTGCCATTATTTATCTGCTATGTTCAATATTTTACGATCATCTATGGCTACATTGACCAACATCATGTTGGAAGGCAACCAAAAGTTCTCTGGGAAGAACTACAATACCTGGGAGCAATGCATGTTGGCCATTTTTGCATACGGGTGCCTGTCAGATGTTGTTCTGGGCACAAGTCCTCATCCCATGGTTGCAGGTAAAGACCCAGACAAGTTTGATGGCCAAGACAGAGAGGTCGTGATGCTGAATCAAATTGTCTGTGACAGATGAGATGTTACTTAAGGTTCAGAATGGGAAGACTGCTGCAGTGATCTGGAAATAGTTGAAAGAGACCCATGAGATTTCAGATAAGAGTCGAGTGTTCTTTTTAAAGGATATGTTGTTCTCGATTAAGATGAGTGAGGGTGCCTCTCTCCAAGAGCACTTACTCAAGATCAAGGACATCCGGGAGAAGTTGGAGGCCATTGGTCAGAAGATGGCAGAAGAGGACATGGTGGTGATCACGTTGAACAACTTGCCAGGGTCCTACGAGCACTTCATTGAGACCCTGAACATCATAGCTACAGAAGTTGACCTGAAGTTTGGAGAGATATCCAATAAGCTCTTGCAGCAGGATAGGTGGAAGAAGCAGTTTGGGAGCAGCAGTGAGACAGAGGGTTCAGAGCAGGCCTTTGCAGCCAAAGCTAAAGGCAAAGGAAAATGGACAAGGAAACCTGGTCCAAGCAATGATGAGGATGCCACCAAAAGCCTGAAGACCATCACTTGTCATTACTGTGGCAAGACTGGCCATATGAAGAAGCACTACAGAAAGCGGTTGGCATATCACAAGCACAACCATGGAGGGTCTCAACAAAAGGACCATGTCACAGAGCACACGGAGGAGAAGGAGGCAACCTTATATGCCTTTATGGCCTGTACACAAGCAGATCAGTCCAAGTCATGTGCTTGGTTTGTTGATTCAGGCGCATCCAGGCATTTCACCAATCAGAAAGATTGGTTCACAAAGTTTACACCTAGTCCATCCAAAGACTTGGTGATCTTCGGTGGAGGCAAGGAGTATAATATAGTCGGCAAGGGGAATGTTCATATTTCCTTCGGAGGAAAGATGCTTATGTTTCTCAATGTCCACTATGTGCCAGGTATGGAGCTTAATTTGCTCTCATTTAGTCATATTATGAGGCACTCTCCTCACTTGGATGTTAACTTTAGCAATCACAAGTGCTATATCGTTGACTAGAATACCAAGAAGATCATTGCTCTTGGTGTGGAGGACCATGGTCTGTTCAGACTGGTGGATATTGGGCAAGGCAGAGAGCATGCATTGGCAGCGAAGAATGCATCAGACATCTACACACTATGGCATCAGAGGTATGGGCACCTCAATTTTAACTACCTCTCTCAGTTGGCACGAGAGAAATTGGTAGATGGACTTCCATACATTCAGTAGAAGATTCAGGGAGTTTGTGGAGATTTCCAGGCAGGGAAGCAACATCGAGCGCCATTTGATGAAGGACAAGCTTGGAGAGTGCAGAGGGTCCTTCAACTAGTTCATGCATGTTGAAATAATGTAACTGCGAAGAGCATTCTTATTATTTTGTTATTGGATTAAATCCCCATTGTGGATTAATCATGTCATTATTATTATTTTTATTATTAGATTAATCCCCATTGAGGATTAATCAAGTCGGTAATTGTATAAGGACCAAATCCCCTTTTTCGGATTGGTCATCGGACAATTACAATGTGCAGAATAAGAAGTCGGCCCCAGCAGTTATAATGAAAGGGCCAGATTTAATTAAAGGTGGATTTACCCACCCAGTGATAGAGGTCGGCCCAGCTAGATGGTGACTCTTCACACGTGCCAGATTGATATAAGTAAGAGGCTAGCGCCTCACTTCTTACACACTTCACTTGCTCATGATCTTATGAGGCAAGTTGACATTTCAAGTTGGTGAGAGGAGAAGAAGGGTGGCGCATCTCTTGGAGGAGGATTTTCTGTATTGGTTGAGTTATC
>JASDQU010736862.1:45130-66469 GCA_032191745.1 Picea mariana
AAGTATGCCAGGAGTTTGCTGGATAATTTCAGGATCGAGGATTGCAAAATCTCCTCTACACCTATGCAGAAAGCGCTAAAACTTTCAACCAAGACTGACTCAAAGGCAGTCAGTGAGTCACTATACAGACAACTAGTGGGCAACTTGATATATCTTACAACCACTAGACCTGATCTGAGTTTTGCTGTGAGCTTCATTTCCAGATTTATGATAGCGCCGAAAGTAGAGCACTAGACAGCAGCGAAGTGAGTGCTGAGATATGTGAAAGGGACACTTGACTTTGGTATTTTGTACAACAGGAGCAAAGACCCGAGGTTGTGTGGGTATACAGATTCAGATTGGGCAGGTTCTGTTGATGACAAAAAATCCACTTCTGGATATGTCTTCATCCTTGGCACGGGGGAAGTCACATGGACCAACAAGAACCAAGATGCAGTCGCCCTTTCATCGACAGAAGCAGAGTATCGAGGAGCATTGAAAAGGCAGTTTGGCTCAGGAGGGTGTTATCAGATATGCAGATGCAACAGAGAGAGCCTACACCCTTGTTTTGTGACAATCAAGGGGTAATGAAACTTGCCAAGAATCCAGTCTTCCACGAGCATACCAAACATGTTGATACACACTGTCACTTCATCAGATAACTTGTAGAAGATGGAACTATTGAGCTGCAGTATTGTCCTACAGAGGATCAAACTGCAGACATTTTCACCAAGTCTTTGGGTCCCGAAAAGCATGTAAAATTTGGAAAGAAACTTGGTGTAGTCAGTAGATTGACCATTAAGGGAGGGTGTTAAATTAAATATTAGTTTATAATGGTCAATTAGAAATTAGACTTAGGCATTAATAAAGTCAAAGTGACTTTAGGTTAATTTATTTGTTTTTAGGTCAGATATTTGCTTTTAGGTTATATTTTCACTTTATCCCACATTCATAAAATGGTTTGACTCTACTTGATTGTAACCTATAGAAGAATGCTATTTGCTCTCTTATTTCATTGATTGAATAAAGACAGATAACCTTATTCAAGTTATCTTGGTTTCTGTGTGTGCTCGATTTCCGTTACATGCGAAAGGTGAAAATGAAATTCAAAATCGAAGTATTTTTATTCACATTAGATCCATTGATTCATGTATAGTTTTACTGAGGAAAAATTTATTAACTTTAATGGAAATATCTATCTGTCGATTTGCACTCTACGTTTGAATCATTACTGTTAATTGTCATAAATGCCATTAATATTCAACGGTTCGTGTGCGAGAGTTTTGGATGAAACAGAGTTGAAATTTCCCGAATCGCGAATCCACGAAAAGTTAATCACGAGATAATCTCTTTTAAAATAGTAATTAATCATGTTTAACAAGGTGTGTTAACTCCAAGTGTTTCAGGAGTTCGGACTTCAGGAACTTTGAATGTAACTCAAGAGAAAATTCCCGAAACCCGAAATTGCAAAGTGATTAATCATCTGATAATCAATTTAAGTCTTAATTAATCATATTTATCTTCTAGTGCTTCGGAAATTCGGACTTCAGAGATTTTAGGATATGATGTAGGGTAAACGTCCGAACTCCGAAGTGCGAAGTCGTTAATTATCTCTTGACCAAGATTAACTTAATTAATTAAAATTTAATACTTTGGCATTTTAGTGTTACGTGGATTTGCGAATTAGCTCTTTGTTATATTTTTAAAGGGTCATCTCCCGTAGTGATGTGTCGAAGATGACGTCATTATGGATGACGTGTCGAGAACCGGGAGGTGCCACGTGTCACTTAGAATTGTATGAATCTTCAAACGAAAATGTCAGAAATAGGTGCCACGTGTCAACTCAGGGAAGACTCAAAAGATACACGTGTACTATGACTCGTGTCCTTTAAAGGTTTATGAAAAGTGATGAACAGACACTTTCGGGTTTCAGGTCTTTTATCGTTAAGACTTATCAAAATGCCCGAAGCACGAAGCTCTGAAGCGACCTTTAATGATTTACGTTTTTAACAAATAGGCGGCTCCAAAACCCTGGAGAAATTAGGGTCATTCGATCGAACGGAAAAAAACTCATCAAAGACAGATATTGAGCGCGCATTATTTCCAATTAACAAAAAATGAATTTGATTTAAGATTCGAAAGTTATTTTCTAAGTTACCACTTTAGAAAAGATTAAATTTTCGTGAAGTGGAGAATGTAAAGCTCAAAGTTTAGGATTATGTGTGTTCCAACGTAGGCTCCATCTGGGGATTGTGTCTCCCTGCGAGACGTGGAAGAACAACAGACCAAGTGCCTTTATTGGGTAAATGGAGTCATTATTTCATTTCTGGGAAACACCTTTGGGGAAAAATCATACAGAGAAAAATTGAACTTCAATCGAATCTCATAAAACCTTCAAAACACAATTAATTATTGTTCTCACGTTAGGCTATTAATAATTTCATTTTCCTGAAACTGAGTTTGGATTTGCTTAAGATAATCAAAACAACTTTAACTGAAATATCAGACTTTGGTCGATTTCATTCGCATCAAGGATAAGTAATTTTAACAATTTATTTAGGGAATCCCTTGTCGGTTTAGAATGCAAATATTATCAGAAAGAGAACTAGACACCAGAGTATGTTATATACATGTATGACAACCTTACAGATATCATAGATATTGCTTCACTGCCAGCGAGTCTGTTCAGTACCCCGCTGGAGTTATCTACATCTCCCATTGAATTTCCTTTCACCAATTCAATTAGCATTTTTGCATTTTATTGAGATGAGGGCAATCATTACATGAATTTCCTTTCATCATCTATTTTGGAAAAAATGGGGGGCAATCGAATTACGGATTTTCTTTCACCATTTGTCTTGGACTAGATGGGGGCAATCATTTTATGAATTTCCTTTCACCATCTGTCTCATATTTTTTATATTTTTGAAGTGGGGACAATCAATTTGTGTGCATCATACAAGCGATGATATCTACTTAAAATTTAACCGTGAAGGTCTGTCAACAATTTTTTTACTGTACTTTGGACTAAGTCTCTCTCGATCTTCAATACATCTCCTATAGGGAAAATTTTATGGGGAATTTTTATTTTCCAGGGATTGTTCTTGAGTGAATTAATTGATTAAAATCTGTTAGAAGAGATAAAGTTATCAGGATTAGCCTAGACATAATTTCTTTCAGTTAAAATCAGAAGAACATGAAGATTTTCGCCTAATCTTGTTTTGAAGACATGTTTTTAAATTTTCAGAGTCAAGGAAAACTTCTTTCTTTCCATGAAGACTTAAGGACAGGTAGTGAAAATCAGAATAGAGTAAAAGCTCGAGGATAGGAAAAATGAAACAGAACAAGGACTCAGAGGTTCTAATGCAAAAGAATCTCATTTCCACACAAGTTCATTTATTGATTATCAAGCTTCTATTTTTCAAGCCCCTTTTTATTCTTCTTTTCTTTTCTTTTTATTTCATTTTTATTTTATTTTCATTTGATTCAGATTGCAATCTTCAAGTTACCGATTCTTGATGCACCTTCAGAATCATAATTTGTTTGTCATTCTATCCCAGGGAAATGTCTTCAATTCGTTCCCCGACAACGACGCCACAAATTTTAGCACTGAGAGTCACCCTCATATTGCACTAGGATAAGCCCATTACCCTTCAAAATGTTTGGTGGATGTTGGTTTTATGAGTGAAGGTCAAGTGGAAAAAACTCAGTACAAGAATGATTTTAACACAAAGACTGGATAAGCAATGCACAGGGAAGTGAGGGCCTCATTAACTTCAGTTAGTGATTTGAGTTTAAGATGAGCAGAAGGAAGAATTAGAGAGAAAATTGAACAAAACTGCTATGGGCATCCGACTTTCAAGCAACTTAGTGAAGAAAAACTCAGGCTCAAGAGCACTCTTGAACTCAAGTTTCAGACACTTAAATATGTCACAACAACATAATAATCAAACCTACATTACCATTACAACAACTCGACTGGATCCTCCATACCCGAGCCTTTCAGTGTAAGGGGAAATAAGATAACAAGGAAGTTAACTAAAACTGGTCACAACAATACTGTAATCAAACCTACATTACAATATAACTACAACCCTCAACTGGATCCTCCATGCCCGAGTGTTTTAGCACAGTTTTTACAAAGAGATGAGAGAAGCTAACTTCTATTAATGTGAAAGTCTCAAATCTGATACATAACCAGATAACAGTCCTGGCATAAAAAATTACACAGTCGGGAGCTCTGCTCAACCAGTTGACGACCTTAACAAAATCTTCTATTGAGCTATTTATACTCAGACTCATTTACAACTGCTAGAAGTGAGATCTGATCCAACCATATCCTCTAAATATTTTCATCTGAGTACTTCTTTGCTGGACTGTGCGTGAATCCTCCTCGGGCTGACAGTTTTGACGCTTATGATAGGGCTTACATGCCTTCTATTTATGGAGTGAGCCGAGGTTTCAACTACCGACCTATGTCTATTAACTGATATCTCCATGGGATCGAGACCATGCTAGGTAACTAGGAAGCAACCACTTGTTGTGATTAAATATGGTGTTGAATGAGCATATGAATTTGGGGCCATTGGTATGATAGATATTCGTGACCGGGATGGCTCTGCTATTTTACTGCCACCGCTGAAGCTTTATCCGTCCACCAATTTCGGGACTCATTAGACCTCGCGTGGAGACGGTGCCAAAATTTGGTGTTTAAGAGCCTTCGACGCGGAACATCAGGTGAGCGCCATGTATCTTTGGCTCTTTTTTCAATGTGACCTCGGGTTGTGACCCGATGCCTATCCCAAATGGTGTTCCTGGATTTCGCGCTTCGGGAGTCTTCACATCACTTGAATCCAGATTTCTCGATACTCGAATCAGCAAAATCACTTTACTTAGATCGACGGTCGGATCTGCTTCATGGTCGACGACGGCGATTGCTTCTTTGAGACTCCGAATTGGCCAGCTTTATGCAATGAGCACTGGTTTCTCTTCCTATGCCTGCCTCTCACATGACCTCAGGCTATGACCCCAGGCTTATCTCCTTAAGCGCTTCGAGCTTCAGACTTCAGACGTTTTGAATACAACCCATGCCAATCCTTCCGAATTCCGAACTGAAGATCCACATAAACGATATCTACAGCTCTCGTCGCTCACACAACCAACAACTATGATCTCTTTAGATTCCTGTCTTCGGGAATCTTTAACACACTCGACCCCACAAATCCCGATTTTTGAATCACAAATTGTCTCCACGCACGGATATCAACAGTCCTCCTCAGCCAATGATCAATGACTTAGATCATACCCTTATTCCACTTTGGAACTTCGGGTTTCGACCCATTTGACAACGGCTTCACCGCTTTCTCCCGAATCGCGAACCCTGAAATTTCCTTTATCAACCATGAAGGAAAAAACCTATGAATGTGTGTGGAAAAGAGGGAGACGGAGGAGGGGTGCAGACTTGGGTATTCACAATAAACGCATACGATTCCAGACAACTTCATGTGATAAGAATATGCATTCATGTTGCTCGAACTTTAACATAAATGCAGTATTGTAAATATATTTTGGATCAAGATATAGCTTATACATTACTTGGAGGTGTTCTGGTCAGAAAGACCCAACAATGACCTTTTGATAGTTGAAAATGCTCCTGGTTTGGACGTCGATGCTTTCCAGGGCCCAGCTTATCATGTCATTATACAACATGAGTCTTGGCTGCGCAACAATCTTGTGTAGCTCAAATTGGGCTATATATCTGAGTTTAGCTCCGTGAGTATCATCCACTTCATCGCTGGAGTCTTCTAGACAATTTATGACCTCATGTTCTATAATCTCGAACACCTGTGTCCAAGATTTAACAAAGTTTATAGCTCGCGACGTAGTGTCTGACAGAACATCCACATTCGGATTTGAACCCTCACCAGCCACATCAGTCTTCTTCATCATCTTCCGTGGTGCCATGATATTCAGAAAACAAAATGAGGTTCCCCATTGTAGAGGAATTGCGTGAGCTTATCAATCGGATAAAAATTACTACTTTGCGAAAGGTGAAAATGAAATTCAAAATTGAAGTATTTTTATTCACATCAGATGCATTGATTCGTGTATAGTTTTACTGACGAAAAAATTATTAACTTTAATGGAAATATCTATCTTTCGATCTGCACTGTATGTTTGAATCATTACCGTTAGTTGTCATAAATGCCATTAATATTCAGTGGTTCGTGTGCAGGAGTTTTGGATGAAATAGAGTTGAAATTTCGCGAATCGAGAATTCGCGAAAACTTAATCACGAGATAATCTCTTTTAAAATATTAATTAATCATGTTTAACAAGGTGTGTTAACTCCAAGTGTTTCGGGAGTTCGGACTTCAGGAACTTTGAATGTAACTTGAGAGAAAATTCCCGAAACCCAAAACTGTGAAGTGATTAATCATCCGATAATAAATTTAAGTCTTAATTAATCATATTTATCTTCGAGTGCTTCAGAAATTCGGACTTCGGAGATTTTAGGATATGATGTAAGGTAAACGTCTGAACCCCGAAGTGTGAAGTCATTAATTATCTCTTGACCAAGATTAAATTAATTAATTAAAATTTAATACTTCGGCATTTTAGTGTTACGTGGATTTGCGAATTAACTCTTTGTTATATTTTTGAAGGGTCATCTCCCATAGTGACATGTCGAAGATGACGTCATTATGGATGATGTGTCGAGAACCGAGAGTTGTCACGTGTCACTTAGAATTGTATGAATCTTCAAACGAAAATGTTAGAAATAGGTGCCATGTGTCAACCCAGGGAAGACTCAAAAGATACACGTGTACTATGACTCGTGTCCTTTAAAGGTTTATGAAAAGTGATGAATGAACACTTTCGGGTTCCAGGACTTTTATTGTTAAGACTTATCAAAACGCCCGAAGCGCAAAGCTCCTAAGCGACCTTTAATGATTTATGTTTTTAACAAATAGGCGGCTCCACAACCCCAGAGAAGTTAGGGTCGTTTGATCGAACGAAAAAAACCTCATCAAAGGTGGATATTGTGTGTGCATTATTTCCAATTAACTAGAAATAAATTTGATTTAAGATTCGAAAGTTATTTTCTAAGTTACCACTTTAGAAAAGATTATTTTTTTGTGAAGTGGAGAATGTAAAGTGTGTGTTCCAACACATATACACACTCATTTTTCAATGTATGACAAAAATAAATATCAAAGAGGAAAACTGCAAAAGTACAATAACACATGTAACTAAACAATGATAACATCGAAATAACCATGTAAAACTTTAAAAAAGTGCTTTCCACGAAGGAAATTGAGAATTGCAAAATAGTGAACTCTTCATGAAGAGAAAATGGAGAAATTAGAAAAAGAACACCAGTAAAACAAAAATTCATATAAGGGATGCCAACACTTGAAATTTGAATAAAGATAATTCTAAAACACAATTAGAAATGTAGTTTTCTTTCTTTCCCTCCAAAACTATTTACATTTATGATTGACATCATCATCTTGAATCCTATTAGTTGTTTTAAAATGATGTCGATAACACATTGTGTGTTTTGAAATCTAGTTTTTGCCTCTAATGTATGGAAAACCATGACTTATTTCTCTTACATTTTTTTATGTATTTAATTAACTAATTAAAATATGAAAAACTAATTTAAATTTAAGATATCATCATTACATTCTCAATTCTCAATACTATCAAATAAAGATTTATGAAAAGCCACAAGTAAAATTTGAGATCTCATCATTAAATTTTCAACCCTCTCAAGGAAATATTTATTTATGACTCTTATGTCTATTATTATGTCCACGCATATTTATATGAATAGTCAAAAGTACTTTACTAATCAAAGATGGTGAATGAATAACTACAAACATGCATGGACGGGTTTAAAGTAAGGGTCATGACAAAGTGAAAGGAAATAATAATCTAGTTGTTTGTTTATTCATTTCTTAATTTAGTTGTTTGTTTATTCATTTCTTATGAGATATAATTTGGAATCCAATTTTTCCTCGTAAATCTTCATTAAGTCTAAGTTTTGGAGAAAATAATGTTTTGTCCTTGTAAATAATGAAAACCTCTACCTATGATTTCAATTACATTTCTAACTTTGTATTTATATAATTAAAGTATGTTTTTTCCTTTTGCAACACTCTAAAATATGAAAATCATAGCAACATTGTTCTTCAATAAACTTAAGCTAACTAATAGTTTTTATCATAACTTTGGCATAAAAATTCATGCCAACCACTGTAATTTCCATATTAAAATATGGAAATCATAGCAACATTGTTCTTTAATAAACTTAAGCTAACTTATAGTTTTTATCATAACTTTGGCATGGAGATGTGTTAAATATGCTCAGGGTAATGTTGGTTAAAATCAAGATTTCAAAATTCATAACTTTGGTATGGAGATGTGTTAAATATGCTCAGGGTAATGTTGGTTAAAATCAAGATTTCAAAATTATTATTGTATGTGTAACTTCAAAAGATTTTATGAGAAATTAAAATTATTAAATAATTTATTTAACAATAGTATATCAATTTGGTTGAAAAGTTATTTTAAATAGAACACTAATTTTATATGATAATGTCATGTGATTAGTAATGTACAATTCTGTTACATGCAGTTGGTTATATCAAGAAATGTAAAGCTTAGTCTATTCATTTCCTAATTCTAGTGGTGATGTACAAAATTGAATATATTTGCATATCATATAAAATAAAATTATATTAATAATTTACACTTTAGAGTTGAAAAACATTATTATGTCTCTCCCACATCAAGAAGTTTTCCAAAACATTATTAGTCATTTTTGGAGATGCTAATTGGTTGTCATTGGTGTTCATTTTGTGTTGTGTTATCATTCAAAACATTGTCATTTATGGAGTTGGGATCAACATATTTATCATCATCCTCATTTTTTGCATGTGCTTTATAATCATTGTTTGGCTTCATTTTCTTCTAGATTTTGGTTTAGCTTCTTTTATAGATATTACCGACTAGAGTGACAATGAGTAATCTCACTATTTTTTCTGATATATCAAGAGACTTTCAAAAGTGTTATTAATCACTTTTGGAGATATTGATTCACCATTTTGGTGTTCGTTTTACGTCGTGTATCATTAAAAATATCTTCATTTATGGAGTTGTTTTAAATATGTTTATCATCATTATCCTCATTGGCATGTGAATTATCATAATATTTCTCTTCAATATCTTCTAGTCTCTAGATTTTGGTTTGACGACTTCTTCCTTTTATAAATGTTATCTATAAGAGTGACAATGACTAAACTTACTATAGATTCAATAAGATTGAAATAAAAATAAACAAGGACTAGAATCAAATGTGGATAGTTGAACTCATTCTTATCATTTTGTCTTGTTAAATTATGGTGAATAGATTCCTTTAGCATCATAGCCACATTGGTTGTTTCTTCATTCTTTCAAGTGCTTAGGAGTCTAAGTTGATATACATGACGGATCGTTTCTTAATTATTTTGAGTGTTTAGGAGTCTAAGATGATACACATAACAAAAAAAGTGTTTATTCTTTTACATATATTTTGATATTAAATGTTCCAACCCCTACCAATTTGATTTGGGATGCTTGATTGGAAGGCCTTACCAAGATTTTAATCCCGATGAGAAATAAAGACTCACACTAAACCAACTTGGAAAGAGAAGACATATTTAAGCAAAAAGAATGACAAACTCACAAAATACACATAGATTTTATCCTGGAAACCCAAAACTGGGAAAACCAACATTCCTTGAGTGTATTTCTCTCTTTTTGTCTTATTAATTCATTGAATAAAGAGTTACATGAATAACCTTTATCTACACCTAAGACATAATCACCATCATATTCTCTTGCTTTACACAAGAACAACCCTGAAACCAATTCAATTTGCATCTACATGACCAACAACATCAATGCGAACGTCAACCTAATACAATTGAAACATGTCTTATTTATAATCTTTACAGAAAGAAAAACCATAAATCATGGTGCCCAAAAATGGTTACAGATCCATGCAAATGATTAGCTACAATCCCACGAATCTCAGGATTTTGTTAGAGTCAACTTCAGTCGGTTTATCAGTCAACTACTCAGTCGATCTCCAGTTGGTATTCAGTCAGTCGCCACTCAACATTCGTAAATATAGATCTCCAACCCAGTCAACGTCGGAAAATCCATGTGCATTTACTTCACTGTCAGCTTTAGGATTCCCTTGGTAGCATATAACATAATCTTTCATGCCACACAAATACATGAACAATGTCTTAACAATTGTCTAGTGCTCTTTCCCAAGTGTCGTCATGTATTTTCTCAATACTTCCACTACATGAGAAATATTTGGTCGAGTGTAAACCATCACATACATCAGACTACCAACTACACTAGCATAGGGAACATGTGTCACATCCTTTATTTCTTCTTGTGTCTTTGGAAACTGTTCAACTATTAGTTTTTCTCTCACATGAATTAGAACATTGATTGGTTTGCAATCCTGCATGTTGAAACACCTCAAAATTGTTTCAATATACTTCCTTTGATTCAACCATAGCTTTCTAACTGTCTGATTTCTCTTGATCTCCATTCCCAAAATGAAGTTTATTTCACCAAGATCCTTCATGTCAAACTTGGAGGACAATTGTTTCTTCATATTCTTTATAGTGTCCATGTTGTTTCCAACCAACAACATATTGCCAACATACAAAGCTACATTTATGAAATGACCGTCTTCTTCCTTGGAATATACACAATGATCAACCTTGCTTCTCATAAATCCCAAACTAAGAATGTAGATTTCAAAATTTTGGTACCACATCCTTGGTGATTGCTTAAGACCATAAATGAATATTTTCAACTTGCACACTAGCTCTTTCTTTCTCTTTACTACAAATCCTTCAGGGTGTTTCATGTAGATTTCTTCTTCTAGGTCCTCATGTAATAACATTGTCTTCACATCCATTTGCTCTATTTCAATATCAATTGATGCAACTAGAGACATTAGTACTCTAATGGAAGTTAATTTTGCAATGGGGAAAAAAATCTCACTAAAGTCGACTCTTTCGACTTGGGAATATCCTTTCACTACCGGTCGAATTTTGAATTTCTTGACTTGACTTGCTGCGTTCATATTTTTCTTGAACACCTACTTGCTACTGACATGTTTTATTCCATTAGGTAGCTCGACTAGATACCATATCTCATTATTGTACAAGGATCCCATTTCTTTGACCATGACATTCTTCTAGAGTAAACTCTTTGTTGAGTCAACTGACCCGTTCACCGACTTGAGCTCCTCGTAAGTGGTAGATAACACAATGTAGAATGGAAATCAGACAGACTATACCTTTCAATTGGTTTTCTTACTCGTTTAGACCTTATTACAATCAGAGTCAGTTGTTCCACCTCTTCATCTGATTCAGTTGACTCATCTAAATCATCTTCATTTCTCAGTTCAAACACCAGCTTCTATGGTTTTTTTTTTTTTTCATTTGAACCTCTATAGATTTGGAAGTTCCAATGACTTCCCTGAAGACCACATCTCGACTATAACATGTTTTCTTCAATACCATATCCCAAATATTATATCCTTTCATTCCATCATTGTAGTCGATGAAGATACACTTGGCTGCCTTATTGTCTATCTTGTTCCTCTTCTCCTTGGGAACATGCACAAAAGCATCACAACCAAATACTTTGATACATGAAAGTGAAGGATTATTACCAAACCATATTTCATGTGGAGTCGAGTCGACTAACGTTGATGAAGGATCCTTATTTACCAATATTTTTTTGTGTCGACTACCTTTGCCTAGAATTCTTGTGTGACCCTTGCACCACTGAGCATGCTTCTTTATTTGTCCATCAACACCCCTTTCACTCTTTCATTGAATCTATTTTGTTGTGGGGTATATGGTGTGGTATTTTAGTGTGATATGCCACACTTCTTATAGAACTACTCAAAATCCTTTCGACGAAATTCACCACCATTGTCAGTTCTCAGCGCCTTGATCTTTTTATCTGTCTAGTTTTCCATAAGAGATTTAAACTCTTTGAATTTATTGAAAACATTTGATTTATTCCTCAAGAAATATATCCATGTCTTCCTAGAAAAATCATCTATGTAGGAGGCATAATACATGGATCCACCAAGTGAAAGGACTAGTATAGGCCCAAACACATCACTATGAATTAATTCCAGAATTCCCTTTTCCCTTGTCACTCCAAATGAGAACCTATCTCAATTTTGTCTTCAATATATGGAATGTTCACAAAAATTGACTTCCAAATTACAATCAGGAAATCCCTCGACCATACCTTTGTTATGCATAACTCAAAGTATTTTATCGCCAATGTGTCCCATTCTCTGGTGCCATAACATGGCCAAATCGACTTAACAAAGAACAATTGAGTCAGTTTGTATCAGTGCAGCCCGAGTTGAGTCGAAGTTGAGTCGAATTCAGGAACAACAATGATGTTGCATACAGTGTATTTGAAATTCCCTAAAAACTTGTATAGAGTTCCAATCCAAACTCCTTTTATTAATATCATCACACCCCTGCCCATTTTGCATGTATCCTTATGAAATAAAGCATGCACAACTACATCACTCATTTTTTTGACATATATCTGATTTATTTCCAAACTCAGATATGTAGCACACTTGGAAGGGTTCTACTCCTCCCATCTTGCAGTATCAGTCATACTCTTCTTTGTCCAAAAATTTTGGTTTTCGAGTTGTCCCCCAAGAACACATCTCCCCCTTCATATCTCTCATATTCACAAAACCATTTTATGTGAGGTGTCATATGAAAGGATGCTCTTGAGTTGATCAACCAAACATCATGATATGACTATGTATTGGTCAACACCATATACACATCACTCCCTTTATCTAGAGTATTTTTTCTCTCAGTTTAGTGCTTCTCGTTGGATCCTATACTAATTTATGTTTCCTTTGACTTGAGGTCTCCCTTGTATTGCCTAGATTTACTGCATTCCCAACATCTTCTCATCGATTGAACATGGGATTTAGATCTACCCTTCGACTTATACCTTCTACCTGATAATTTGCACTTATCTCTGTCGACTGATCGACCTCTCACCATCAAGGCATATTTAGTCGATCCTTCCATGTTATTTTGATAGTAAAGGTGAAACCACATCTTCAAAAACTAGTGTAGTCAAATTACTCCCTATAGCCATGACTAATCTATCCCGAGATTTTGGAAACGAACATAACAGGATAATACATTTATCCTCTTCAATGATTTTAATATCCACAAACAACAACCGATTAATTATAGTGTTGAATGCATTTATATGCGTTGTTACCGAGCTCCCATCACTCATCCTCGGAAGATATTGTTCTTTCGTAGGAACACATTTTTTACCATGGTTTTCTATTGGTACAAGCTTCCCAAAGTGTTCCATATTTTATTTGTCGATTCTTCACCGAAACATTCAACAATACTGAATTTGAAAGATAAATTTGAGTTGTAATCATTTCCCTTCTCTCGAGTTTCTCCCATTCTTCCCTCGACATATCCATCATAATGGTTCTTGAGCATATCGCTGCCCACTGTTCTTGATATAAAGGAGATATTCAATTTTAAATTTCCAAAGCTCAAAATTTGTCCATTGTAATTTTCAATCTCTATCCTTGAATTGCTTGCCATTATTTCAAGCACAAGTTTAAAGATCTATGACTTGCAACTCCCACTGGACCTAGGTTTAGATCATATCCAAGATCTGCTCAACCTTTCTCTAATATGACTTGTACATAGAAATAGATAATCTGTAATGCCAAATGATGATAAATAAATACTCGCACTAAACCAACCAAGAAAGAGAAGATAGATTCAAGTAGAAAATAAATGACAAACACACACAATACACATAGATTTAACCTTGGAAACCCAAAACTGAGAAAACCAACATTCCTCGAGCCTCTTGCTCTCATGTTGTCTTATTCATTCATCGAACATATATTTACATCACTGACCTTGGTGTACACCTAATACACAATCACCATCATACTCTCTTTCTTTACACAAGAACAACCCTGTAGTTAATTCGTCTTGCATCTACATGACCAACAACGTCAACTTAATAAAATTACAACACACCTTATTTATAGGATTTAAAACATGCAAAACCCTATATCATGGTGCTCAAAAACAATTACATATCTACACAAATGATTGGTTTCAATCGCGTGAATCTCGATATTTTGTTATAGTCGACTTCAATCGGTTTACTAGTCGACCTCCAGTCGGTCTTTAATTGGATACCACTCGACATCCTGTTGACTGAACTTTTGACTTCCTTGTCGATCACTTCTTCAAATTTTCATTCAATCACTTTGACCTTCGACTTAACCATCGACTCAACTTAACTCATCAGTCAATTTATCAATTAGTTGATCCACCTCAACTAGACAATCCGATAATTGTTCTTTCACTGCAAAGAATATAACAACCCAACAAATCCTTTTATATTGTTTCTATTAAGCCCTAGAAAAATCTCCATGTTAAGTATATAACCCCTTATTCATGTTCTAGTTCATTATACTTTAGGAGATATATCCTATGGAAGATAGGGTTTTTGACTCATTTTGATATCAATTTTAAATGAATTATCTTGGTATTTTCATTATATATATATATATATATATATATATATATATATATATATATTCTTCTGAGAAGTTTCATACAGTGAAATTTTGTGGAAGATGAGACAACATAACTAAGTACCTCTATTCCAAATTTCATGTTTTGGGTCATTATAGTTTCATATATATATATATATTCTATGTAAAGTGGAGGATATGACTAGTCTCGAAATTAGTCTCAAACGAGTGATATTTTTATTTTCGTTATAAATAAATTTCAGTGTAGTTTTAGACTCTGAAATTTTCAGAATCCCGAGGAGAAAACAAATTACATGTGATTTGTTTTTTCCAAAAATTGAAACATTATAATTTGTGAGATATATCTTGTGGAATTTTAGGATTTTTACTAATCCTAAAATTAGTCTTAAAAAATCCATTATGGTATTTTTGCTATAACCTTTTATCAATGAAGGTTCAAATTGTGTAATTTCCAGGAGTTTAAAAAGTCGTATCAGAGTACTACTTGACAAAATTTCAGACTCAGAAGGGGTCAAAGTTCATAGATATATTAGGAAAAAGTTCAACCATCCAAACATATTCCAAATTAGGGTTTGAAAGGTACACAACTTACAATTGGCATAACTTTTGATTGGAAGATACATTTTTGGTGACTCAAAATTTGTAAAAAAGAGGAAAAACAAGAGAGTTATTATTTTTTCACATAGCTCCAAAGGATCCTCCAAAAATTACTTCACCAAATAAACCTCTAGAAATATCAACCATGACTTAAGAATAAAGAGATGAAAATTTTTACCACATTGAAAATATGGAAAACAAGACAAATGAAAATAGTGCACACATAAATAATAAGATTGATGAAAATAAGTATAAAATGGAAAATAAGATGAATGGAAATATGGAATAGATGTGTTGGGCCCTTCGTTTGAAGAAGATAAAGCAGAAACACTCCAAGCTGGACATGGAAGAAACTTGGAACCAGAAGGGAAGAAAGAACAACAAGCCAACCCTGAGACCACGGAAGAGCCGAAGATTTGACTCAGGACGATTCAAGGATTGTGGTCAGAGCTTGTTCGGACCTTCGTTTTGATGGATAGAAGTTTCACACGTCATATTGCGGCTTCATTTTTGTAAACATAAGTTGTGCAAGTTTTCGAGGAGCTGGACAATGGATTAAAGAAAGAAACATAAAGAGGTTGGAAGGACAACGCAACATCAGTTTTGAGGAAAGAAGTATATGTCATGGTGCAACAATGCACACTCCGACGTTATTAAGTGAATTAAACAAATTGCATGAAATTAAAATCTAACTACTGCACATGCTCCTTTGGACTGGACAAACAATCCTTTGGCTCAATCAAGAGAAATATAGGGTTTTAGGAGGGCGCCATTCACCCATATTGGTCGAAAGATACCATCCAATTGCGTTAGCTTGACTACACCAGAGTGTTATATTTCAGCAACTATGAATGGACCCAACCAATGCATGCACAACTTGCCTGGATACTTCTGATATTGGCTATCATAGAGTAATACCTTATTCCCTTGCGCAAATTGTTTAGACTTAATGTTCCTACCATGCCAAGATTTCTGTCTAGCTGCGAGAGACACAAAGATTTCGTAATGAACAACTTACTCAAAATCCATAATAATATTTGTATATAATAATAATTGATAATAGATGACGATATTACAAAGATAGGGCCTGCATATATATATATTTCCTTTATGGTTTTATGAAGAGTCATGACTTTTAGTCATGACCTTTTATTACATGAATGTTTAATTCTACTTTTATTTATTATTTTAATGTCTTTATATTATATTATTTATTTATTGTGACATTGTCCTTCCCTTAAATTTTTCTTTTTCCTCAAAGAAATGATAAGGAAGGATGTAACTGGAGAAAGTTCTATGACTCCCATGCAACGTCTTTTTCTGGTATGTTTTTCCATTTAATTAGATATTCCTTGATTACTCGAGAATGTGATCTCTTTTCCCAGGTGGCAATAATGGCTTCAGGCTCTAAAATGATTCTTCTTTCCTCATCCAACATAGCAATTATAGTTTGTGCCTTTTGTTGTTGTCCCAAGACTCTCTTTAGGAATGATACATGAAAGACATTGTGGATATGACTTTTATCTAGTAAATCCAACTGGTAGGCTATGTGACTGATTTTTCTACTTATTTGATATGGTCCATAAACTTTTGGAGCCAATTTGTTTTGCCCATGTTGTTTAAGGGATAATTTTTTGTAAGGTTGAAGTCTCACAAATATCCAGTTTCCTACTTCGAACTCTCTTTCTGTTCGGTTTTGGTTAGCTTGTTGCTTCATTTAGTTCCTTGTAATTGTTGATTTTTCTTTGAGTAACTGAAGGATTTTCTGACTTTCGTCTAAATGGTCTTTTACTGATGCAAATTTTATGTGGTTGGTGGCCAACTCCTTCCATGATGGAGGTTCGTAACCATAAAGATCATGGAAAGGTGTCATTTTGATTTATGTGTGATAAGTGGAATTATATCACCACTCAGCAAGATGCAACCATTGAAACCATTTATTTTGTTTGCCAAAGATAAAAAAATGAAGATAGGTTTCTAAAAATTTATTGACGACTTATGTTTGACCATCTATTTGAGGGTGGTAAGTTGAGCCCATATTGAGAGAAGTTCTGATCTGTTTGCAAAATTCTCTCAAAAAATTCTCTTTAAATTTGGCATCTCTATTGTTGATTATAACCTTAGGGAACCCATGTAGTTTGTAAATATTTTTGCTGAATATTTCAGCCGTTTGTTTTGCTAAATCTGTTTTCCTTACTCCAATAAAGTGTGCATACTTAGTTAGTATGTCTACTACTACTAATATTTTATCTTTTCCGTCGAATATGGGTAGTCCTTCAATGAAATCCATTGAAATTTCTTCCCATTTTTGGTTGGTAATGTGTAACGGGTGGAGTAACCCAGGGGTCGATACATTTTCATTCTTGTTCCTTTGACATAGATCACATTATGCTACATATTTTTGAATATCTGCACTCATCCCTTTCCAAAAAATGATCTTCGTGCATTATAGTATGTTTTGAAAAACCCTACATGACCTGCAGTTGGGCAATCATGAGATTCTTGAAGAACCTTGGTTTTAAATATTGAGTTGGTATTTAAGTAGATTCTCCCTTTATACCATAATATGTCATTTTTCCAGTTGAACTTAGGATATTGATTTAAATTGTTGATTATAGAGCAAGTCTCCGGGTTTTTTTCATACTCAATTCAGATTTCATCCAACCATTATGGAATATTGATATTGTGAAAACTTATGTTTCTTCATCTTTTCGTGATAGCAAATCAGTCGCGATGTTGTCTTTTCCTCTTTTATGTATGATTTCCATATCAAACGTGGAAATTTTCTCTATCCACTTTTTCTTTTCGGTTGAAAATGTTTTTTTTTGTAACAAGTACTGGAGATTGTTATGATCTGTGTGTATCAATAGATATTGGCGCCATTTTGTTAATGCATACATGATGGAAAGAATTTCGTTGTTGTAAGTGGATTTTAAGTATACTATTTGATTCAATTTCCTTCTCTCAAAAGCGATTGGGTGCACATCTTGCATCAATATTGCTCCAATTCCAAAACCTGACACATTACACTTGATGATGAAGGGTTTGGAGAAGTCAGGTGTTGCTAATACCGGGGTTGTGGACATAATGTTTTTTAAGTTTTCAAAATATTTGTGTGCTTCTGCATTCCATTGGAAAGAGTTTTTCTTAAGGAGATATGTTAGAGGGGCGGTTAAATGAGCATAATTCTTGACAAATCTTCAATAGTAGCCTGCCAATCCTAGAAATCCTCGTAACTTGGATATTTTTTTGGGTTTAGGCAATTCTATGATTTCCCTTATTTTCTTGGGGTACACCTTGAGTCCTTTTTTGGATATGATGTGACCAAGGTACTCTACTTCCTCCTTGCCAAATTTGTATTTTGACATTTTGGCATATAATTGATTTTCCTCCAGAAGAGATAACACTTGTCCCAAATGTTTCATATGCTCCTCCCATGTTTTACTATACACTAAAATATCATGGAAGAAGACTAAGACATGTTTATGTAATTATGGGTGAAATAATTCATTCATTGTCGCTTGGAAAGTGGTGAGGGCATTAGTTATCCCAAAGGGCATCACCTTGAATTCGTAATGTCCTTTGTGTGTCTAGAAATAAGTCTTGGCTACATCTTCTAGTCTGACTCTAATCTAATAGTACCCAGATCTTAAATCAATTTTTGAAAAACATCTTGCTCAGTGAAGTTCATCCAACATTTCATCAATAAACAGGATGGGAAATTTATTTTTAATTGTTATTTTGTTTATCCCTCGGTAATCTATGCATAATCTGAAAGATCCATCTTTCTTTCGAACTAACACTACTAGAGCTGCATATGGGCTTCTGCTTTTCGTGATGACACCACATTTTAATAGATATTGGACTAATCTGTCTATCTCAGTTTTGTGGTGATGAGGGTGTCTGTATGGTCTAACCTTGACTGGATTTGATCCTGGTTTAACTTCAATTATATGTTCAATTCTTCTTTGAGGCAGTAATTCCATGGGAAGGTCTTGAAATACCTTCTTATGTTTTTGAATTAGATCTTGGACATCTGATGTTCTGGAGTCTTCATGTTTAGATTCTTGTATTTCTATGTTGTGGAATTGGATGAAGTATGTGGTTGCTCCTTTTTGGATCATTTTTTTCATTTGTTGTGAGGACACAACCTATTTTTGTGGAGGTTGAAAAACATTTCATTTATAACTTTTACGTTGCCACTTGAATTGGATGAAATGTTCCTGGTGATTGACTGAGTATGTGCTCAAGGTTTGTAACCATTGGACTCCTAAAACCACATCTACTTCTCCTAGAGGGACAGTGTAAAGTTTTGATTCCAAATTGAAATCTTGGATTTGGAGTTTCACCTTATGGCATTTTTTGACATTTCCAATTGTTTTTCCGTCTGCAACCATTACTTTCATATATGGAACTGGATATACAAATAATTTGAGTTTCCTTGAAATATTGATATCGAGGAAATTGTGAGTACTTCCAGTATCGATTAGTACGGTGACATTATCATTTTTGATATGTCCTTTTAATTTGAGAGTTTTTGGTTGGGTAATGCCAGTGATGGTTGTGAGCGATATTCTTGGCGTGTCGTCTTCTATGAGTCCTAAAGTGTCATTTTGGAAATTTTCCATTTCTTCATTTATTGATTATGCTGAGTCTGATTCGTTGTCTTTCTCTGCTTCACAAGTGTAGAATTGTTTTGAGTGATCTTCAATTTGGCATCTATGTCTAGGGTCCCATTTCTCTCCACATCATTTACATTTTCCTTATTTTATCCTTTGGGACTCTAAACTTCTTCTTCTATCTTCACATAGATTGGGTGCTATGTATTTGTCATTTCCTGTGGTCTGAGGTACACTCCTTATTGAGTAAACCTTGTTGAATCTTGATTGGCCTTCTAGTTTTTCTTCTGCAGCTTTTGTATTTCTATCGTATTAACCTCATGTAATCTTAACTCGTCTTGGATATGTGGTTTGAGACCAACTATGTAATAATGGAGTAATTGATCATCAGATAGTCCAAATACTCGGGTAGTGATAGCTTCCCATTGATGCGTAAATTCATCTATGCTTCCTTTTTGGTGTAATTTGGTGAGTTTTGAAAAAACATATTTTTCCGAGATGCTCGAGGATCTTTTAAAAAAATCATTTTTGAAAGAATTCCAATTATATGAATGAATTCTTCGTTTCCACCATAGATACCAATTGTATGCAATGTCTTCGAGGTACATCGATGCGTATTTGACCTTTTCTTCATCGATTGTAATATTATATATATGGAAATATTCTTCAATTTTGTTAAACCAAGCCACGCATTGGTTATCACCTCCATTGTATTTTGATAGTTCAATTTTGGCTTTGGGAGGATAAATTATTAAGGGTTGATGTTGTGATATAGGTTGGGAATTTGAATTGTAGGGAAGTGGTGGCGATGGTGGTGGTGGGGGTGATGTGTTAGATGTGCCTAAGTCATTTGTTTCTGGTTGGGTGGCTTGTTGGTGCCCTTGGCATTTTATTTCTTTTAAAAGCTCATTAATCTTTTCTTCTTGATGTTGTGTCATCATAACCAGAATTTGTTGCAAATTGTCATTTATTTCTCGTTTAAAGTTTCCCAAACCTCGTTGTAGGTTAACCCCGAGTTCTTGAAAAATATCGTATTTAAGATTTTGTTTTAGATTATCCATGCCTTTTTGTAATTCGATTCTGACTTTTGTTGAAATTTTTTCTTTAAGATTATGGGTCAACTCTTTTTTGAGTGCCTCATCGTTGAGCCTCATTTCTTCTAGTAACTCGTCATGAGTTTTTTGTATTGACTTTTCGAGTGATTTTCTAATGCTTTTACACTCCTGGTCTATTTTTTCCACTTGAGTTTTTAATTCCAACATCCTTCTAGTGTTTGAGGGTGAGTATTTTTCTGTAATTTTGAGCTTGTTTGGAATATCCCCTTTTTAATTATTTGAAAATAATTGTATATAATTTACGGTGGGAGGATGTCGGGTGGAGTGCGTGGGAGAGGGGGTTGTGCAAGGATGAAGAGAAGAAGGGAGTGTGGGAGTGATGCGTGAGAGAGGGAGTGTGTGG
>JASDQU010736862.1:75030-135168 GCA_032191745.1 Picea mariana
ATTTCAGACTCCATAGCCCAATGGATGTGTAAGCTGTCTCAGCCAATTTATAAACCCTTTTTTACAACAAAACCCAATGTTCTCATTACCTAGCCTAATATCATTTTCAAACAAAGCTAAATTTTAAAGAGAGATCCCTCTCTGAGTCTTGGAGGGCTAGATCCAGGACTCGAAGAGGTTCTGATGTTGCCTCTGTGATTGCCTTTATCAGCCTTGGGCAAATTTACAGAGTGATAACAAGGTGGCTATCCCCTGTTGCGTTAAAGGAATTCTCGTCAGAGGTAGTAATCCTTGTATGTACCATTCCCTCTGCTAATGTTTGTGAATTCGATGCGCTAGCCTCCCAATAGCATATTTAAATTTTTTGTTGTACTCCTAGGCAAATTATCCTTCCCTTTATTGAATCTCCCACAACTCAGAGAGAGCTTGTTTCTCTGCCTAAGGTAGTTTGAATTTGGTGATGAACTTCAAACGCACTTGGTCAAGGGTGAAATCTTTTCCTTGCACCCCTGGTTTAATATCCTTCATGTACCATTTGAGAGAATGACCCCTCAAGATATTCTGAAACTCTACTAATGTGTTTGCATCGAGAGTCCATCTGGATCTCCAGATGGATTCACATAAGAGCCAATGTTTCCCACATCTTCATCCCCCTTTAACCTGAAATTTTGGGTATCGAGTGATCGATCCTCCCATATTTCCAACCATTGCGGGTCTTATTGCTCCTATTAGAATGAAACCTAATGGTCCTGGTTGCGATATGCCTGGGAATCCCAATATCCTCCCGACGTTTACACTTACAGAGTGATTTTGACTAATTGGATGTGATGGAATAAAACTAGAATAAGTAGGAGACGCATGATTTACGATGAGTATAGATGAAACCTGGGGGACATGTTATTCGAGGCTCATTCCACTGACTTATGGGTGGATTTATTGATTTGGGGGGTTTCATTTTCTTCCTCTGGAGCAACCTTCTCTTCCTGATTCTTGATGTTTCCTGATATCGGGGTTGAATATTCTTGATCACCTACAAGGTCCAGACCTGCTTCGTCTTCCCTTTCTTCTCCTCACTCCTCTTCTCCTCCACCCATATGGGGACTCCTTTCTCTGTGTGCTTCTCTCTACTGTAATCTTAGACTAGCTAGTCTTTCTTGTCTTCTTACCTTCCTCAACTCTTCCTTCTTTCTTTCATCTGTTCCTTTCAATCCGATTTCTTTATGCAACACCTCAGACTGATTCATTTCTTTCTTTACCTTTCCACTCCACCAATTATAAAAAATGGCATCTCTCTTTAAGGATCGCTCTTTTCTTGCGTTCATTTCTTGATCTTCCCCCATCTGTCAAAGAGCCCTTTCCCCTTCTTAGTTAATGATCATACCCCAAAATCATCCTACCCAAAGCATAGGTGTTTAGGCTTCCATCTTAGGTGAGGGAATAGTTATCATCCCCTCCTCCATCAAGAATACTTTGATCCATAGGGAAATTTCCCTCAACAGTATTCTGCATGCACCTTTCTTGAAAATTATTCCACCCATGAAAAAGATTGGTGATTCTTACCCGCGATATCAACGATGTATCACTCCAGAGTCGTATTAACCCAAAAATCGACTGCTCGCATGATCTGGTGATCCAGCTGATGAAGTGTTGCGATATTCTCTGTTTCCCAAGTACATGTCTTCTTGACGCGTTCTTGAAATTTTGGAGCTTCTTGTGGCCAATCTATCCGATGGAATAATTCTTCTGAGAATTTTACCCAGAATATCTCATACTAGTCACTCGATCTTTTTGAATAAAAGATAGAATCTCTTGTATCCTTCTCTCTTTTACCTCACAACTCTGCTTTCTTCCATATAAAGGTGTCACAATTTTGTTCCCACCATTTATGAATCTCAGATCTATAGATCTGTTGAATAATTCTCCTCACAGGTTCCATTTTAAAGCACAGGGTCCCAACCAATTTTTGTTTCTTTCTTTAGTTCACTGTCCAACTCCTCAACAACTTGTGCAACTTCTGTTTACCAAAATGAAGCTACAATATGCCGTGCACAACTTCTATCCATCAAAACGAAGGGCCCAACAGGCTCCAATCACAATCCTTGACTCGTCCCGAGTCAAGTCTTCGACTCTTCCATGGTCTTTGGGTTGGTTTGTTGTTCTTTCTTTCCTTCTGGTTCCAAGTTGCTTCCATTTCCATCTTGGATTGTTTCTTATTTATCTTCTTCAAACGAAGGGCGCAACTCAGGTACTAGTTTGAGGGATCTTTTCCTGACATCTTGGAAGTTGTCCACTTTGTCCTGCCACTTCCTAGCAAGTAGTGAAGCTTAAACAACAAACTGTAAGGTGGCGTCTGTGATGCATTCTTTTGATTTGGATGCAACTAAAGATTTTGATTCTGAATCAGCTATGGTGTCCACTTGATGCAACTGTAGATAAGTTGTCTAGACTATAGGTCAAAACTCTCGTAGTTATTTCTTAGACACAGTTTGAGCTTCATATAGTGCATTGAGATCATTGTCCTCCTATTGGATCTTTTCAAATTTATCTTGTTGTTCTAGCGGGTCCAAGGTGTTGACTGCATATTCGTTGAGCGATTGGATCTTCACGCACAAGTCCTCCAATGTTTTGTTTCACCTTGAAATGATCCCCATCCACTCCCTAAACTCTCTGAATATTTTTGTGCATTCTACAGTCCTTTTATGCAAGGTTTCTCTTGTGTTGTTTCCTTCCAAAATGATTCTCTCCATTTTCTCTTGTAGCTTCTTGGGTTGCAGTTCAACTTCTCTCTTACTGTCCCGCAACTGTGCTTTGATATTTTCCACTCTTTCTTCCATATCTGACCAGACTACCTGAAGTAATTCAATCTTCTCTACAGGGTCGCTTGTTGTGATGGATTCTGGAAGTTGAGGCACTATATTTCTGACCATTGTCCAGGCCTATGTGAGTTTTTCCTTTACCTTTTCTACCTTTTGTTCTACCTGAATCTTTGAGTATTCCTTTTGCGTTCATTTTTCTTGCGCAAGGAGTCCTTCTTGTTTCCAGAACTCAGCTTCTCATTCATCCTTGTCGATCCTCTGCTCCAATTGTTCAGTGGAGGCTCTGATTATGCTCACCAGCTGCGTTGTCGACATCTGAGCGAGATCGCCCGATGAAGGAGCGACATCTAGAGGTAATCAAACTTATAGTGGCATTCCACTAGCCATAAAATGTTTGGATGGTGTCTCGACCTCTTCTTCCCCTAGGGATGGACCTTGTAGTTGATGTGAAAGTCTAGTTTTCAGAGCCATTGGAAGTAGATGGAAAACTTTTTTCCTGGCCAGGCAAATTTGCAACAGTTCTGTGCATCGTTGTGGATCCTAGAGTATCGAATCCAGTTTTTCTTTCAGGGATGTTGTGCTCTACCCTGATGTGGTTTGGGGTTCTGTTTGAACCGAATGTGCTCCTACCCCTATTTGTAACAAAATTTTTGGAGTTTCACTCTTGATCATGGGAATATTAACATTGACTGTTGAGAGAGGATTGTGGGTGCCTGGAACTTTCAATATTGGAACAAGTAGTGTAATTTCTTGTTTTTGACTCTCCACCAAATGCAGAGTGCCCAGAATAGGTACCTATAGAGTGGTTGGATGGCTCAAGGATTCAGTGTTCAGGGTAGTATGTTCTGGTACATTCTCAGATGGGTCGGGGATATCCAGCTGCATGGGCTCGGGCGAAGTGGGTTGGGATGGAAAGATGGTGTTTTATGATGGCGATGTGGCTTGCTCAATGATGATGGTTGTGTAGGTAGTGGTGTCTGGCTCAGGATCATCTATAATGTT
Organism: Picea mariana; assembly: GCA_032191745.1. Classification (NCBI taxonomy): domain Eukaryota; kingdom Viridiplantae; phylum Streptophyta; class Pinopsida; order Pinales; family Pinaceae; genus Picea; species Picea mariana. The sequence continues at coordinate 78,849 of JASDQU010736862.1, forward strand.
AATCATAGTCTAGTAAACTCAAGCGTCTGCTCTAGTACGAGGTACAACCAAGGATATTAGTTGTGGGTTCAAGACCTTTACAAGAGAAATACATGTTTGGGGTTTCTTGATTGAGGGATACCCTATGAAAGAAGCAACAAGAATCTCATTCACATATTTACTTGATAAAAAAACGTGTTCTGGGAGCTGCAGAAACATAGGAAGTTTCCTCTTCTTCTGCTCCAGAGGTTCCTCATCCTCTTCCTCCTTTGAGTAATTGAAAAAATCCATTTTACAAACCTTAGATGGGAGGCTTCCTAAAAGTGACACTGTGACCGAAGTGACTCATGAAAATAAATGTAGTATTCATGTTAAACAACCTGCCAATAATAAACAATTTTCAAGTGGATTTAACTCTAATAGTGGAGTTAATTATGGCGGGGATCCTAAATTCAACTTTCTCAAGATTGAATTAAAGAAGTTTGATGGAATAAAAGTCTTTACATGGGTGAACCAGATAGAGAAATATTTTGAATTTCAAAATATTATGGATGATAAGAAAATGATTCACATAAAAACTTTGAACTTTGAGATAAAACCATATCAATAGTATCAATGGGTAATTAAAATGAATCCCCCTTGTTATCATTATACTTTGGGTTTATTTACAAGAGACTTAGAATGATTCAGATTATTTTCGACACAAAACGACTGTGGAGATATAATAAAGAAATGTACAAAGATATCTCAGATATACAATAATATAGCATAAATATATCAGAGATGCGACTATAAACAAATATATACAGTAATACACAATTTCTGTTAATGACCGAAATGTACAAAACTATAGAACTACATAGTGAAAGACTCGCTAGAATGATGGAAGCTTATCTATGAGAAGAGATGTGACGGCTACTCACATTTGCAAGAAGATGATTACAATGAGGCTCTAAAGGAATTTTTAACATAAAGAAAATCCAAAACCCTAACCCCGGAAGATGAAAAACCAACAGTTTTGTGGACCCCGTTTGGGTAGTTTGGTGTATCAACTTCCCGGGGGAGTAACTTTGGCATACTATCTCCATTTGGGGTTCACGATAGCTCGTTGGAAAGGTATCGATGAGGAGATTCATTTTGGGGTCTCAATTAGAGCCTTTGGCTATATTTGAGGTGCTTTATCTAAGAAAAATTCATTTAGGCCCTCAAAATGGCCCCAGAAGTTTAGGAATCGACAAATTACTAAAAATAGTAAATTGCTAGAATACTGTTTTGAGCCAGTTGGAATAGGTAGGTCACCACCGATATCCACCTGGATCAATCCTCCCTCCTTAGGAAGCAATGTTATCCATTACGTTGAGTTCCCGGGGGAGAGGGAAAAGCGTTTGTTGAATCTGCATTTTGATAAGTTGCTTGCCTTGCTGGAGAAGTTGCGCTACTTAGCTTGATGAAGGTTGTCACAAACCTGTGGTTGGAAGGGTTGGACATTTTTAACCAGTCTGGATACATGAAATGATTATGCACAAAAGGAATCCTTTCACTTTGCTTCAATCTTGTCAACCCTCTTCTACTGGACAAAAGGTGCTTGGACTGAGGATGCAGTGGTTGCGGTGTTCTTTTGTTCACCTTTTGAAAAAATTATGAAGAAGTTGAATTTTGTAGTATGAGATACTACCTTGCGGCACTGTTTAGGTGGTACAATAGTCGAAACTACCTTTGGTATCTATTGAGCGCTCAACACACCCTAAAATATTTTATGATTTTTTTTTCTCTTTTGGGTGTTAGCACTAGAAGTCACCTTCAGATTGTGTTGAATGTAAGCCCAGTACCCATCAATTTATATGTAACGGTTGGTTTTAAAGAGGTCAAATGGGTGTAGAATCAATGATAATAACATTAAAAATATTTCTGTGGTTGGAGTTTTCGGAAATAATAACATTCTAACTCATAAATCTAGACTAGCATTCACAAGCATTTGAGGTCTGGAATCAACTTCAATGAGTAAGTTGGAGTAAGGGTGAAAAGAGGGAAGACTTTGGTGATGAGAGTGTAGAGGTCTGTCATGGAAATCAGGTCTTCCAGCAACCTAAGGAGGAAAAACTTAAACACAATATCCTCTTTAATTCAAATCTCAAAGAAATTGAAAGAAATTATAACAACACTATAATCAAACATCATCATAATACAATTACAAAAATTCATGTGAATCGGTCATTCATGAACTCTCTTAGTATCAGAGGCAAATAATATGGAGCAAGAAAACTGACTTAGATTAACCAATATGTCTAAAAAAAAAATACATAACCAGAGAACCAGTGTTCTTCATAAAAATATTACAATAGCAGGGAGCCTAGCTCAACCATTCCCCCTTTAACAAAATATCAAAATGACTCCTATATACTCAAGAGTCAGAACAATTCGCCACTTCTAGTGGAGGCGTGCGTGAGTCATTACATTCAAGGCTTTATGTATGCATGTTCTCTTGCAGACTGCGGTAAAAGAGTTGGCTTGCTAATAGTCCTTCTGGCTTTCCATTTAAGTGGTGAAACGAGGTTTCACCAACCTTCCTCAACTTCATTAATTGAACCCTCAATATCGTAATGAGGCTTAGTGCCTAGGGGGCGTCCACGTGCTGCTCTCGAATTGGACACTATATGAGCACGTGATTACGGGGCCGTAAAAAGTGGTTTGAACTCACACCGCTTTTGGGCCCACAATCCACCACCTACTACCCCATATCACTTTCACCAAACCATAGTTTCAATTGTGGAACCACTCAAAAAATTTATCGATCGAGCAATTTGCATCCCCGCAATGAAGCATGGTTGTTGATCTAGACGTAGTCTATGATCTAGATGTACCTGCTAGATTTAGCACTACTTCCAAGATTAACTGCTCGCCAACTTTAGAATCCGCCAAACTGTGCCCTAGGGGGGGGGGACGCTACTTTTGACGTTGAAAAATAATACCTCCTGGAGTGACATATATGATGATGCATGGAAGTATGGATTTGGATGGCTGAGATATACTTTGGGACTTCGACGCTTTTCATGGCGCTATACTTTGTGCAATTTTGAAACTCTGAATACCCGGGGGCCGCTAATTTGATCCTCACAGGGGATCTCCACCGTCGCAAAACTGAGCCTGCCTGTTTGTATTTTAAGCCTAAAATGAGCTTCTCTGCATGCTGCGCTCGGACTCTTTCTATGAAGAACACGAACTTGGATGACTTGCTGCCCTTGACAACTATATGTGATAACATTTGTGTCCATAGGGGATGGCATGCTCCCTGCGAGCTGCCAAGAACAAGTATTTCCAATCGCCTTCTGCATTGGGCTATGGAGTCTAGCTCAAAACACCTTGTTGAGGAATACAAGCCGATATGTAAAAACAAAAACAAAAATAAACACACATGGGCTCCACATGAGCTTATTTATGTACAGTCCTAAACTAATTGATTTTTACATGGTGCTAGGTGAAAGAAAACTTCCACCATATCCATTCAAGTAGCTTCCTGACTGGAAGACCATTTACTCTGTCAGCGATCAATAGAAAATAATGCAACTATGACAACATAATAGTTACATACTTCAACTTCTCTCCAAAGGCTGAAGTTGAGATAAAGTTGGGAGGCTCCAAGATATGAAGGAAATTCCACTCTAAATACTCGCTGACAAGCTCATAGAATGAGTGGCAAAGTCCAGAAAATTTGTAACAGACAACCCGTTCTGCTCCACAGATGCTCACACAAGAATGAATATCTCTGGTAAGCACAGGTGGGTGAACAGTCAATGCAGGTTGACTGGCCCTGGGCGATGGTTTCTCATTGACAGGCTTTGGATAGGAGGTAAACTGCCCCTCTGGCTCTTCCTCTTCTCCTTCATGTCTCTCCCAAGGATCAGATTCAAAATCATAATAAACAAGAACCATGGGAGAGCTTACCTCTTCATCATATTCATTGGGATATTCATCGCAAGTTGTTCGTTATTGGTCAGTATCGGAAATAACTTCTTTGTTATAAGTAGGGCTTCCAAGAACATCTGTTTTGAGGACTGGAATATCCTCTGCCTCTTCATAAGAGCAACAAGCACGATCTACCTCCAATTTTTCCATTCTTGCAGAAAGTGATTTTACCAGTTCCATCTGTTCCTCCAGGGGATGTCCCTCATCCTCACATCTTTCGCAAGAACGAACTATGTCCCGAACGCCATATATATACTCCTCACAACAATTATGATAGATTAAATCAGAGGAATAATACCTTTGACAATGCTTATTAAAAGATGCATGAAATTGTTCTAGGGAGGAGATGCTAGCAGGGGGCAAGGATTGATACCACTCACAGGCATCCCTATCCAATGAGAACACAAACATCTTCATTAATACATCCTCATGATGTATCTCCCACTGATGCATGAGTTCATGAAACTCATGGATATGTTGGGAAGGGTTGTCCTCTTTATATTATCTAAATATGGGAAAATAATCACCCCATTCATCCATAGTAGGGACAACATTAGGAAAACCAGAAACAACAGAAAAGTCAAAAGGAGCAAACCTTCGAGCCAAAATGGCTTCCATCTCGAATCAGTGGAGACGCCAATCGATTCTTCAACCATGGAGTCGCCAAGTGAATGATACATAGTTCTGAGTGTGTTTGGTCTTTTTTCACCATCAAAGACCATATCTGATCATTGTGTTCTCCCAGGGGGTTGTAGCCGTAGCCAGAGGCAAACACACTGAAAAAGTGGGGTCACCACAGTGGATTCTCCAGGTGCAAGTGCAATCTTCAAAGGTTCTGATATCTGATGCACTTTCAGAATCAAAAGTTTGTTGTCATTCTATCCTAGGGAAAAGTCTTCAATTCATTCCCCAGCAACGGCGCCAGAAATGTTAGCACTAGAAGTCACCTTTAGATTATGTTGAAGGTAAGTCCAGTACCCATCATTTTGTATGTCATAGTTGGTTTTAAAGAGGTCAAATGGGCGCAGACTCAATGATAATAACGTTCCAACTCAGAAATCTGGACTAGCATGCACAAGCATTTGAGGTCTGGAATCAACTTCAGTCAGTAAGTTAGAGTAAGGGTGAATAGAGGGAAGACTTTGGTGAGGAGAGTGTAGAGGTATGTCATGGACATCAGGTCTTCCAACAGCCTAAGGAGGAAAAACTTAAACACACGATCCTCTTGAATTCAAATCTCAAATAAATTGAAAGAAATTATAACAACACTATAATCAAACATCATCATAATACAGTTACAACAATTCATGTGAATCGGTCACTCATGAACTCTCTCAGTATCAGAGGAAAATAAGATGGAGCAATAAAACTGACTTAGATTAACCAAGATGTCTCAAAAAAAAATACATAACCATAGAACTAGTGTTATTCATAAAAATACTAAAATAGCAGGGAGCCTAGCTCAACCATTCCCCCTTTAACAAAATATCAAAATGACTCCTATATAATCAGGAGTCAGAATAATTCACTACTTCTAGCAAAGGTGTGCCTGAGTCATTACATTCAAGGCTTTACGTCTACATGTTCTCTGGCAGACTACGCATGCAGTCTTCTTTCAGGTGCGAGCTTCTGTTAGACGCGAGCTTCTATCAAACACAATCGTGCTTCAACAAGGACCAACAGAAGAGTCGGCTTGCTGATAGTCCTTTTGGATTTCCATTTAAGTGGTGAGATGAGGTTTCACCAACCTTCCTCACCTTCATTAACTAAACCCTCAAGATCGGGATGACGCTTATTGCCTAGGGGGAGGCCATGCGCTGCTCTCGGATTGGACACTATATGAGCACGTGATTGCTAGGTCCTCAAAAGAATTTTGAACTCACACCTCTTTTGGGACCGCAATCCACCACCTTCTGCCACGTATCACTTTCAACAAACCACGGTTTCAATTGCGGGATCGCTCAATAATTTTATCGATCGAGCAAGTTGCGTCCCCGCAATGAAGCATGGCCATTGATTTGGATGCAATGTGGGATCTGGGTGCACCTGCTATATTTAGCGTTACTGCCAAGATTAACTGCCCGCCAACTTTAGAATCCACCAAAATGTTCCTTGGGGGGGATGATACTTTTGACATCGAACAATAATACCTCCTGGAGTGATAGATCTGATGATGTGTGGCAGTCTGGATTTGGATGGCCGAGATCTACTTCGGGACTTCGAGCCTTCGGGACTTTGGCGCTTTTCATGGCACTCTACTTCGTGCAATTATGAAACTCTTAATACCCAGGGCCGCTAATCTGATCCTCACAGGGGATCTCTATCGTCGCAAAATTGAGTCCACATGTTTGTATTTTAAGCCTGGAATGAGTTTCTATGCATGCTGCACTCAGACGCTTCCTGTGCAGACGATGAACTTGGACAACCTGCTGCCCTTGACAACTATATGTGATAACATTGGGTACCACTTGTTTTCTTTTGGTATGTGTTCTGAATTGAGTCCGTTGTGAAGGGAACACTAATTTCATTTTCATGTCTCATTATTGATCAATTTGGATTTATTTGAACCTGTCAAAGTGAAATCTTTGATTCTAGAAAAAACTTGGCATTTTAACTAAGAATCTGCAGCTAAAATTGTGATTCTGCGCTTATGTTCGGAATCCACAAAATACGAGCAAGTTTCATGACCACATAGTAACACTAATTTACGATTGTTGATGTATCATCAACATTGGTAAAAAATGGAGTAGATTTTCACTTTTTGTTTGCAAGGAAGACTCAGGAAATGGCCGATTTCACATCGGCATCTACGAAATTTGAGAGGGATAAACATTGACATGGACCATGATGAGCCTCCAATAGCCGATTACCGATGCCTTTTTTGGGGGTTGGTAAAATATAAAAGAGTTAAAACATGGAAAAATTTTGCATTAACACATTGCTGATCACTGATCCCTGATGCATTTTCAGCATAGGAAAATTTCAAGGGGGGTAATCTGAGAACACTTGTTTAAACTTATCGTCGATCACTGATCCTTGATACTTTTTGACACCGACAGGGTAGGACCTGTTGTTAAAAATGATTATCGAATGAAAATACCTGATTCTGAATAACATGATTAAACGAAGACGCCAATCTCAAACACCATGTGTCTCTGCCCCGTAGGCATTTCGTATGGCTTAGTTTCATCCCGAGCCATCTTAGGTTTTCCTGTGTCCTAGTCACACTTCCAAGTCAGATTTTCCACATCAGTGTTGTATGACAACATGGATCGGTGTCAGATAGTTTTCCAAGAGGTATCAATGAACATTGTCTAAAGAAAAGTGTCGATTGCCGATCCACCTGATAAATTATAATTGATGGGACATTTTCAGCACAAAACAAGATTAGATTCTTCCATTTAATAGGACAATTAATGTTTCTCTTGACATACGTTGCTACCCCATGCGCCTATCAAACAACGAGAAATTGAAATCACCGATGAACTATATTATAGCCCGCGCCTGTGCTTCCAACCTATGACTGCATTTAAATATCAAACATAATGTGGATCTGGTGGAAGATTTTGTAGAACCGCACGTACACCCCGAATTAAATAACTATTGTGACAAGGTAAATATTATCTCTATTCAAATCACTAAGACAACTTCAAACACCTTCATTATGCACATAAGTTTCTCATTTCCAGAGTAGCTGAAGATGCAAAGAGAGCGTCTCAAGATTTGTGTTTGATTCTCAGAATTTAAAAAAAAAACAGGATAAGCTTGTGTGAAGAAGAGGAAAAAATGCCTCCAAGGAAGCCAACGACTAGATGCTCACCAAGGGAACAAAAATTGAAGGATGTAGAGTTCGGTGAAGGGTCTTTTCTCGACATTGCGAGGCAGTTGGAATTTCCCCCCAGAGCGGAACCGGTCATTAAGACATCGACTAAAAAGGCATTCGCATAGACCCCTACTTTCGGCGATACATAAGAAACCACTAGATAAAAAATAATGCTCCCACAATGGGGATATTTTTTCAACAAAATAAACCAGGAAGATTACCTGGAGTTTATCCCACAAAGTGACCTATATGTAAGGGTGCTTGACGACCAAGTTTTTCTGGATATTCGGCGATCATGCTTGCATATGGTAGCATGTTGAACTCCAGTCTTGCCCTGCATTGAGACTCTGAGTTGGATAATCAATGATGCAAACGTGTAGAAGTGCCTAATCAATGATGAGAATGGTGGATGTGTAGGAGTTTTTCTCCCGACAGAGGTCCATAAATATTACAAGATCAGGGACCCCGGGGAGTGTTTGAACATAGACTTCGTGGTGAAGTTCTATGAATTCCATGAAACCAACAGATTAATGGCCTCCTGGTGGAAGGAATAGAAGAAATTTACAAACATGAGCAATGACTGGTACGGGACATCACATCTGAGGGAACCATATATCTACTTAATGGCTCTAATTTGTTGGTTGTACGAGGAAAAATATTGCGCAAAGTTCTCAGAGGCATGGATGCCCCTGGCATACACTATGGCTATTTCTAGGATTAGTTTCAACTGGGGAGAAATCATCTTCAAGCAATTGAGCACCAGTATAATGGAGGCTCAACCACCAAATGAGGGAGAAGTGCCCGCTTTTCACATGGCCTCATATTTGCTAGATGTTATCTGCGCAAGGAATGTCTTCGCTGGTATGAATCTGAGATGACATGTCATAGAGCTGCCTGTACATGTATACTTCAACATCCTATGGGAAAATAGGTACAAGGGGTCTTATGCTCTCATTTGTGATGAATTCATTGCTCAGATTTATTTCATTATATTAAAAAAAGAATGAACAAGACTATCTGTAGCAGCCAAGAAAATTATTTCAAAAGTAGGCCATGAGTACCTCGACAAAACCACAACCTATATCAGGGTGTTCAGGGCCACCAACGTACCACATTTACTCCCCGCTCATGTCCCATACCAGCTCGTAGTAGGAGAAATATGTTACCAGACCATCCTATAGGGCTATATCACCACCTTGGTTAAGGACAAGAAATGATCATTCATACCCTATAGTTTTCATGTAGGTTTTTGTATGGTGAAGGAAATTGCTCAAGCTAAACAAGAGGGTTTGAGTCAGCTAGAATACAGGTTCCCAACATGCTAGTTTTTCTAGCATGACCCTAAAGGCCTATTTATCCAACATGCGTCACAAGTCTCTTCCTTCTGGCCATACACACATGATAAGTTTGACATCGATATTTTTACAGAATGTGCTCAGGACTGGGAGGATGTATTATAGAGAAAAGATAACCCGATCAGGACTAGGTTCAAATCTATGAGTATGGATGAGCAAGTCGAAATGATAGAAAAGTCAACTCAATAGGATCTTAGGGTTATATAATAAAATAGAGCAACAAAAGACACAGAGGAACATAGGAGGGGGATGTTGTTACTAGAAGGAGCCCAAAGAATCATTGACCAGCTAGAGAATGATCCTCAACTAGTAGAAATGATGAGGATCACCCCAACCGACCCTGTCACAATCAAAGAGGATCTAAATGGCTCAGAGTCAACACTACTGGAGGAAACCATCGGTCTAGAAAATACAAGAGTTCCATCACCACAGGCTGGATCTCCAGTGAACATACCAACCCAGCATGAGATTCCAAGCACACTAGGTGAAATGGGTGTGCTTATTACCCTGTTTGATCTAATAACAATCTATGATGATGAAAAGAGTTCAAAGTTCTCACTTGTAACTCCGATACTAATTACAAAGGAGAAATAACCTGGGGGAACATCTTCTCCAAGTCCCGATGCATCAGTTCAAAACCCTCCACAGGGTGACCATGAGGCTAAAAGTATCTTAGACACTGATATTATTCACCTATCGAGGACCCCGAAAGACAGATCCAGGGATGAGCTAGGTTCAGGTGGGAAAACATATGAATTGCAACAACCAAATATTGACACCTCAACATCCGATCACTAATTAAGTATGGAGCTCATCACTAAATCTTCAATTTTGTCCAATTCCTCACCAACCGATGAACACCAGACAAAGGTCGAGCCATTGGAACATATGGAAGAAGTACAAGAATCGGTCCTAGAGAAAATAATAGGAATCTTGGGCAACACTCTGACCTAGGGAGAACAACAAATCATTGAGCCCGTTGATGAGGTTGCCTATATATAGGCGATCACTTATGACAGGAAGATGAAATCTATCATGAGGAGGACCACCAAGAAAATAAGACTCATGTTGGATAACTTAATTCTCATCACCACAAAGGAGAAGCTACTCAGTACAGAGCACATGAAGAAATATGATCTCATCGGGGCAGGGATGGCTATCACCGATTCCACGTTGGATAAAGAAAAGTGAGATGAAAAGGAAATGGCCACTGCACTGAAGGAGCTAGACCATCTACGCCACTTGAAAAAATATTACCAAGACTCAACGCAGGCCACAAAGTTTATGAGGAGTGAGTTCCAAGATGCATATGCAAAGTTCAAAAGAGAAAGACATATTTTCACTGCATGTGTATACGATTATCAAGAAGATACCCTTATGGCACTGACAACCTGTAAGGACATGGAGAGATGGTATGAAAAGGTATACCAAGCTATAGAATGAATTGAGCACATCAGCGTAGTGTAGAAGGGCCAAGATGCAGAGGAGCATGGAATTCGAGTGCTGATGGATAGAAACATCTCCTGGATCAGGAAAGCAACCGAATATTGGGTAAGTATGGCCCAAGAACCTCAACAAGAAATACAGAAGAGATGGGTCGAGTGCGAAAGAAGTTGGGAAAAGATCAATCGGGAGATGAAAGACATTGGCCTCCTAGAGTTCGTCTCACCCCAAGACTTTGTCAACTTGCATGACATAGTCAAACGACATGCAGAACATGACTCAACATGTGTAGTGGAGATCGCACAGGTGGCAAGCATGACATCGGGTTAAATATATAAGTTTATGGAACATCCGATCAAGGTTTTTGAAGTTTTGTAGTGTTTAAGTGTCAAAGTCATCAAATACAAAGAACGAGAAGTAGAAGTGAAGGAAACCCTTTTATCCCCGATGGACCAACACATATTCCTGTATGCTAACACATGCAAGAATCTCTTTGTCAAGTGGTCAGAATACGATAAGAGTCATCCACTCTAGTAGAACCATGAGCTGATTTCCAGAGAACAAAGATATCGAATTCCATGTGGCAATCTTTTGTTTTTCTTAACACATACTTGTTGCAGTTATTTTTAGTTAGTGATTCTTTATAAATAAGGGGATTGACATTTTAGAAAGGGTTGATGGTTTTGGAGAAAAGACCCTCTTTTTGAGAATTGTAAAGAAATATTTATGAGCAACCTTAATTGAGAAGTTCTGTTTAGAACCAGAGAAAAAAAATTGTATTTTTTCATCAAAGGCGTTATGTGATTGGATTGAGTAGGAACTACTTCCAACTTTTATTTCATTTGTTGAGGTTGTAACGAGTAAGAGTCTCTAAATCTATTGATAAGCTATCTGTTTCAATATTTTGGCAGTTCCTTTGTTCTTAATGATGAAAATCAAGTCGTTGTGTTAATGTGTGATTGATGGTAGAGCTAAGGAAACTGTTTTTCTTGCACTTGTCTTATTGCATGCATATTTTGTTTCAATAATTGTATCTCAGTCATTGTTGAAATACCAACAAGTTAATGTATTATTACTAGACTTGTAATATGTGTGAATATCGTTGTCTGCATGCTAGAGCATGAGGGTTATCCCAGGCTCAACCTTCTTCAGTATTTAATAATCCCTTCTATCAGTTGGTTTATACCATCACACCTCACTTTATCAGACATCATCTAATAAAATAAAAGACAAAAGAGAACATTTAATATGAAGGAGGAACTTTCATAGAAATATATCCTGTCAATCACTAATTAAATCCCATCGATAAACTAGCTAGATCGAAATATCTGGAGAACCATTCCACCCATAAACCTTGCAGAGTCTAACTGGGCCTCTAAGGAGGGTTTGGTTCTTACTTTTGAGTTAAATGGATCTTGGACCCCTCAACAAAATTGTCACTAGAAGGAGGGTCTGAATGAATGAATGGCTAACAATATTTCTGATAACATATTTCACATAGCCTACAAAATTCAAAACATCCCACATGCATGTATAGTATTTCTCAAGACATCCTACATAAAAAGAGTACTCATGAAATGAGTAATTCACCCCAACATGAGGAAGAACACCTATTCCCTGAAATACCTTACACTCTTCCCCACGAGGATTTGAACCAATTTAGAAGAATCACAAGAGATTATGCTCGACAAATTGGATCGTTAACCTTAGCCCCGTTAATTCCTCGTAGAAAACAAGTAAGCAGACCAGTCGTCGATACCCCTAACCAGGTTTTTGTTCACACATTAGAAGACCTGATAGATTTTTCCCTCACTGAGATCAAACAACTGCTTAATCTGATCCCTGAAACACCAACCAGTAACTAGTTTGAGCCTGACGATTTCAAATCTGACAAGGAAGGGTTTAACTCAGATCGCTCAGTTTTGGAATCGAACAACATGGAGGATAATAATGATAATAATGAAGAAAGGGGAAATACACCTCCAAATAATCAACCTTCGTTGGCCAGGGATGCTTTGGAAATCCCAGGACAGGTACATAACCTCCCTCGACATCCAGAAAAATTACTTCCAAAATTCAAACCTGAAACATCTAGATTTACCGAGGACCATATTAAAAAATTCATACTAGCTATAAGACTGATGAACATACAACATGAGGACGTAGTTTGTTGGATTTTTCCCAATAACTTTGAGAATTCAGCCTCGACTTGGTATTTTAACTTGCCTGTGGGGTCCATAACTAGTTGGACGAAGTTTCAAAAGGATTTCTTCGACAAATTTGTAGAAGAAACCACCACATGAGCTTTAATGGTTGAACTGTTCGCCTCCACCATGAGTTCAAAAGAGAAGGTTAAAGACTTCTATCAACAATTTACCACTATCCTGAACAAATTTCAACCTGAAGCTAAACCTACTCAGGACTTGCAAATTGAGGTATATGCTAATGCTCTCCCTACTTCCATTTCCATGTTTGTGAAAATGGCTGCCAAACATACCCTAGTGGAAAATTTCGAGGAAGCTAAAACAATTGAATTCCAAATGAAGGGATGTAAAGAGGGCCAGGTCTCACTAGTTAAGAAGGAAGTTCAACTGCCACCTAGGAGAGGACTTTTGTTGACTAGACCCCCAAGAAAAACAACAGAACAAGGTCCCTGGAAGGGAAGTGGGGACATAGAATACCTACAACGGATGATAGAGAAACTATCAAATGAAATTGTAGACATGAAAATAAGTGTTAAAGGAAGGAAACCAAGGTCAAAGGCCCTATAAACCCTTTTTTAAAAGAAACCCACCTTTCAAAGCGATTCAATCTCCCCCAACCAACTTAAACATCGACCTGGGTAATGTAGCATCCAACTCTTTTTTCACGTACCATCAAGAGAAATATTCTGAAAGAGACTGTCCCCAATGGGTGCACGCTATGAATTTAATGTCCAATCGGTTCCTAAACAAAGTTTCTCTTACTGAGAAATCAAGTGGCTCAGTGGTGAACATTGTCGATCAGGAGGAAGTTGAGTCGCAGGAAGAAACATCCATATTGTTGTGGGATCCTGACTTGTTGATGCTTCTCGATGATGTATTTGAAGTTCAAGAACCACCCGCTGAGGTTTTGACGGTGAAAAGGTGAAGTAAGGGTCAACCAGTCTCAAATGACCTTATCATTGTCCAATTTTCGAGGGGAAAACAAACAATCAATCACTCAAAAGCACCTTTTGTCTCCCAAAGAAATCCTATAAACATACATACATGTGAGTCAACCCAAGCTGGACTACAACATAGTAATAGACTTAAAGAAGTTGAAGGCTAATGTTTCGGTCATGGAAATGTGTACAGTTCCCCAATAAAAGGACTTTCTGCTATAGGCCTTAAGGTCAATAGAAGGCCCTATAACAAGCACTAACCTAGGAGAGGTCCCATCTCCCACAGATCTAAATAATAAACCAAATGTAAACAATTGTTATGTATACAAAAGAGGAAATCCTTTGTCCCACCTTTCCTTTTAACGTTTGAAGTCTTCAACAGAAACCTGAATAATTGCTTGGTCGACTCAGGGGCATCCTTCAATGTCATTCCATTGTCAATCTACAGGAAATTGAACGCAATTCCACTCAAAAGTGATAAACATGTTATACAACTAGAAATAACTCAGGTAAAAGTTATTTGGGAACTTAAGGATGTCATGATCAGAATGTCTACTCACCCAAAATTTGTTCAAGTAATTGATATCATTGTAGTAGATATCCCAGAAGCTTATGGATTGCTACTTAGTTAAGATTGGTCTGAGAAACTAAATGAATAATTTAGCATGGACTGGGCTCACCTATGGTTTCCACTAAAGGGACATACCAACATGATTAGGATTGATAGGGAAAGATATCTCAAACATACTGTCACCGATTTAGAAGCCTTCAACGAAACCTCGTCGACAGATTTCCCCGTGCTAGGAAACTACTCCTGTGATTCTGATTTCGACAATTTTTATCCTCTCTCATCTAATGTACCTCTCACTCAAAACTCTGAAATGACTTTTCAAGCGAATCTACTAGCAGTGGAAGGAGAAAGCATCTTTTGTCAGGAACCTCTATCGGAAACAACAGACAAGGTATACGCAGAGGAGAAAATAACTAGGCCTGAAGAAGCCGCTAAATTTCGCTCACAAATTTGGACGTTGTACTTTGATATATCTAAATCACAAGAAGGGTCAGGATCAGGATGTATCCTCATTGCCCCAAAGGGAAAGCATAATTTCCTATCCTACAGACTAAAATTTGAATCCACCAATAACATTGATAAGTATGAAGCTCTATTTCAAGGACTGAAGAAAGCCATAAACTTAAACATTAAAGAACTGAAGTTTTTGGGGACTCTGAAATTATTGTTAAGAAAGTGAAGAATACTATACATTTCGATTCACCCCACTTAAGGAATTACCAACAAGAGGTGCATAGACTAATAGAAATTTTTGAGGCATTCAATATTACTATTGTTCCCAGGACAAAGAATACTCTTGATTCCCTAGCCACTACAACCTCAAGGTTATACCTTTAGAAGAATATAAAGCCTCCAGGTTCACTGTGGAACTACGATACAAACCATCATTACCCAACAATATTGCTAATTAGAAGGTTTTCAAAGGAGATGAACATATTGTATATTTTCTAACCAATCAAGAGAATTTCAAATATTTGGCTATTGGTGACGAGGTATTCCAAGAGCAACTGGCATAAACCGATTTCCATGAACAGAAGAGAGAAACATATCACTCTAATAATAAACCAAGGTTTCACATGATACCAAAAGTGGTATCCAATTTGGAGAACCTTTTTGACCTGAAGAAAACATTTAAAGTGTCAAAGAACACAAAGACGTGGAGTTCATGTCCCATATATGAGACTATAAACCTAAGAACCCCAAAAAACCCTAAGAATGTAAATCTAAGTAAAACAGTGTCTAAAGAAGATAGAAAATCTTATCTCAATATTTTTAGAGAATATCAAGATGTCTTTGCTTGGACCTACCAAGAATTTAACACTTATGACACCCGCATTATCCAACACGCAATCTTGTTAAAATATGGAGTAAAACCCTTTCAACAAAATATCAGGAAGTACCATCCATCTATGGAACCCCCAATGTATCAAGAGTTAAAGAAATTAGTAGATGCTAATATTACTTTTCAGGTTAGACACTCTGCCTGGGTAGAAAATTTGGTTCCTGTCAGGAAACTTTTTGGGGAGATCCGCCTGTGTGAAGATTTCAGAAACCTTAACAGAGAATTAGAAAAGGATAACTACCCATACCCACCCATGGAACAAATCTTGCAAACCATGTCTGGTTCTGAATTTTTCTCCCTTCTAGATGGTTTCTTAGGTTATAACCAAGTTCTAGTTTCAGAGGAAGACCGATTGAAAACTACCTTCCGAACCAAGTGGGGAAATTTTGATTAAAACGCATGCCCTTTGGGTTGATTAATGCAGGAGCAACCTTCCAAAGGTCCATGGACGTAGATTTCCGGGGATTGATTAACAAATGTGTAGTAGTTTATTTGGACTACGTGAATCTATATTCAAAGAACATGAAAGACCACATCCAACATATAACCCAGATTTTCGAAAGGTGTAGGAAATATGGAATATCTTTAAACCCTAAGAAAACTATCTTTGGTGTCGAGGAAGGGAAGCTACTAGTGTTGAAATGGACACTTAACAATGAGAAGGGGGGGGGGTGAATTAGTGTCACAAAACTTTGGACAATTTCCCACTTTTCATAAATTAACTAAACAATATATATATTTATTTCATTTTCTCAACCAATATATAAAATAGTAAATACTTTATTTATTTATTTAACTTGAATGAATACATAAGATCAATATTTGAATATATTCAACTTCAAGCAACTATGAGA
The DNA here is from genome assembly GCA_032191745.1 of Picea mariana. Lineage (NCBI taxonomy): Eukaryota > Viridiplantae > Streptophyta > Pinopsida > Pinales > Pinaceae > Picea > Picea mariana. The sequence continues at coordinate 95,321 of JASDQU010736862.1, forward strand.
GACCCAACTCTATGTTACAAGACCCATCTTTTCATTCTCAGATCCAACTTAGAAATGAGGAATCCAACCCTCATAACAAGTCCCAAATTGTTGATCTCAGATCCAACTGAGATGTGAGGAATCCAATCCTCATACAAGACCCAACTTGTAAACAGGCACCAACTTGATATAATGAACCTTCATTCAATACATTTTATATAATTATATATACTTCAACAAATTCAACTACACTTTCTTCTCACCATTCTTTCTTGTTTATATAGTCTTCCAACTGGTGTGAATTTGAATCATTGCATCTTTTGATATTGAACCATTGTACCTTTTCATTTAAATGATAAATTTAAACTTTAAATAATATCATTTTTCCTTTTATCCTTTATTCATAATGCTCATGATTTAACTCTCTTAATCATGATTGTGTGTCGGTTCTTTTGTCTTCATGAGTTGATCACAAACATGGATTGACTCATTATATTGTTCTCATGCTTCTGCTGTGTCCTCAATTCGTCAACATATCATAGTCAATATTTCACTTATTCTATGTATTATTATGGTGTTAATTGTTTGTCGAATTACATAGATGAAATCTATATGAGGCGCTTCCTTCAAACCATTTTCATATGACCATAGGCGTAGAGCCACATGCTTATTAATTTAAGAGTTTCCTTCTCTTTTACCCTTATTTCTTTATTCCATACGACTACAGGTGGTGACCAGGCACTAGGCTAAATAAGTGTTTGATCACTTGTCAAGATCGACGGTCAAGTTTTGTTTGCACGATGAGATGGAAAGTTCTCATTTACTTCAGAACTTTGGTTATTCGTGGCTCTTGGAATATGGAGTAGCAATTCCTCTAAAGTGATTACCTACCGAATTAGTCATAAAGCGGTGGTGACCAATTGTTGTTGATTAACTCCTTCACTTACACTATGCTTCTACTATGCTTGATCATCGGTTGAGAATGCTTCTGATTTAGATCAACGGTTAGTGTTAACTTCGGCCTTCGACTCTTCAGGAAGTTACTGGTGTTAGGAACTAGTTTCCCCTGAAGTACATACTCCTGAAGTGACGTAACTTATTGACGTCACTGCTGACCTAGCACTGGTAGAGTGGCTTCCACATGTCACTTAGATTTGTGACTTACACATACCTGAAATGCTAATAGAACCTTGACACTTGTCACCATTTGATTGTGCCACATGTCCTTGCTAATGTGGTCTGCTGACGTGAATCTCTTGATTTGTGTGCTACATGTCTTCACTTCATGACTTCGGAACTTCAACCTTCAGGTGAATTTACATGTTCTCAACCCATTTTTGTTGAAGTGGCCAGCACCAAAGTTTGACCACTTCTACCTTGGCACGCTCTGAATAGATCAACGGTCGAAGGGTTTTCTAGATTCGACGGTTGATGGGAGCTCGTGACTCCGAGGCATCGGCCTTGGTCTTTGCTTATCCTATCCTTCCACTTTATATAGATCAGATGGTCAATATGACTCCCAAAATATTTCTTAGGTCAGACGACTCATGTCCTCTTCGGAATATTTGTGTCTTAAACTATCCTTCCACTAAACTTGATATGATGGTCAATATAACTCTCGAAATGATAATGGACGGCTTTTGTGCATCATTTCTTCATAGCCTCCTGTGCATCATCTCTTATGAGATTTTGGGCTTATACTTGGTTTCCAACTGAACCAAGGATATCTTCATCCTCTGATCTTGTGAAATATAATACGCTTCCTCTCCCGCGATTTTACATAGATTCATCTACACCTCAGGTTATGTATTCTGCATGACTACTCCTGAAAGCTATCTCAACGAACAAGATTCTTCCTTGAATCCTTTGGTTTTTTCCTGTGGGGATTTCAATCTCGATGAAATTTCTACAATGCACTCTTCCTTCTAAGCTTTGATTAATGTCCTTGCTTCTGAGCTTGAACCTATGCATATTGTTTGACATTTTCATTCTCTACATTTTGTTTGACATTTTCATTCTCTGCTAACTGCTATGCTGTTGTTATCAATGACAATTCATCACAACAAATTATCATCACATCACAATGACATCAATGATAATATTTCCAACAATACCCCCCTTTGTCATTGAGGGAAACACACTAACTTCATACAAAAACTCCCCCTGTGATGATGCTTCTCTCCTCTGAAGTTACTCTCCCCCTTTGACGTCAATGGAAAAGGGTTACTCCCCTTATGATCAACCTCTGTCTCTCTGCATGTTGTTGACAAAAATATGAACTTCGGTAAGTCCCCCTGCAATCATGCTCTGCCTTCCATAACTGAATGACTCCCCCTATCAATATGCTCTTTCTTCCTCTGACTACTCTCCCCCTTTGTTTCTAAAATAGTAGCTCTTCCTGACAAGGTCTCTTCCCCTGTTAATTTACTAACTGCTTATCTAAGTTGATTGGGATATTTGTGTTCAAATAAGTAGTCTTTTTGATACCAACTTGTAGTGATACCTACTTGTAGTGATCATGTCTTTCAAAACTTAATCTAATTACTTTCTTATTTGATTACTAAAATACTCCTCTTGATTTTTTACTGACTTTCCTTTGTCAAATAGAAAAAGAGTATGAATCTTACTGATCTTTTTGATCTACTTTTTATTCTTCTTTGATATGTCACAGGAATATCAATTGAGGATTGATACCAATTGATTTAATACCAATTTTTCTATCAATTGATCTTTGTTGAATGATACTCCTTGAACTTCTCTGCTACCTTTATTTTTTCTCTTCTTGTATTCTACAACTAACCCTACAAATATTTTTTCTTTCTTTCACTAACAAATTATAACGTCATTAGAATTTGATATTATCCCATATTCTTTTATAGGCACTTCCTTTTCTTGAGCTTGATTTATTTCATATTGATTTTCACATTCTTCATTAGGAACTTCACCCATCATGTTCTTATTATTAATTTCTTCATTTTCAAGTGTAATATCATCTTTCTTGCTTTCTCCTTCAGATTTTCTTCTCCATATCTCTCTATGAGATATTATGCTTTTTGGATCTTCTCTTTCTAATTATGTTTTTGGAAATTTGTCATCTCCTTTCTTCTTCCAACTTTTATTCGGTTTTATCATTGACTTGAATGACTTATTTAAGGATTGAATTTTTGAACTCCTGCAACTTTGGGATTTGTGCCCAAACCTATCATAGTTGTAACATCTCATTGTATGACAAAATTTTGCTGTGTGCCCAACAAAATTGCATCTCCAACATCTAATTGAGTTTGTGGATTTTCTTGCATATCCTTTCTCTAGTTTCTTGCATTCCATTGCTTTATGGCCAAAGTTATGAAAAGAGAAGAAATAGCCATTGAAGGTGTTTCCATTATTGATTTTATTTTGGCTTGAGAGATCTGTCATTTGATTTTCTTCTTCATTTTCACTTCGATAGCTTCCTTCCTTAATAAAGTTAATGTCTTGTAATTGGTTTGTGATTGCATCGTTTCCTTTTGAGAAGGATGATCCTTTCCCGTGTTTGTAAATGGTGCTCCACTTGTCACTGTCTTCTTTCTTATTGTATGCAAGACTAGTTTTGTCATCAGCTGATTTTTGGTTCTTCCAAATCTTATCTAGGATAGTTGGGCTATTCTAGAAATTGACAATCTTATTTGTCTTTTAATTCATTTTTTTGAGATTGACTATTTCTAACTTCAACACGTGACATAATTCTTCCCTTTTGGATGACTGCATCCTATGGGATTCTTCATTTTTCTTGGCCTCCTTGAGTTGAATCTTTAGATTTTTATTACTGTATTCATTTATCTTCTTAAGGTTTATTATTTATGATTTCAACTTGTAACATGTTTCTTCCTTTTTAGTCAACTGAATCTTCAGGGCTTCTTCCACTTCCTTAGCATGTTCAAGTTGAGTCTTTCGATTGATGACTATTTATTTTGTCTCATCGAAGACTTCTTTGCATTTAATATTTTTTTCACATGTCTTCAATTAATCCATATCTTTTGTTAGATAAAAAACTTTAGTTTTCAATATTTTGATTTCTTCCTTGTATTCTCGCTGAATCCTTTTGAGGTTGATGGCTTCTAATTCAAACATTTGGCACTATTATTCCTTTTTAGTTATTTAGATCTTTTGTGTTTCTTTCTTTTTATTATCTTCTTCAATTTGAGTTTTTATATTGTTAACCAATTCTTTTGTTTCTTTTAGTACTTCTTTTCTTTTACTGTCACATGTCTTTAATTCTTCCATCTCTTATGTTAGATTAGTAACTTCGATTTTCAATCTTTTGATCTATTCTTCTTTGTTTTCTAGCTGAAAACTTTGTTCATTCTCTTCATGGTTAAATTGATCTAAATGTTGAAGTTTTTCCAACTCTTCAAAAGTGCACATAACTGTGTATTCAAGATGGTCAAGAACATCCACATGAACTTTAATATGCATATAATTTCCTGGTTCCATATGAATCTCATCTATGGAAACTATAACATCAGTCTTAATATTATGTAATTTTTATTTAGTGATTACTGAGGTATGCCTCAATTCCTTGATGAGGTTGTCTTCCTCATTGTTGACTAACATTTGTATCAAATCCTGCATTTCATTCTGATTATAAATATTTTTCTCTGTAATATGTTCTTCAATCTGATTGCAATTTTCCTTTTCTTTATCTTGTTCCTTATCTTGATAAGAATTCTTTTCTTCCAAGTTTTGTTCTTTATTTTGACATGAATCCTCTTTATCTGAGTCTTGTTCCTCACTTTGATAATAATTCTCTTCTTCTTATGTTTCATTCTGATAACAATTTTCTAGTTCTAGCCATAATTCTTTAATAGATTTGTAGTGCCTCATCTTTTCTTTGACTTGGTATGACAATCCATCCTGGATTGATTTTAAGGCTACTAAATTGTTTCTCCTTGCCTCCTTTGTAGTTTTTGTTTTTCTCTTTGAAGTAGTTAAGTGTCTGGGCTTGCTTACTACTGAATACCAAACTCCAGATCCTCTCGACTTTAGATATCTTTTCATATTTTCCCTCCATGATGAATAATCTGTTCCATCAAATAAGGAAGCTTCATTTGTGGAGATAACAATTTGTCCACCCATTTCTTCTGAATCTACCTTTAGTTTTTAAACTGTGCTGAAGGCACCTACTCTGATACCAATTGTTGAAATGGTCACTTAACAATGAGAGGGGGGGTGAATCAGTATCACAAAACTTTGGACAATTTCCCACTTTTCATAAATTAACTGAACAATATATATTTATTTCATTTTCTCAACCAATATATAAAAGAATAAATACTTTATTTATTTATTTAACTTGAATGAATACATAAGAGCAATCCTTGAATATATTCAACTTCAAGCAACTATGAGAGACCCAACTCTCTATTACAAGACCCAACTTGTAGTTCTCATATCCAACTGAGAAAAGAGGAATCCAAACCTCATAACAAGTCCCAGCTTGATGATCTTAGATCCAACTGAGATGCGAGGAATCCAATCCTCATACAAGACCCATCTTGCAAACATTCACCAACCTGATAGGATGAACCTTCATTCAATCCATTATATATAAATATATATACTTCAACAAATTCAACTACACTTTCTTCTCACCATTCTTTCTTGTTTATATAGTCTTCTAAATGGTGTGAATTTGAATCATTGCATCTTTTGATATTGAACCATTGTACCTTTTCCTTTAAATGATAAATTTAAACTTTAAATGATATCATTTTTCCTTTTATCCTTTATTCATAATTTTGATGATTTAACTCTCTTAATCATGATTGTGTGTCGATTCTTTTGAATTCATGAGTTGATCACTGACATGGATAGACTCATTATATCATTCTCATGCTTCTGTTGTGTCCTCAATTCATCAACATATCATATTCTATCGTTCACCTATTCTTTGTAATATTATGGTGTTAATTCTCTGTCGAATTACATAGATGAAATCTATATGAGGTGCTTTCTTCAAACCATTTTCATATGAACATAGGCGCAGAACCACAGGCTTATTAATTTAAGCACTACTTCTTTTTTAAACTTATTTCTTTATTACATATGATCGTAGGTGGTGACCAGGTGCTAGGCTAAATAAGTGCTTGATCACTTGTCAAGATCGACGGTCACGTTTTAATTGCTCGATGAGATGGACGATTCTCATTTACTTCAGAAATTCGGCTATTCGTGGCTCCTGGACTCTGGAGTAGCAATTCCTCTAAAGTGATTACCTACTAAATAAGTCATAAAGTGATGGTGACCACTTGTTGTCAGTTAACAACTCCACTTACACTATCATTCCACTATGCTTGATCATCAGTTGACAATTCTTCTGAATTAGATCAATGGTTAGCATTAACTTCGGCCTTCGGCCCTTCGGGCAGTTACTGGTGTTAAAAACTGGTTTCCCCCGAAGTACATACTCCCTAAGTGACATAACTTGTTGATGTCAGTGCTGACTTGGAACTGGCAGAGTGGTTTCCATGTGCCACTTAGATTCGTGACTTACACTTACCTGAAATGGTAATAGCACCTTGACACTTGTCACCATTTGATTGTGCCAAGTTTCCTTGCTGATGTGGTCTGCTAACGTGGATCTCCTAATGTGTGTGCTACGTATTTTCACTTCGTGACTTCAAAACTTCATCCTTTGGGTGAATTTACATGTTCTCAACCCATTTTTCTAAAGTGGTCAACATCGAAGTTTGACCACTACTACCTTGGCATGCTCTGAATAGATCAACGGTCAAGGGGTTTTCTAGATCCGACGGTTGACGGGAGCTCATGAATCCAAGGCTTAGGCCTTGGTATTTGATTATCCAAGCCTTCCACTTTATATATATCAGACGGTCAATATGACTCCCACAATATTTCTCAGATCAAATGACTCATGTCCACTTCGGAATATTTGTGGCTTACACTGTCTTTCCACTAAACTTGATCTGATAGTCAATATAACTCCTGAAATGATAATGGATGACTCCTGTGCATCATTTCTTCTGAGCCTCTTGTGCATCATCTCTTTTGAGATTTTGGGTTTATACTTGGTTTCCAACTGAACCTAGGATATCTGCATGCTTTGATCTTGTGCAATATAATACGCTGCCTCTCATGAGATTTTAGGTAGATTTCTGTGCACCTCGTGTTATGTCTTCTGTGTGATTACTCCTAAAAACTATATCAATGAACATGATTCTTCATTGAATCCTTTGGAGTTTTCTCATGGGGATTTTGATCCCGATGGCATTTCTACAATGCACTTTTCCTTCGAAGCTTTGATTAATGTCCTTGCTTTTGAACTTGAATCTCTACATACTGTTTGACATTTTCATTCTCTGCATTTTGTTTGACATTTTCATTCTTTGCTAGCTGTTATATTGTTGTTATCAATGACAATTCATCAAAAAAACTTATCATCACATCATAATGACATCAATTGTTGACATCAATGACAACATATCAATGACAATATGTCCAACAATCTCTCCCTTTGTCATTGAGGGAAACACACTAACTTCATAAACAAACTCCCCCCGTGATGATGCTTCTCTCCTGTGAAGTTACTCTCCCCCTTTGACATCAATCAAAAAGGGTCTCTTCTTGTGTATGATGCTTCTCTCCTATGAATTTACTCTCCCTCTTCCTTACAAGGTCTCTTCCCTTGTTAATTTACTAACTGCTTATCTCAGTTGATTGGGATATTTATGTTCAAATAAGTAGAATTTTTTATACCAACTTGTAGTGATCAAGTCTTTCAAAACTTAATCTAATTGCTTTTTTATTTGATAACCAAAATACTCCTCCTAAGTTTTTACCGACTTTCCTTTGTCAAATAGAACAAGATTATGAATGTTACTAATTTTTTTGATCTGCTTTTTATTCTTCTTTGATATTTCATGGGAATATCAATTGAGGATTGATAGCAATTAATTTAATACCAATTGATTTAATACCAATTTTGTTATCAATTGATTTGTGTTGAATGATACTCCTTGAACTTCTCTACTACCTTTATTTTTTCTCTTCTTGTATTCTACAACCAAACCTACCAATGATTTTTCTTTCTTTCGCTAACAAATTATAACGTCATTAGAATTTGATATTGTCCCATATTCTTTTAAAGGCACTTCCTTTTCTTGAGCTTGATTTATTTCATATTGATTTTCACATTCTTCATTAGGACCTTCACCCATCATGTTCTTATTATTAATTTCTTCATTTTCAGGTGTAATATCATATTTCTTTCTTTCTCCTTAAGATTTTCTTCTCCATATCTCTCTATGAGATACTATGATTTTTGGATCTTCTCTTTCTAATTGTGTTTTTGGAGATTTTTCATCTCCTTTCTTCTTCCAACTTTTATTTGGTTTTATCATTGAATTGAATGACTTATTTAAGAATTGAATTTTTGAACTCATGCATCTTTGCGATTTGTGCCCAAACCTATCATAGTTGTAACATCTCATTGTATGACAAAATTTTTTCATGTGCCCAACAAAATTGCATCTCCAACATCTAATTGAGTTTGTGTATTTTCTTATATATCCTTTCTCTAGTTTCTTGCAGTCCATTGCTTTATGGCCAAAGTTATGACAAGAAAAGAAATAGCCATTGAAGGTGTTTCCATTATTGATTTTATTTTGGCTTGAGAGATCTGTCATTTGATTTTCTTCTTCATTTTTACTTTGATAGCTTCCTTCCTTAACAAAGTTCATGGCTTTTAATTGGTTTGTGATTGCACCATTTCCTTTTGAGATGGATGATCCTTTCTCATGTTTGTAAATGGTGCTCCACTTGTCACTGTCTTCTTTCTTATTGTATCCAAGACCAATTTTGTCATCATCTGATCTTTGGCTCTTCCAAATATTATCTAGGAAGCTAAGCTATTCTAGAAATTGACAATCTTATTTGTATTTTCATTCATATTTTTGAGATTGACTATTTCTAACTTCAACATGTGACATAATTCTTCCCTTTTGGATGATTGCATCCTATGGGATTCTTCATTTTTCTTGGCCTTCTTGAGTTGAATATTTAGATTTTCATTATTGTATTTGTTTATCTTCTTAAGGTTGATTATTTCTGATTTCAACTTGTGACATGTTTCTTCCTTTTTAGTCAACTAAATCTTCAGGGCTTCTTCCACTTCCTTAGCATGTTCAAGTTGAGTCTTTAGATTGATGAATATTTCTTCTATCTCATCCAAGACTTCTTTGCATTTAATAGTTTTTTCATATGTCTTCAATTCTTCCATATATTTTGTTAGATAAAAAAGTTTAGCTTTCAATATTTTGATTTCTTCCTCATATTCTAGCTAAATCCTTTTGAGGTTGATGGCTTCTAATTCAAACATTTGGCATGATACTTCTCTTTTAGTTATTTGGATCTTCTAGGATTCTTTCTTTTTCTTATCTTCTTCAATTTGAGTTTTTAGATTGTTAACCTATTCTTCTGTTTCTTTTAGTATTTATTTTCTTTTACTGTCATGTGTCTTTAATTCTTCCATCTCTTCTGTTAGATTAGTAACTTCTATTTTCAATCTTTTGATCTCTTCTTCTTTGTTTTCCAGTTGAAACTTTTGTTCATTCTCTTCATGGTTAGATTGATATAACTGTTGAAGTTTCTCCAACTCTTAAAAAGTGCACATAAATGCGTATTCAAGATGGTCAATAACATCCACATGAACTTTAATATGCATATAATTTCCTGGTTCCATACGAATCTCATCTATTGCATCTATACCATCAGTCTTAAGATCATGCAGTTTTTATATAGTGATTACTGAGGTATGCCTCAATTCCTTGATGAGGTTGTCTTCCTCATTGTTGACTGAGGTTTGCATCAAATCCTACATTTCGTTCTGATTATAAATATTTTTCTCTATATTATGTTCTTCAAACTGATTGCAATTTTCCTTTTCTTTATCTTATTCCTTATCTTGATAATAATTCTTTTCTTCTGAGTTTTGTTCTATATCTTGACAGGAATCCTCTTTATCTGAGTCTTGTTCCTCACTTTGATAGGATTTCTCTTCTTCTTATGTTTCATTCTGGAAACAATTTTCTAGTTGGAGCCATAACTCTTTAGCATATTTTTAGTGCCTCATCTTTTCTTTGACTTGGTCTGACAATCCATCCTGGATTACTTTTAAGGCTACTGAATTGTTTCTCCTTGCCTCTTTTGCATTTTTGGTTTTTCTCTTTGAAGTAGTTAAGTGCATGGGCTTACTTACTATTGAATCCCAAAATCCAGATACTCTTGACTTCAGATATCTTTTCATATTTTCCCTCCATGATGAATAATCCATTCCATCAAATAAGGGAGCTTCATTTGTGGAGATAATACTTTGTCCACCCATTTCTTCTTAATATACCTTTAGTGTTTAAACTGTGCTGAAGGCACCTACTATGATACCAATTGTTGAAATGGAAACTTAATAATGAGAGGGGGGGGGGTGAATCGGTGTCACAAAACTTTTGACAATTTCACACTTTTGATAAATTAACCGAACAATATATATTTATTTCATTTCTCAACTAATATATAAAAGAATACATACTTTATTTATTTATTTAACTTGAATGAATACATAATATCAATCCTTTAATATCTTCAACTTCAAGAAACTATGAGAGACCCATCTCTCTGTTACAAGGCCCATCTTGTAGTTCTCAGATCCAACTGAGAAATGAGGAATCCAACCCTCATAACATGTCCCAAGTTGTTGATCTCATATTCAACTAAGATGTGAGGAATCCAATCTTCATACAAGACCCAGCTTGTAAACAAGCACCAACCTGATAGAATGAACCTTCATTCAATCCATTATATCTAAATATATATACTTCAACAAATTCAACTACACTTTCTTCTCACCATTCTTTATGGTTTATATAGTCTTCCAACTAGTGTAAATTTGAATCATTGCATCTTTTGATATTGAACCATTGTACCTTTTCATTTAAATGATAAATTTAAACATTAAATAATATCATTTTCCCTTTTATCCTTTATTCATAATGCTCATGATTTAACTCTCTTAATCATGACTGAGTGTTGGTTCTTTTGTCTTCATGAGTTGATCACAAACATGGATCGACTCATTATATTGTTCTCATGCTTCTGTTGTGTCCTCAATTAGTCAACATATCATATTTGATATTTCACCTATTCTCTGTATTATTATGGCATTAATTCTCTTTCAAATTATAGAGATGAAATCTGTATGAGGTGCTTCCTTCAAACTATTTTCATATGACCATAGGTGCAGAACCACGAGCTTATTAATTTAAGTGATACCTCTTCTTTTACCCTTATTTATTTATTCTATATGACCATAGGTGGTGACCGGGTGTTAGGCTAAATAAGTGCTTGATCACTTGTTAAGATTGACGGTCACGTTTTAATCGCACAATGAGATGGACGGTTCTCATTTACTTCAGAACTTTGACTATTCGTGGCTCCTAGACTTTGGAGTAGTAATTCCGCTGAAGTGATTATCTACTGAATAAGTCATAAAGCAGTGGTGACCACTTGTTGTCGGTTAGCACCTCCACTTACACTATCCTTCCACTATGATTGATCATTGGTTGAGAATGCTTCCAAATTAGATCAACGATTAGCATTAAATTCGGCCTTCGACGCTTTGGGCAGTTACTGGTGTTAGAAACTAGTTTCCCCTGAAGTACATACTCCCGAAGTGACATAACTTGCTGAYGTCACTGCTGACTTGGCACTGGAAGAGTGGTTTCCATGTGTTAGTTAGCTTCGTGAATTACACATACCTAAAATGCTAATAGCACCTTGACACTTGTCACCATTTGATTGTGCCATGTGTCCTTGTTGATGTGGTCTATTGACATGGATCTCCTGATGTGTRCTACGTGTCTTCACTTCCTGACTTCGGAACTTCAGCCTTTGAGTGAATTTACATGTTCTCAACCCATTTTTGATGAAGTGGTCAACACCAAAGTTTGACCACTGCTACCTTGGCATGCTCTGAATAGATCAACAGTCGAGGGGTCTTCTAGATCTGACGGTTGAAGAGAGGTCGTGACTTCGAGGCTTCGGCCTTAGTATTTTCTTATCCAATCCTTCACTCACATCTGTGAATTAAAAAGGTGCTCCCCCTCTTTAGGATCTGTTATTTCTTCTGGTTGGTAACAGTGGGGTCTGCGTGGAATCTGTCTCTTCCCATTATTTTGCAAATCAGATTTTGAATCAGGGTTCGTCTTGTTGTCTTTGATTTCAGCCACCAATGACTATTTTGAGCGACATTCATCAGTGTTGTGCCGGGGGATTTTGTAGAAATCACACCACTTTCTAGTGTCCTTTTTTGTCTTTCCATTACCCTTCCTTTCCTGTGGCTTGAGTTGGTTTTCTGAAGGTTGCTTGTTATAGCCATCTTTACCATGCTTTGGTTGTTGTGGATTTGCAGAACCAAATTTTTGTTTTTCCTGGTGCTTAAATTTCTTCTCGATTTTAACAGCATATCGATAAGTAACACCCAGTGATGAGATGTCCAGAAAATCCATTTTAGTTTCGATGTATTTGTGTAGAGCCCCACGGTATTTTAGAACCAAATGTCACTCGAAGTCTTTGATATCGAGCTTGGTGCACAAGGTATGAAAGGCATTGGTGAACTCTGGCACTGCTTGGCCCCTCTCTTGATGCAACATGGTTCATCTCATGTATGGTTTTCATAGTTTCCAACAAGGTAATATTGTTCCTTGAACACATCCACAAAAAAATTCCAAGTGGGATCGACCCCATATATTCCCGACTCCTCTGTGGAACTTTGCTCCCAATAATTTTCCCACCAATGTTTGACATGGGGGATATCCTTAAGGAGTGAGAAGGTGATCTTTTCCCTGTCGGAAAAATTGTGAATAGAGAAATAACCTTCTAGTAGGTTTATCCATTTTTCTAGGGAATTCACATCTATCTGACCTTCAAATACGGGAATATCAAAATTGACTTGTACCTTGAAAGGAGGGGTGATTCCAAAGTGGTTTCTTGATGAATATGTGCCTTTTTTATTGGCAGGCATTGAAGGATGTGGAAAAAATTCTCCATCATTTCGTCCCTTTGTCGCGTGAGAGCTTGCTCAAGCAACAAATTAATAGAATAGTCTTCTCTGTCATTTTTATTTTCTTCTACCATGGATGGTTTCTTGGGAGTGTGAGAGCGATTTTACTCAAGAGATACAAGCTCGAGATCCAACTTTCTATACTCGTACCTCATCGGGGACATGCACTAAAAAAAACCAAGCAAGAGAAACCTGCTCTGATACCACTGATCCGGATTATTTTTGGCACGAAATGAGAGTGGATATATAATAAATAAATGTACAAAGAGTTACACATTATTTTGGTCACTCTAGTGATGTCTCTACAAGTGATGTATTCAAGCTCCCACAAGTACTTTTTGCCTGAGAAAAGTGACTGCTGTCTTCTTCCAAAAAGCATATTTTTAAGATGAGTTCGCAGACTTCCTATGTTATAGGGTGCGAAAATCCTTCATTCTCACAGGAAACCCATACTTAGGGTACGAACTGCTCGTAGTCTTCTCTATAGGTAGAGTGTGAACCTATTTCAAAGCTTGGAAAAGAGAAGAGGTCACGAAGGTTCTAGAAGGGAATCTTCTAGAAAATGTGTTGGCATTCGCATGGTTGGCATCCTACTGACTTCTTAGATTTAGTGGGATCATACTCATCCATTTAACCATCTCTCCTTCTCCTATATAGGTTTCTCATGGAAAAGGTTAAGCAAGATTGAATGAAGAATTGGTGAAAGAATTGTGTGAAGAACTATGTTTGGACAGAAGCTTGAAGAATCTATTTGGTCTATCAAGTTGTATTGGATCTTCTTCATGCAAATGTAGAGCAAGTGTGTGTGTTGGAACCAAGGGTCACTGAAAGGAAGCTTGTGACATCAAGGTGATCTGGTTGTATCTTCTACTTTCATTTAATATAATACATCGGCATGTCCCTTTCCCATAAAATCATTCTTATTTTATTGCATAACTTCTTGATCATATGCATAGGTTGACGTTGAATATACTTTGCTATATTCACTTTGGTTGGTTTGTGTTGTCTTGGACTTGATTTCACAAGAGCACCGGAGTGAAGCGGGAACAACAAAGACCTAAGGAAGTGATATAAAGTTATGCCACTCATTCCCTCTTAGTAGTAGATTCAATGACTCCAACTTAGGGAAAGAGTCGTGTCTTGTCATGTTTTGTTCTAGATCCAGGTGGATCTAGGGAGATATGTTAGTGTTCACACCTACCAATTTATCCGATAACAAAATTGGTGACTCCACTGGGGATACAACCCATTTTGGTGATTTTTACCTGGCCATTTTCTCTTGACCTACCCTTTTTCATTCCCAATCAATCTCTGAGTCTTGAGGATATCCTTATAGACTCCTTGGATCCAGAAGTTCCCTCAAAAGTCCTGTCATTTTTCCAAAATTTGCTTGATTACGAACCTTCTCGCACTGAACCTTTCTGTAGCTTGCGAGAATCACTGAATTTCACCCCCTAGTGTTCAGTTCAGTGCGAACTTCTCGCAACCTGCCTGTGTCTAGCCTGTGAGAATCCTTAATTCTCGCACTGTACCCCACTGTCAGACTGCGAACTCACTTGTAAAAATTTTGGATTAAGTCTTTTTTGTCTTCAGATGCCCAGATTGGTTGGTGTGTCTAGAAATAACTTCTCTGGCCAGTGATTGAATGTTTCTTGACTTCAAATCTCATGAATGATTAGTTTTTGGAAATTGAAATCTCTTCTTGATCATTTTTTCTCAATTTTTACCTCTTGACCTTTTCTTAACAAGGGTGTAATCTCCTATTCTGAAATCCAAGTGCTTGTTTGGTCGGGATCCTTTGATTGAATTAAAATTTGAGATTAATTATCCTTTTCAATTGCTTATTACTTGGAAAATTGTTACCCATGTGCATTTGAAGAGACTAGTCTTGTTGAAGAGACTAGTCTTGTTAGCTTGTTATTTTTATCTTCATTGAAAGATCGATTTGGGTGTTTGTTTTGTATTTCTTTTCGTTGGTTGCTTACTTTTTCTTAGTTCCATCCCTGTTGCTTGGTTTCTAATAAAAAATTAAAGACATTTTCTTTTTTTTAAGCAACCTTTTATTCGAAAAATATGGGCATTCAAGTATTGAAAGAGAACGAATAGGGAATTTTCATTGTTCATGATTGTTTGATATTACATTTCAGAAAAGATCATACATCGTAGTTCACATTGTTCTAGTAAACTCCTCTTTCTCTCTTGTAAATAAGATTCATCGAACAAAAAATTGTATCATTCATCCCTATTTACGCATTGTTGGTCAGAGCCTCACACAACATCGGTTTCATTTCCGTCTCCTTTTTGCGTAACAACAACCTTTAATAATATTGCGCAACTTTAAAATTCAACTAGTAACTTTTTCTAGGGCTCTTTTACACCAACATTAGCTAGGTTAGAGATTTGGAATAGGCAGTGAGACACACTCTCCAAAGCACAAAACACACAATAGTATCTTGTGATAAGGAGTGTCAAATTCCATTTGAAACATTTTTTCTTGGGAAGCCCTTCTCACACAAGGGTCAAACCTGAGGTCGCATTGAGATTGACAGAGTTACTCACCCTGCTTTGTTGGTATAGGTGCAAAGATTGCACGTATTATGGGGGTCACTTGAAGGTATACCCACAATGATGAGTGGAAGCCTCTCAAGATGATTTCGGGCTAGATACCCTGCCCTTGCGTGTGGATCGGACTGTCAACTATTCCCCCAGGCATCATTGTTGTTGGTGGTAACCTTAGTAGCCTATTCTTCTTAGGGTCTTACACAAGGTGACTGTGAAGGGGTAAGTCTTCACGGTACTTGGAATCGACATTGGCCAAACTCACTTGGGATCCTTGGAGGGTATACCCATGATTGTGTGTGGGAGCTTGCACCAGGGTGTAAGTCCATTAAGCAGGTCGTCAACGTAAATTTTCCACCCTGGCTCAGCCCCTTCTTGTCTCGTCGTCGCGACATTGGATTTCATCACCAATTAGTGACTTCAGAATTAGAAGGTCTTGTTTTCTTGGTTTTGCTTCCTAGATTTTTTTAGCGCATGCTGTTTGTTTACCCAAGTTGGCCGTAGAATTTCTTTCATAAAATTCTAACTCGATCACAATTGACCCTCCACACCATTCACGTAGAATGCAAGGCCTACCCCCAGAAGATCTGGAAGGTTCTCAACCCTTTCCTACCAACTCACCGGAGGGATCTCCTCCACAAAGTGAAGTCAAAGACATCGCCACTCCACAAGTGGAAAGTCCTAACTCTTTAGAATGGTTTCGAATTACCAATTCTCGAGAGGACTTCCGACTTCCTCTTGACTCTGAGAGACGTATTGTTCAAGTGAATTCTTCTGGAGATATAGTTGTTTAGTCTTCTAGACTACCAACTGGAACTTTCATAGGACCTGAGGGTCATGATCCTTTTTGGACTACTGGCATTTTTAGATGGGATCTCTTTAGCTTAGGAGTAGGCGTTGATATCACTGTCACACATGAGCTACCCGAAACATCTGATCCAGATGCAATACCTTTTACTACCGCCTATTATTTTCTTGGTACAGATGCTTCGCCAGCTAACCACATCTTGACTATCCCTCTACAAACGGTCCATTACACAATGGTCCCATATACTATGAGTCCTCACATTGGGATTACAGCGGCTAGCCAAGCCCCCATTGGCACACCGCTTTCACCCAAATTCACCCAAACACTTCCGCCCGGATATCATGCATTGAATGCTTCTATTCCTGCTCCTACATAAATCTCATCTAGGACTCTTGGCGTTTCCACTCCTTCTGGGCACCATCTCGTTCCCGGTTTCATTCCGACACTTCCTCGACCCCCTTTCAGAGGAACTCTTCCATCCTCTATCAGAGGCACCAGCCCTAGTGGAAACATCCCATATTTCACACCTAATTACCAGATTCCTGTTGGTGGACAATTTCACCAAGGAGGCCAAACCCAACCCCCTTTTGCAGAACAAATCCCAATTGGGATGCAACCCCCGATTGGAGGGCAACCCCCACTGACCCCTCCCTATGGAAAAACATACCTCCATCCTTAGCCCAGTATTTAAATTATCTTATTCAACATAATCCTCCCTCAACTGGGAGGAAACAGCCTCAAGCTAGCTCCTTCATACCCCCTAGTATAGGACAACCATATCCAGGCATGTCCAATCCTATTTGGGGCTCGAACGCTCAACCCCACACTCTTGTTCAAGGGTACAACCCTATGAATTACTTGCCTCCACACCAACAACCGAATATGCCTGGATCTTTGCATTATATGCAAACTATTTATGGTCCCACTGGTCTACCGACGGGACTCCCTCCCCAAAGTCACTAGTCACCACATGTGAATAGACAGTTACCCTTTTTAGCCACCCTGGACCTCACTGATCTATCAATAATTTTAAATGATACGATTTATCACTCTCCTCAATGGCCTACCATACTGACCAAACTACCATCCGACATCCCTAAATTCGATGGTAAACCAGGAGAGGACCTGAACAATCATGTAATGACTTTTCACCTTTGGTGCTCATCCAACTCCTTGATGGATGACTCTATTTGTTTACGCCTTTTTCAGCGAACCCTCACGGGTTTCACTGCAAAGTGGTATATATAATTGCCATGAGGCCTCTTCATCGAATTCAACACCCTCACTATGTCTTTCCTCACCCACTACCAGTTACCAATCTGCTATGAAATGGGAACCGAAATTTTGATTTATTTCAAACAAACCAAAGCCACTCATATCTCTGATCACATTCATAAGTGGCGATGGAGACGGCATCTCATCA
This sequence comes from Picea mariana, assembly GCA_032191745.1. Taxonomy (NCBI): domain Eukaryota; kingdom Viridiplantae; phylum Streptophyta; class Pinopsida; order Pinales; family Pinaceae; genus Picea; species Picea mariana. The sequence goes on from JASDQU010736862.1 coordinate 113,201, forward strand.
AACTCGAACTTCCTGATCAGTTGCTGGCAGAGTGGTTCACGAAATCATTCGTGAACGACATCGCTCGTGACATTGCCATGGGTGGAGTTGTCACAGAAGAACATGTAATTAGTCGTTTGCAATACCTCGACCTCGTTTACTTGCAAATGGGTACTCTTTACGACTTACTCCCTGACACACCTCGTCCTTCTACTTCTGCTACTTCAACTACTCCTGTTGCTTCTCATGCAGCTGACAGAGTGATTGGCACTTTCCATGCCCAACTTCATTTTTTCCAAACCTCTAACAACAACCCCAAATCCATGCCTTCTAATGTTCAAAATACTCTGTCTCCTACCCCTCCCATTGGCAAGACTTCCGAGTTAAACTCTGTTCAATCTACCCCCGCCGGAAAAAATAAATCCAAAAAAGGAAAGGGTAAGAACAAGGAGAATAAAAATAATCTGCAATCTAAGAAACCCAAAACACCACTTGTTGACGATAAGGATAAGCGCGAACCCCGATACCCTTGTCTTATCTGTGGTGATGATCACTACACTAAGGATTGTCCACGGCGAGCTGAGGTTTCTAAGTTCCTTCAAGGGACCCCGAAACCCCCCACTCCGACCGTACTATCACAACCCTTCCCTTCTCAACAACAAGCCCAATTGGTCATTCATGACCAACCTTCCCCCTCCAATATATCCTATGTCTTAATGTGTATAGGTGATTCAAAGAAGAACGACATCACACTTACCACTCGAGCCAAAGATTATTCTTCCTCCAAAGAGAAGGTCGATGCCATGCCTCCTTCATTGGTCCAACCATCTCCCACAACTCCACCTACCAACGGTCCTCTTCATCTCGAATGACCGAGCCTAGATACAGTTCTTCGCCCTCCCCCAAAGGGTGTTGTTCGAAAATCGGCTTTCAATCCTCATGCACGTGTTGCCCAGAACTACAGTATTGTCAAAGATATGGCCCAAGCACCGTCCACAATGTCATCCCTCAAAGTCCTTCAGAGTTGTCCTATACAATGGAAGGCACTATTGAAATCTATTGGTGGAATCGATCCTACTGATACAAATTTAATAATTTTTGACTTGGAAGATCACATTCCAAGGTTACCCCCTCAACTCACATTCCAAATACAAGTTATTTTCTACGACAAAAACATTTGTAGAACAATTATTGATGAGGGTGCCTCGATGTGTTTCATGTCTATTACTTGCTGGAAATCCATCGACTCTCCTCCTTTAACTGAATCCCACAACATGTTCAAAGCCTTCAATGGCTTTGGTTTTCAGCCTTATGGTTTCCTCCCTTCATTGCTTGTTACGTTAGAAGGCAAAATGGTCAACGTTGAAGTGGAAGTCTTTGATGCTCCTCTCAATTACAACCTTCTACTTGGCCGTAGCTGGATCGATTCCATGCGTGCAGTTGTGTCCACCCTTTTCCATGTCGTGTGTTTCCCACATCAAGGAAAAGTAGTTACCGTGGACCAATTGGCCTTCTTTCACTTTGATGCATGTACCAGCAATGTACCTTTCATTGCAAACCCCCCCTGGATATGAGAACGTCGGTGTGGGTCTTCTTAAAGATTCCTCTTTGATGGGTACTTTCCCCATTCCACCACTCGATGTTCCACATCCATTTGTCGCCTCGATCAACATGATCTCCACCTCTGTTCATGGAACCCCTACATCTTACGACCCGTGGATGGTACCCAACCCCGACGATCATCTTCGTTATGGCAATGAAATTCCTTTGAGTCTAGTTGAATCCGCTTATCAAGCCATTCAATCGACAACCCCTTCTACCCCCTCTCTTGGTGATTTATCTCTGGATCCATTCCATGTAATTTTTCCTATAGATGAGATGATTATGTCTGTTATTTCCATGGAAGATACCCCTTGGGATGATGGGCATCATCATTCCATCCTCTTCCTGGAACAACAGACCATTTAGGGTTACCAACGAATCTCAACTCCATCGACCATTGTCATCATTTCTACTATTCCCAAGTCTACACACGATATGTTCTACAAAGGGAACTCAAGTAATATCTCACCCACCATCCACCTCGACATATCCATAAAACTTGGAGTTGTCGAAAATGTGCATATCGTAGCTTCGTGTTCCCATGACGAAGGTGTCACCTACAAGTCTCTTTTCCAATATTTTTGTAACGTTTTCGCATGGATCTATGAAGAAATGTCGGGGATTGACCTCGACATTATGGTACATGAGATTAAGACATACCCGTGTGCTAAACTCGTCTGACAATGACTTCGTCTGATCCACCCATGTAAAGTAGCCGCTATCAAGCTTGAAGTTGAGAAACTTCTCAAAGCTGGATTTATTTACCCTGTGGCTCTAACTGACTGGGTTTCCAATCTTATTCTGATTGAAAAGAAACAAGGCACAATCCATGTGTGTGTTGATTATAGAGACATTAACAAAGCTTGTACTAAAGACAACTTTCCTACCCCCTTCGTTGACCAGATCGTCAACAATTTTGCCGGAAGTGAAATCTTCTCTCTGATGGATTATTTCTCTGGATATAATCAAATCAATATCGTACCTGCAGACCAACACAAGACCGGTTTTATTTGTCCTTGGGGCACTTTCTCCTACCGGAAACTTCCATTCAGTTTAAAGAATGTTGGTGCAACTTTTCAACGTGCTATGTCTTACGCCTTTCATGACATAAAGCACATTGTGCAGCCATATCTCGATGACTTACCCGCTCATTCCATGCGTCATGTAGATCATTCAATACAACTCTGTGCCATTTTCCTTCGATGTCGGTTTTACCATATACGCTTGAATCCCCACAAATGTGTTTTTTGCGTAGAATCCGACCGACTTCTGGGCTTTATTTTTTCACGTCAAGGGATCAGAGTAGATCCTTTGAAGGTCGAGGTGATTCTCAATATCCCTCCTCCTTCCTCACTTTGCCAGTTACAAATTTTGCAAGGGAAGGCAAAATTTCTCCATCATTTCATCCCGAACTATGCTGAGATAACTCTTAGATTTACGCGACTGCTCAAGAAAGGTTTTGAGTTCGTATGGGATACCACTGGAAACAAAGCTTTCGAATCTTTGAAACTGTCTTTGACACATACCCCACTACTCTTCCCACCTGATTACAGTCGGAATTATTTCCTTTACCTCGCATCCTTGGACTATACCATCGCTATGGTTCTCGTCTAGGAGGATGATTCTCATGATGAACATGTCATCTATTACTTGAGTCAGAGTCTCACAACTACCAAAACCAAGTATTTACATGTTGAAAAACTGGCCTTGGCAATCGTCCAAGATGTTCAACGTTTCCGGCACTATATCCTTTCTCACAAGACTACAGTAATTTTTAACTACAACCCTATGCATCACATTCTTACACGCCAATTGCTAGGGGGAAAATACTCCAAATGGATCATAATAATCCAGGAGTTTGACTTAGAATTCGAACGCACTAAGTCCAAGAAATCCTGGGTGTTTGTTGAATTGATATGTGACCTTCCCTTCTTTGAGACGGAAAATGTAGCAGAAGATTCATTACCCGATGAATCTCTTTTCCTGATCAGTTTCGACGACCTTTGGTACGGAGATATCATCATATATCTCCAGACCCAAAATTTCTGGCTCAATTTGTCTAGCACTGACCGTCGTTGAATAAACAGTATATTATCCTTGGTGATACTCTTTATCGTCATGGGATTGACTCCATTTTTTTACGCTGCCTTAGGTTTGACAAAGCCGAGAAAGCCCTAAATGACTTCCATTCTGGAGCCTGTGGTGCTCACATGTCTGGGTATGCTATTGCCCAAAATATCTTACGAGCGGGGTATTTTTGGCCTTCTTTATTCAATGATTGTATAATTATTGTCCAAAAATGCCATGCTTGCCAAACCTACAATAATAAAATACGATCACACCCTGCTCCTCTACACCCTATGGTCTCCGTTGGTCCTTTTGCGAAATGGGTTATCGATTTCATGACATGTCACCCTCACTCGGTCGAGGGGCATGGTTACACTATTGTAGCTGTAGATTATTTTACGAAATGGGCCGAGGTGATGCCAACATTCAACAATACCGGAAGGACTGCAACATTATTTATATTCAATCACATCATTGCTCGGTTTGGTGTTCCTCAAGCTATTGTTACTGACCACGGTAGCCACTTTAGAAACTTCATGATGTCTGAACTCACTGAAAAGTTGGGTCATCTCCATGAAAACTCAACACCCTATTACCCACAAGCCAACGACCAAGTTGAAGCAATAAACAAAGTCCTCATTACCATGCTTCGATGAATGATAGGGATTCACAAAACGAGTTGGCACGCGATGTTGTTTTCAGCATTGTGGGCTTACTGGACATCCGTTAAGTCTGCTACCGGGTTTACACCATTCCAATTAGTCTATGGTCTAGAATCCATCTTGCCGATTGAATGTGAGATACCCTCCCTAAAACTAGCCGTCAAACTTGTCCCAAACACTTCTGCCGAAGAAGAACGTCTGTTGTATCTCATGCAATTAGAAAAAACCCATCGTGATACCACCCTAGTTATAGAAGCCCAGAAGAAACACGTCAAAGCCCAATACGAAAAACATGTCAAGCCACGTGTTTTCTCCGAAGGTGATCTCGTCCTCCTTTATGAACAAGATCGAGATATGCTAGGAGCTGGAAAATTTGAAGATATGTGGCGAGGTCCTTATATTGTTAGACGAGTTTTGGATAAAGGAGCTTACGAGTTGGTGGACTACAACGGTATCCATTTGAGTGAACCCAGAAATGGGTTGTACTTAAAGAAGTACTATGCTTAAGATCACCTGTGCATGAGTGCTTGTATTTTATTGTATCATACTTTTTGTGTGTTACTTTAGTATGCTTTTTTCGTTATTTGGTCTCTGCCCTTGACCACTTATCTTGCATTGTGCTTGGTTTCCAAATGTCGGAGTCTTCGCCACCCCACATTGGCTTTGCCGATGGCGCTAGCCATAGTAATCAGAACCTTGCTTCTGCTGCATGGGCAATTTACGCCCCTACAAACAAACTTATTAGTCTACGAGGTGTGTGCCTCGGTCGTGCGACCAATAATATTGAAAAATATAGCACCGTCATCGAATTGTTTATTGATGCTATTTCTCTTGATATCCACCACTTAGTTATATGACTCGATTCACATCTAGTAGTACTACAGTTAAGTAACGTCTATGCTCTCCGAAGTCCTACTTTATTAAGGGTATATTTACGAATTCGTCTCTTGGAACGTTATTTTGATTATATCAAATATCAACACATTCCTAGATGTCTAAATACATTGACTGATGCCTTAGCTAACTATGTGTTAGATAGACATTTGGGACATTTATAAACCAATCACACATCACATGTATAACACAACACAAAATAAGCCGGTAAAAGTCGTATATATGTATATAATGATCAAAAGTTTTTACAAAAAGTTTCTGTCCAAGGATCAAAATATCAAAATACAAATCCTATAGCTTCTACAAAGTAGAATCACAGATGACGCTCAGGATAACACACAACTATTCGAGCTACCCTACGGAGCAGTTGACTGAGAGACTCAGACACGCCCACAGTATGGCACTAGTAACGTCTCGGGATCTCCCCAATAGCAATATATGGGACATACGCAATCAACCCCTCCAAGTTCTGTTCCATTGCCTCGTAGTCTTCGACATCCCATCTCGCCACTGGAGCTGCTTCTCCTCGTCATTGAATGGGAGACATTCTTGGAGGTCGATACAGCCCCACATCTGTGTCATCAAAAAGAAATTTTTTGATTAGTTCTTGGATAAACATAAAAACATTTCATATGATAAAATTTTCAAAAAAATTTAAAAAGAACAAAATGTGTACATTTTACCTAAGTCACCCCACTGAGCATCCTCAGGCAGGGCCAAATCTAGATCCCCTCGAAAATCCAAACTGGCATATGCGTAGTCGTCGATCATCAGCATCTGGGGCCTCAACCAGTCAAAAAATGAATCATTATACTTGATTATAGGCCCTGCTACGTGTCAAGCCATGAGGTTACACCACCTCAACATCCTCGGATCCTGTGGGGCCGGTAAACCCCAATCAACATGTAGTCGCAGTAGTGGGACCCTCTCGAGGAAGAATGACACCAAAAGTGACCCATACCCAAACTTCTTCAAGTCACCCTTTCTGCACTTCGTCAATTGTCTCTTCATACTGCAGAGAATTGTGTCCGACCAGTTAAAAACCCGAGGCTCTGTGCACTCTATGGCGTATTGGAAATAGATCTGGAGAGCCATGTGCGGAGCCACGCTCCCAGCCATGCATGTAATAGTAAACAAGATGGTCTGTAGGGTCAGATCTTAGACCCCCCAAATGGAAACCTTACCCTTGCTTCTCTCTGCCTTGGGAACACAATATTGGCGACAATACTCGCTCATAGGGAGTCTGTCGCCTCTACCTCTGGTCAAAGTAGCATGGTGTCCACGATGTGACAACCTCGTCCGAAAATATATATCCTCGATATCTAGTGTCAGTGTATGGACTCCCACATGAAATAACTATTGATCCACGTCCCACATGTGGACAAGGTATTCTAGCAACCTGAGTTGGGCTCTCATGCCCGGGATCCTGAAAAATTTCAAGAGCACACAGTCCCGAAGGGAAGTGACTGTACCCGGGTCATTCTCGGCAATGGAATCATCCTCCTCATGTTCTCTTTCTTTCCATTCCAACATCGTGATGGTCAAATATCTGCAAAAGATCCATGAGAGGGAAGTCAACAACTTGTTTTAAACTCTTGCATAATTTTTATTGAGCAAAACCTCACTTTAAAATCCATTTTTTGGCCCCCACAGGTGAGCCTTTTGAACAGTGTGAGATTCTCACAGATGCCTTGAAGACCACCTGTGAGAATATTAGATTCTCGCAGGTCCCGCATGGAACACCTGCGAGAATTCTTGAGCGCATGTTCTGACCCTAAAATGGACTCAAAACTCTAAAAATTGCCCATAAAAACAAAAAATAAACCATGGAAAAGTTGGAGAATCAAGAGATTACCTCGTTGGCTGAAATGATTCGCCGGATGATCGCTTGTGCCTCCTGCAATCGAGCAAAGAAATATGGGGGAAAATGAGGTATGTTGGACAAGTTTTTGGCAAAGTAACAATGAAATGGTAAAAAGTCCTTTTCACCCATATTTATTCTCTTTTTACTATTTTTTATTGATTTTTATATTATTTTTATTGCTTTGTTTATAAAACCTAATGCCCTAATAGCCTTGTGAGTGTGGTTTTTCACAGATATAGCAACTTCGAAGTCCAAATGAGGGGGTACGGGTGTTTTTTCTTTTTGTCGCATGTACGACTACTTTTTTAGGGTTTTTTAGAAAAATCCTCGAGCTCAGTCTTCTTTCTTTCTCGTGCTCGAAAATATATGAGAACGTAACTGAGTATACTTTTTCTCTTCTTTTCTTACTCGCCATGGTAACACGAAAATGACGAACATAAAGGAGTATCCTTTAAGCTCTTTTCACGCTCCATAAAAATGAAAAGATTTTTGAGCGATCTTGTTCTTTTCATGCTCGTTAAAGTATTTGAAGAAAATGTTCGACGGGCGATAGTTTATCACTTTTTCGATCTTGTTGAACTCTTTTATGAAAAATAAACTGGGAGAGTTCTCTTTAAGTGTTTTTCAGACTCTCAAAACATGAAAAACCCCCGAGTTTTCTATCCTTGGACTCGTTAAACAAACATCGAAAGACCTGCAATGGGACCAAACCACTCCTTCCTAGGGTTCGTTAAATATACTCCGAGGGACTCATCTAAAGGATGAACTTACATCAACAAGCATATGTTATCCTCCTCAATATTGTGTAAAAATAAAGGGGTACTCGCCAAAAATGGTGGGGGAAATTTTGGGATAGGGATATGTTTTCGTATTCGTATTAATGGCAGTAAGCGTCGCTCTTGAACATGACACCCCCTATTCGTCATTTGAATCCAGGTTGGGAAATCCATTTGTCTCTCGTTCGACTTGCTACAAGGTCATATCTTGGGTCGTCTTTGAGTCAGTGCTTCCAATTCCTTGGGCGTGTCGTTCATATGTTCAAGAGAAGTTCTAACAAGCCCTCTATTGAGTCAGCCATATGCAGTTGTCCATTCTTACTATGTTGGCCTTCCCTGTGTTTGTTTCAAACCTTATTCATACTTTGTTTCACCCTCAAAATCTATTGCTTATTTCGTTTCATTGATGGGGGATACTTCAAGGCCCTCCTGTGATGAGTCTCATTCCATCGAATCCAACTCATTATCCGGAAATGAGACTTATAAATCATTTTGTACCTTGGAACCTGCATGCCTTAATGGCAGGTCTCTTCGCTTTTGATAGGGGTTTCACATCATTGATCCCTAATCAAGAGATTCCACTGAGTGCTCGACTTCAACTCATTCATTCACATTCATTCGGATTGTACTTCGGTACCTTGGGAGTCATTGAAATCAATGGTAATTTCCCTCGCACTTGTTAACGGTTTTCATCAATGATCGGTAATCAAGTGGTTTCTACCATGTTCGACTTCAGCACATCTAATCGCATGGCTATATTTGTACTTTTAGGTGACAGGATTGAAGACCCTAGGTCTCATCTTTTTTATCCAGGCTGCGATGGAGTATGTATGATTTGTATCGGCACATAGATCCACTTTGTATGTCACGTGGCTATGTATTAATTCAAGTCTTCTTACATAGATCCACAGTGTATTCCTGGTGGCTATGTAGCATTTTGACGACATGGATCCACAGTGTATGATTGGTGGCCATGACCTACGTTTATGATTCCATTCATTTGTGATCTGACCATAGGAATGCCTACCTTATAACTAGTATTATATTCTTCATATGCTTGGTTGTTTACAGGTTTCCGATTAGGTGTGCTCCTTGTTTCTGATACACACATGAATTTTACAAAGTATTTCAGTTGTCACAAGTTCCAGCCTCATACTTTGGGGGGCATTCCATTACACATTATTCTAGTCACTCTGGTGATGTCTCTACAAGTGATGTATTCAGGCTCCCACAAGGACTTTTTTCCTGAGAAGAGTGACTGTTGTCTTCTTCCAGAAAGCATATTTTTAAGATGAATTTGTAGGTTGCCTATGTTATAGGGTGAGAAAATCCTTCATTCTCATAGGCAACCCATACTTAGGGTGAAAACTATTTGTAGTCTGCTCTATAGGTAGGGTGCGAACCTATTTCAAAGCTTGGAAAAGAGAAGAGGTCACGAAGGTTCTAGAAGGGAATCTTCTAGAAAATGAGTTGGCATTCGCATGGTTGGCATCCTACTGACTTCTCATATTTAGTGGGATCATCCTCATCCATTTAACCATATCTCCTTCTCCTATTTATTGAAATGTTTCTCATGGAAAAGGTTAAGAAAGATTGAATGAAGAATTGGTGAAAGAATTGTGTGAAGAACTATGTTTGGATAGAAGCTTGAAGACTCTATTTGGTCTATCAAGTTGTATTGGATCTTCTTCATGCAAATGTAGAGCAAGTGTGTGTGTTGGAACCAAGGGTCATTGAAAGGAAGCTTGCGACATCAAGGCGATCTAGTTGTATCTTCTACTTTCATTTAATATAATACAACGACATGTCCCTTTCCCATAAAATCATTCTTATTTTATTGCATAACTCATTGATCATATGCATAGGTTGACATTGAATATACTTTGCTATCTTCACTTTGGTTGGTTTGTGTTGTCTTGGACCTGATTTCACAAGAGCACTGGAGCGAAGCGGGAACAACAGATACCCGAGGAAGTGATATAAAGGTATGTCACTCATTCCCTCTTAGTAGTAGATTCAACGACTGCAACTTTGGGAAAGAGTCACGTCCTGTCCTATTTTGTTCTAGATTCAGGTGGATCTAGGGAGATCTATTAGTGTCTGCACCTACCGATTTATCCGATAACACAAAGATATCTTAGATATCCAATAATATAAAAAAAGTATATCAGAGATGCAACTTAAACACAGATATACATTAATACACAATTTCTATTAATAATGAGCGAAATGTACAAAACTGTAGAAATACAGAGTGAAAGACTCGCTATAATGGTGACAACTTATCTCTGAGAAGAGATGTGACATATACTCACATTCGCAATAACATGATTACAATGAGGCTCTAAAGGCCTTTTTAACATAAAGAAAATGCAAAACCCTAACCCCAGAAGATGAAAAGCCAACAATTTTGTGGACCCCATTTTGGGTAGTTTGGTGTATCAACTGTCTGGGGGCATAACTTTAGCATATGATCTCCGTTTGGGGTGAACGATAGCTCTTTGGAAAGGTATCGACGGGGATATTCATTTTGGGGGCTCAATTAGAGCCTTTCGCTATCCGTGAGGTGGTCGATCTACAAAAAGCTTCATTTAGGCCCTCAAAATGGCCCTGGAAGTTTAGGAACCGAGAAACTGCTAAAAATAGTAAGTTGTTAGAAGACTGTTTTCAGCCAGTTGGAATAGGTGGGTGGCCACTGATGTCCACCTGGATCATAGAAGCACAATATGAGAAATTTTGGGAGAAATGCTACCTCAATCAATTGACAAGAATAAGACACTTAGGTGATATTGAAGATTATATTTCAGAATTTCAAGCATTGGACACAAGGGTGGATGACATAAGCGATGACCATTTGTTGGAAGATTACATGGGTGGATTAAAAGAATACATTAAAATGAGATTTTCCTGAAACATCATGGAAATATTATGGAAGCTATGCAAATTTCTCATCATATTCAAGCCAAGAATAAGGATACACACAAGTCTACCATTGGAGCATAGGCAGGAAGCAAAGATCATTTTTGGGTTCATAAGATAACTGTACCTCAACCGAAAAGGTTGACACCTCAGAAAATGGATGAACAAAGAGAAAAGCGAATATGTTTCAATTGTGAAAACAATTATAGTAAAGGGAATAAATGTAGTGAGAAGAAATTATTCTACATAGACTGTGAAGAGGAAGAAGATCAAGATTTGGAACCATCACAAGAGCTAGATCTATAAAAGACTACTCCAACGATATCTTGTCATGCATTTTCCAACATCAATACTTTACAAACCCTCAAGATACAAGGACACATCAAAAAGAAAAAAGTAACAATGTTGATTGATTCTGGTAGTACCCATAACTTCATCAATTACAAATTATCAAAATATCTCAATTGTTTTATATTTCTAGCACCTGAGTTTCAAGTAATGATTACAGATGGAGGTAACATAATTTTTTCTTGGAAGTTCCATAATATTAATCTAAATATGGGGGAGTAAGTTTTTGATAGTCCCATGATTTCCATCCAAATGGGTGGTGTTGATGTTGTATTAGGGGTCCAATGGTTACAATCATTGGGAATAGTGGATCTTAATTTTCAATATATTTTCATGAGATTTTCATCAGAAAGTAAGGAAATTGAGCTTAGAGGTATCTAAGGGAAACCCTCTAAGGTGATAATCTCTAATCACATGACAAAATTACTCAAAAAGGGACACCATGGTGTAGTTTCACAGTTGGGCTCACTAGATGTTTAAAAATTTATATCCTCTGCTCTAGTGGATCTCCAAATAGTTATCAACAACCATTCCAAGGTATTTAGAGATATGCCTAAAGGTCTTCCACCTATTCGAGATAATGACCATGCTATTAATTTGCAACCAAGAAGTGTACCACCTAACATTAGGCCTTACAAGTATCCATATGCACAGAGAAGTGGAATTGAGCGTATGATCCAATAAATGTTATAGGAGGGCATCATTCAACCTAGCCAAAGTTATTTCTCTTCACTAGTAGTGATGGTTATGAAGAAGGGTGTTTCATGAATTATGTGTTCAAATTATAGACAGCTCAACAAAATGACCATCAAAGATAAGTTTCCTATTCCTGACATTGATGAATTATTAGATGATTTGCATGGAGAAATTTTCTTTACTAAGTTGGATCTTCGCTTGAGGTATCATCAAATCAAAATGAGGCAGAAAGACGTTCCTAAAACAAACATTAGAACACATGAAGGGCATTATGAGTTTTTGGTTATGCCATTTGGATTTACTAATGCACCTTCAACATTTCAAAGCTTGATGAATTCTATTTTCAAACCCTTCCTTATAAAATTTGTGTTAGTATTTTTTATGACATACTAATCTACAACAAATCTTGGGAAGAGAAAGTACAACATGTTGATAGAGTATTACAACTTTTGGAAGAGCATCAACTTTATGAAAATCATTCCAAATGTGCCTTTGGGGTTCAAGAAGTGGAATATTTAGGTCATGTTGTATCTCATTAAGGTGTAAAAGTCGACCTTAACAAAATTAAAGCTATGAGAGAATGGCCAATTCCCAAAACCTTGAAGAAACTTAGAGGATTATTAGGATTGAAAAGTATTAACGCAATTTTTTCAAGCATTATGGTCAAACAACGACACCTATAACAACAACATTAAAGAAGGAATAATTTTCTTGGACTCAAGAATCAACCAAATCCTTTGAAAAACTTAAGTAGGCTATGTGTACAACTCCTGTCCTAGCCACACTTGACTTTACAAAAACATTTATTGTGAAGTGTGATGCCTCGGGCCATGGCATTGGTGTAGTTTTAATACAAGAAGGAAGACCCCTTTCCTTTGAAACAAACCAACATAAATGAAAATACTTACCCACAACCATTTATGAAAAATAAATGTTGGCCATACTACATGCAGTTAATAAATGATGCCCTTACCTAATTGGAAGACACTTCAAACTAAAAACAGGTCATGACAGTTTAAAGTACTTCTTGCAAAAACGATTATGTTCATAAGTGCAACAAAAATGGCTTACAAAGATGCTAGGTTATGACTTTGAAATTATATTCAAGAAAGGAAAACATAATATTGTAGAAGATGCATTTTCAAGGAAAGAAAAAGAAACATAGGGTTCTTTATATGTTATTTATATTCTACAATCTAATTGGGTGGAAGAATCAAGGATAGAATGGAAGCAAGACAAATACATATGTAAGATCATTCGACAACCACAAGATGACCCTAGTGCATTAGATAAAATTTGATGAAAGAGTGATTTTATATGGTATCATGATCTCCTATATTTATGTAAGAATTCTCAACTCGAATAGAAGGTCCTTTGGGAATTGCACACTTCTCCTATAGGAGGAAATCCAAGGTTCTTAAAAACTTACTACATGATCAAGAAGGATTTTTTTTTTGGAAAGTCTTAAAATTGATGTTCAAAAGTTTGTGTTTGAATGTGTGGTCTTCCAACAGAATAAGGGAGAGACAATCAGGACGCCAGGTCTCCTACAACTGTTAGCTATACCAAGTCAACGTTGGGAAGAATTTTCAATGAATTTACCACAGGTTTACCCAAATCTAAAGGAAAAATTGGCATCATGGTAGTAGTGGATCGACTGATAATGTATGCCCATTTTTTCTCTTTTTCTCATTCTTTTAAAGCAAGTATAATAGCCACAACATTCATGGAAACAATTCAAAAACTACATGGAGTCCCCAAGATTATTGTAAGTGATAGAGATATTTTAGTTTTAATAAACTAGGAAAAATGTCTTTAATAACATAATATAGTTGGAGATTATTAATGTACATGCAAGAGTTAGTGATGGAGGCAATTCTCTAGCTTGTATTAAAATTATTCCATCTTGAGGTTTTCTTTGTAACCTTCTTTTATGGTTTTTTTTTACCACAGAAGGCCATTATTTTCTTAAATGGTTTTTCTTGCATTTGGTTATTTTCTTAAATGATTCTTCTTGCATTTGGTGAAGTGGAGAAGTATGGGATTTATTTCTTTGTGTTGCTTCATACACTACCTAGACACTATTATTTCTGCCATTATTTTCTTTATTTTTTACCACAGAAGGCCATTATTTTTTTAAATGGTTTTTCTTGCATTTGGTTATTTTCTTAAATGATTCTTCTTGCATTTGGTGAAGTGGAGAAGTATGGGATTTATTTCTTTGTGTTGCTTCATACACTACCTAGACACTATTATTTCTGCCATTGTTGGTGAAATGTAGTTTCAAATTTTTAAGTGGATATCTATCCATCAAATAAACAATTTGTGTATGCAAAGATTCTTGCTGGAAGCACATTTAAATCTCCATGAAAATTTCATCAACACGAGAGACGATTTCTTGGTGTTCGTTGCAAGATGGGCTTCAAATATTATGCTTATAATTTCAATGTTTTTTATGCTTATAATATTGAGTTTCATGTTTTTTAAGCTTATAATTTCCTTTGAATTGATTCGTTAGGGTCTTCCTTGAAATGTATGGGGTCTTTATGAGATCATGTCTTTACTCATATAACGTCTTTTTGTTGCATTTCATGCAATGGGACTCACATGAATGCAATTTTTGTATGGGACTCAATTTCATAGAGTTGAGACTTCGATGCAACATCAAATAAACTAATAATATGCCATTATTTTTATTTCATTTTAATCACTTGTATTAAAGAATTTTTTCTATAGCGTTTTTCCATATTGGATGTTGTCATGGAGGTTATTGTACATTGACGTGGTCATTTTTTTAAAGTTGGGTCATCCTTGCTTATATGTTATTTCTTGGGGAGATTCAACACCCATCATACATTGACACAATAATGCTTTGTGGTAGAAATATTATTCCCTCGTTCGTTGACTAATATTTAATGATTATTAGTGCATCTAAATCATGTTCAAGTATTCATTGTTAAGTGGATATTGTTTCATTATTGGTATGAGTGTTTAATTAGATTTTTGGGTCTCTATCTTGCTACCAAGTAGACGTTCAATGGATTATTGCCTCATCTCTTAGTGATCTTTCGATTAAACTCTGAATGGGTGGTTGACATATTTTTTCATACAACTATTATGAAGCCAACTAGATATATGTCGAGAGGAACATTGATGTCACTTAGGTGGCATTGCTTTTCTTAATGGAGTGGGCACAATAACAATTATAAATGAGTTGGGTTGGTTTCACATCTTTCTATCCTTGTAACTCCTCTTGCCAACCATGTTTGAAATACACAATGATCATTTCATGTTTAAGATGATTTTTTACAATAACTGTCATACAGATGTGAAGACACATGGGTCTTGAATCCATATGTACTCATGGATGAGAATGATCAATCATTTATGTTTGAAATGTTTAACATGATCAAGAATTTTGAAATATTTAGGTGAGAATATCAATTTGCACTTAATTGTAAATATATTACTAAGTGGAAGTGTTGTAAATATTCATTTATTATGAATATTTTCAAATCCAGTTATTATCATTCTTAGGTTTTTTTTATAAACTCTTTTATGCATAACTCTAATATGCAATTTTCTTTCAAAATTTTACAACTTTCTTACTATCAGAACCACCTTCAACCTTGCACATGAAGGTGGAATTTTTTGAACTCCTAAATCTGAAAAATGGGTGTTTCATTGCCAATCAAATGATATGGTTTGTTATTTTATACCATTTTCTCCCACTTTATCATGAAATAATATTTTTTTAGCACAAACATCCCCTAATTAATCCCTTATGCTTCTAGCTTTCCATATGTAGGTATATTCCTAGCTTCTCTACATAGTCTATTGTAATATACTTTTTTTACAAAGAATGTTTTGATTGGTTGAATCATCATTAAAACACAATTTTTATTTTCTCATTTGTTAAATAGAAAACCAAATTGTTGGTTTGTCCCTCGTGGTTACCTTGGACAAATAAATAACATATGTCTCCTTAACATGGTTAATATGTGAAACATATCTTGTACCCAATATCTCACTTTATAGCTTCCATTAGCCATGGTTGGAAAAAATTTCTGTTAGCCTTTCATTCTAACATTTTCATTTTTACTTAAGTCAACATAACGATATTTCAATTTGAATGAATTTTGATTACTTTAGATAATTCCTTTGTCACATTTGAACTTTTAAACTATGCATTAAGGTATGAATATAATACCTCTTTGTTACTCCAATTAAACAACTTAAACAACTTGTTTGTGGCCTTTAATCTCTATACCTAATCCCATTTATAACAACTTGCTCGACCACTATTAAAAGGTGTAAAGTGATATTGCTTTTATGTATTTATTTTTGTCCATCTTTTCTAATGATTGTATTAAAGGAATATATTTATATGGAGGATTCTTGTGTTTTATGATTGCATCGGAGGAAACTACTTTCTTTGGAGGTTGATTGCCTAGGTGGTGTCCATTTACTATGATATATACTTCACTTTTATAAATAGGTTTTAGTCAAATTGTTCCATGTATTCTCTAAATGAGATACTCTTCCTTGTTTTCCATTTTTCTTTGAGTATCCCTAAAGAAAAATTTGATGCATTGGTGAAAACATGAAGAGAGTGAGCCTAGTCTAGACCACTTAAGATAGTGACATAAACTAATCCCTATTTTTTTAAGGCATGCTTACATTTCGTTTTCCATTTATATGGAGCATATTTTCCATGAGGGAAAATAAAG
Organism: Picea mariana; assembly: GCA_032191745.1. Lineage (NCBI taxonomy): Eukaryota > Viridiplantae > Streptophyta > Pinopsida > Pinales > Pinaceae > Picea > Picea mariana. The sequence continues at coordinate 129,738 of JASDQU010736862.1, forward strand.
GAATATTCGTCTTATGATAGTTTTTAACAAATATTTTGTAACAACCTACATAGATAGGTAGGATCTGTATCTTTTTTAAATTCATGAGCTTATAATAAGTGCCAATGGGAAGTCCTTCCATGATTTTTAACCTCTTTTGTATATTTTCCAATTTTCAAATGTATCCTCAAGTGAATCTTCTTCTTCATAGGTTCTTGGAGGCAATTGAATATCCCTTGACCATTGTTTCTTTCTTAAAATTCTTATTGATTGATTAATAATTAAAATGTGTACCATATCATTTTCTTCCTCTTCATCTTTCCAACATGAAGTTAAAAAAATTGTATCCTTTGTTATTATTATTATCTTCTTCCTCATCTTCCATAGATTTCAAATAATTTCATTTCGAACATATGGGTTGTGTGGGTGGAAATAAGTTGATGCATTTCTTTCCTGATATGAGAAATTTCCATTTTGACCTACCCATAAGAAATGAATACACCATTTATTTATGTCCACTTAGGTGCCCAAGAATCAATGGATATCCATCCTGTTCTTTCCTGGGTTGAGTAATTATTAAATCAACTAGATATTCCCATGGTCTATGTCAACATAAATTAGAAACAAGGAATGGGAACAATATGGGAAATGGAATAAGAATGTTTCACATATAAGAAATGTACACACTTTATATACACTTTTGGGGTTTGGAAGGCCCAAAGTGAAACCCATATTGGGATCTCTCGAGAGGGCTAGCCCAATATCCTACATGTGGACTTGCTCAAACATAGTTTTGACACAACAAGCAAACTTGTGTGCATTTTGTAGCACAAAATAACATAAAAGTAACAAGGAATTCTAATAAATTTTCTTCTAGTGTGTTGTTCAAATGGTATTTGAATTAATTATATTCCTTTTAACTGAATTTCACTCGAACAGAAAACATGATGTAATTTCCTCCATCCACTATTGCCAAACTTGTATTCACTCTATGCCAACATTATCTCATTCATTCTTTGATTACATGCCAGTGCATCCCTGTGATTTTACTACCATAATGAATTCACCATCATTCTCCCCTCCCCCTAGTTTAAAAATCATTTGGTTGGGTAATTATTATTTTCCTTTGTGACACTCTATTAATTTCCTTAGCCACTGATTATTTTTCCCGATGTTGAGGTGGTTATTGTCTACATATTAAATACTTGCAGAAGCCTATAGTCACTAAAAATATAACCATAATGAAAACACACAACAACATGGTGATTCAATACCTACATCTTCTTCTTTTTCTCCTAATAATAAACAGAAACACATTCTTTGTAAGGGCCTCACAAGGGAAAGAAATGATCTATGATGTGCAAAGAAGAAACAATCTTCCCATTGGGCTTCTTCCTAAGGTTGTTAAGTCCTATAGTTTCTAAATGATAGAAATGGTTTCACAATCTCAAGAAACATTTTCTAGAGATGGTATGTGAAACTAGAACAACCATAGAAAATGATCTTTCTTGGCTTGTTCCCATTTCTTGGTTGTTTTGATGACCTCTCATTCCATTTTTGGGTAACTACATCCATGCTTCTATGACAATCATAACATATTCTAAGATAAACTCATCTTTCATTGTAAGCCAATCAACCTTTTGTAAGACCATATGTATTTTCCACAAGCCTTTTATTTTTATCCTTATTCATCATTCTTACCATTATTATATTAATGGTCATATTTTGGCATTAAATACCAGACACAAGGTTCAATGTGTAGGCCAACAATTCAATCCCTTGAGACATTGTGAGGAATTACAAGGACAAATTTATTAGATAAAGAAATAGAACATTATTTATATTCAAATTACCAATATAAAATACAATTGTTCATGATTCATAATATTCATTTCTCATATCTAACATAACTCGGAAAAATTTAAGAAGGGGGAACCGATATCGATTTCATTCCATCTAATCAATAGATTATATGCATGCATAAATCCTTATGTCTTCCTCATACAATATCTATCATACTATTCGGTCCTTATTTTGGAAGTATAACATTACATTTTCTATAACTCTCTCTCTCTAACCAACCGCCATTGCCCCTATTTATACATATTTGGTTTTGGTTAAATTATTTTATAGTTGTTACTTATCCATTTCTTGATAGTTTCATAAGGAACCTTTCACATAGTAAATTATCATCCCCTTCTATAAAATATCACAAATCCATACATAGAACAACCCCTGCATGTACAACAATACCCAAGTGCACACATTACATAAGCATGAAGAATTCTTCAAAATGGAAAAAATGCAGCACCAATAGGTGCCCAAAACAAGTATTTGTCTCATCCTTCAAACAATTTGTCTCACTTAGGAAAAATAGGGCCCAATGAGGGAATATATAGCTTCACTTAGGTGTGTAAGTTAGAGATTCTCTTAGATTCCACATTACATAAGTCTTCAAAAGTATGGATGTGCTCATTATATTTTTCAATAGATTCCTTAGTATCTTGCATGGGTTTAGGCCATTTTCACTTTTCCTGATGGACTTACCTATAGTTTCTTGAGATTCTAGTACATCTATATATTGCTTCTATGTTATATGTTAGAGATGGGCCACTTTATAGATTAGTTCTTATTTCTCTGCATGGGTTGTCATGATGTTATTATTCAAATTGATCATTTCAACCATATTGGATGCTCAGGTGCTTGGGGATAGCTCATTCAAGGTCTTCTATTTTTACACAAATTGACCTACCAATGCATTAATACTATTTTCCCATTCTTCAATTTTTGGTAGATGATGTAAATAATTTCATAATGGAAAGTTGGAGTCTATAATTTCTAAAAATTTAACAACTTCAATTATCATCTTCTCCAATCTTTTGTCATCTTTCTTGATGTGCCAGTTAATCTCCATCTTACGTTTTGTAGGAATGAATTGCACTTCTTCCTCCAATTTTTTATTATGGGCATGCATAGACTGACAGGATTGTCAAAATATTGTAATCTATTCTTGTGCCATGGAAAGTGAAACAAGTTTTGAAGGTACCATTTCCACTTCCATTTACAATGTTTCAATATTAGCTATCATGATTTTTTTTCTTGTAACCTCTTGTGTGTGATTCTTGGCCAATGTCTAATAGGTGCACTCTAACCTATGGTGTTGACCTTCCAACTCAATCATTAAAGTGTCGATGTAGCAAGTCAAGTCAATTGAGGGGTTATAGAAAATCTAGTTCTACCTTTGCAACTTGGTGAGAGGTCTCTCCTTCTGCTACATTTTTTGTGGTGACAAGGGCCATCATATTGATTTCCAAAAATTTTCAAGAGACTCTTTCTCTTAGCTCCTTAGTACATCATGTACTCGGTGACAGAGTGGTTCATTGAGTATGATCTAGAGATTTTTATTTTTGGGTACATTGTTCTCCTTCAAGTGGTGGAGAAGTATCAAAATACTATTGAAGATATAGCACCAAATGTAATGTAACCAACCACCCATGTACCGACTAGGATGGTGGCGTACTTGGACATTTTCTCCAATTTCCAAAATTTCACCATACCATTAAACTATGATACCATATGCTTGTTCTTCCCTATCATATAATGAAAATTGTACTTTCAAAATGACATGAAGACTCATAAAATTCATGTAAACATATAAAAATATAAAATGTATAACTATTCTTTAAGCATACTACAATTAAACTCATTTGTACACGTCATAAACATCATAAAAGGATATATAACATAATAATTAACTTTAACAATGATTTAAACTAATTGGATACTAATGTGGGAAGTTCCTCCAAGCCATACAAATTTTTGCACCAAGCCACTCTCGTGCTAGGGATATGAATCCAAAAGAACTAACAAGCACTCTCTCAACCGAGTTCCCATTGTTTGTCTCAACCTAATTACTCATACAACCATCCCAATAACTAGATCTCTTATCCCCTTTACTTTACACAACCCATAGGGTGTATCCCCTTCCTTATAATGCATTCCCTCGGGCTACCACAACCCTTACACAGCTTCAATACATAATGGCTAGGAAAATCTCAATGCTAGGATCTATAGGGATTCTCAATATTAATTTCCATAATAGATGTATAATTCATCCCCTACACAATCTTCGCTTCCTTCCTCTTGTAATTCATGCAAGGATAGAATGAATGTAGAATAATGGATAGAATGATATACAGGTCCCAAAAATAAGGAATACGTATGCATGTTTCCAACTTTCCACTTGGCACTCAAGTAAGTCCTCCCCAACTAATTTTGTACACATTTCAAGGTTGATATGCCTTTTACATAAGCTAAGGTAAAGACATTGGGTTATAGTAACATATTATAATAATTTTTTCTTTGACACCTTTGGGCCCCTTTATCCCCCTCTCGTTCCTCTCTTGTGGATCAATATCCCCCCATTTTTTTAGTCCCCCTCGTCCTATTTTTTTTATTAATAACTTTAATGTACATAGTTTACATTCCTTTTCCCTTGGCCATACTATTTGTCTCATAGCCTAATTCACATATTTAAATTACATTACATTCCGGGGATAAAAATTGGGGTTTTACATTCCCCTCCCCCTTTTTTTGCACTGTCCCCAATGCACATCACCTTATAGGTTTTCATGTATATACAATTTTTATTTCAAAAATTCAAAATAGATGCAGGTATGCTTCCTACATTTCACCTTCTATTTCCCATGTCACATCTTCAGGGATGTGGTAGGTCCACTGGACTTTTACCTGCTTGATGGATTTGTTTTGGAGCACCTTAAATGTATGGTCCAAGATAAAAATTGGATCTACTTGAAAGTCCCCTTCTGGCTCCACCTGAATCATATTCCAATAAATGACATGATTAGGATCATGTACATATGTTTTTCATAAATATACATGAAATACATTATGCACATGCATGGATATGGGAAATGCAAGCATATATGCAACTGGACCTATCCTTTCCAATACCTCAAATGGCCCACGATATCTAGATTCCAACTTGGGGCATCTTCCTAACATTAGTGAACTTCTCTTTGGTTTTACTTTTAGGAAAACATGTTTTCCCACTTGGAATTCTCTGGCTACTCTACCCTTTTCTGCACATATTTTATGCCTGTCTTGGGATGCCTTCAATTTTTGTTTGATTTAAATCATTTTCTCATCCATCTCCTTAAGCATCTCAGACCCAAGCACTATTCTTTCTCTCATATTATCCCAACTCACTAGAGTATTACACTTTATTCTATACAATTCTTCAAATGGGTTCATTTTCAATGATGCCTAATACCCATTGTTGTATGAAAATTATACTAAATGTATATACTCTTCCCATTTATATGGTTTTTCCATCACATACCTTCTTAGCATGTCCTCAATTACTTGGTTGACCCTCTTTGTTTTCCTATTCGAATATGGGTGATATGTGTTGGAATAATGAGTGGGGGGG
>JASDQU010736863.1:10731-29255 GCA_032191745.1 Picea mariana
TCTCTCTCTCTCTCTCTCTCTCTCTCTCTCTCATTACAAAGAGGGCTCTCTCGAGCTTATCCTACACCTCACCATCTCTGAGCTATCACCATCACAGAGAGGCTCCTACGGCTACATTACATAAATGGATGCCCAGTCCTGACTACGTCCTAGGCTTGCTACAGGCAACCATTAAAGGAAACCTCAACCACTACCTATACAAAGGCATGATCTGGCATTAAAAGCCTTACAACATTTATTGAAATTTTGAATTTCAAAATTGAGAGGGCTGCGCCTCTCCCTTTCTCCATTAAATGCATGTTGGATGTGTTAGTTGGTTGGCACGCTACTGACATGGAGTGATGCTCATGCATCATGGCATTCCCAACTATCTTTTCCTCGCCAAGAAATATCTAAAAATGATTGAGTAAGGTATTCCATAACTTTTCCTCAACAATTGGGATGTTGATTGACATTTTTTTCTTCTGTCAATTGGATTATTTACAATTTTTTTGTGTTGTTTTCTGATAGAATTGTTTTGAACAACATTGTTCACTTAATAGTCTTCAGACATTACATGGATTATATTTGGGCCTAGTAGAGGACAAATGAATCTTTTTCATTTTCTCTTGGAAGATTAGATTCTCGAGCATTTTCAATATTTGGGATATGTTGGGATTACAACAAATTCATTTCTCATTAGGGTTTTTTCTCATCAATTTTGGGTTCACACCAATTGTAATGTCCCCATTTTTGGATTCCCATGCTCCATAGTTGGAGGTGACATTACGGGTTTATGTATGCCTAACCAAAAGGGTAATTTGAGGTTAACAGTGAGCTCGCGTGGTTTGGCAGGGTTATATTATGCTTTCATAGGTTCGCTTATCATATTTCATCATCACGATAATTCTTGTGCGGTCAGATTTCAATTCCTTTGCATTTCGACTGTTCTTGTAATTTTGGAGTATTAATGGGCATTATTTAATGGATTGCACTAAGTTTGTCATTTTAATAATTTATCTAAGAGGGGATAAAGCTCGTTGGAACCATGATGAAGATATCTAAATGGTGGAGAGGATAAAAAGTGACTCTCAGTGCCCAAAAATTCTTTAAAGTCAAATAAACCACTTTTTGGAGTAAAAGGGTTAATAAATTATTAAAATGATTTTAATAAAGTTACATTAAAAAGTCACTTACGTGTAGAAGGGTAAAAGGGTTAGAAAAAGGGTGAACAAGGAAATAAAATAGGAATGAGGGTGCCCTCTCTCATTATGCATTGTTATTTTATAAGAATGAATTGGAGAGAGATCTTGTAGCTTTGGCTCTTGGGACAAAAAAAAACCTAGAGAAGAAGATTGGGTTTGGTGGTGAAACTATCCACCCTAGCTAATTGCAGAGGAGAGATCATACTAATATGTCATTGTTCTTCATTGTGGATGAGATTTCATCATTTGGCAGAGGGATTTCCTTTGGTTGAGGATGTTTTTTCTTGAGGAGGATGAGTTATCTTGTGGTTGCGTTTTTGGGTGTTGTAGGCTAAGTTTTCTCATCTTAGGGGCCATGTTGATATTGTGGGATGAGTTTCGATTGTGGTGGTTGTATTTCTTTGGGTAAGGGGGTCAATTCTGATGTGGATGGTGCATTCTTGGAGCCGAGCCACTTTTCTTTTGTGTGCAGAGTTTATGTGCTAGAGGAGAGCTAATTTTCTCCATTATTGAGGCGGATTCTCTTTACAGCAGATCTATATCAGTTGATGGGTGCTAGTTGTTGATTGTATTGAGTATATTTTCTTGATGGGGAGTTTTTATTACCAACATTTTTACCAAGTTGTAACATGTCAAGTTTAACTAAATAAAAACAACATTTTTATGAGTTATTCCTTTGTTGTTATATCATATTTGTTCAAGATATTCCTTGGGTATTTGGATGTGATGTTTTGTATGCATAATGAACAACTAAATGGAATTGAAACCTTTCCCAATATTTAAAACTTCATGTGGGAAAACCAAATATAAATCACTAAAATTCATTACATTGGAATAGAACCTACATCCTAAGTGTTTGATGAAATTCATCACCCAGAAATACACATAAATTATTACAACAATGAAGGGAATTTGTGATAGTTGTAGGAAGTGATTGTAAAAGGTCATAAACTACATCAGTAGATTGGTGAGGGACGTTACAGTGGTATGAGAGATTTTTTTCCTCCCAACTTGAGGGGTAAACCATGAAGMATATTCTCATATTGTTTTGGTACATTTATGGCTTAGGAAGATGGGAATAGATCAAGAGTTCATGGCATAAGTTTTACAAGTCTGTCAAAAGTATCAAAGGAATCTAGCGATATTGTTAGAGAACCATGAGTGMTTGAATCCATACATACCAATTGGGGAGAAGAAAAAGAAAAATGGATTCAAATATGAGGTAGTTGGTGAAGCAAAGACCTAACTTTGTGAGGAAGGTTTGACAGAACCTCATGTTGAATTTTTGGATGCACATGATGAGGGTGTATTAGCACCCAAATACGATGAGGATTTGGTATTGGATGATTTTATATTGGATGTTGATCTAACTTCTAGGGAGTCGTGCATGAGGGAAGATGAACTTGGGAAGCTTACATATGAACTTCATACGAAGTTGAGTTTGGCACCTTCTTCATCATTTCAGTCATCTATGGAAGTCATGACACATGAGAATGTTAGTGGTATTTATGGTTTGATGGAGGAGATTCTTGTGATGGTCGAGCATGAGGAGAATTCATATTTTCATGATTTGGATGAGATATATGGATTATATACTTTTGATTATACATATAGTATACATCTTGGAGATCATGAGCCACTTCTTTTGGGGAGCTCATTGACGACTCAAGTCATAATTGTAGATGGGTAGTTGAGCATATACCTTATGGACCAGCCATAAGAGAGGTATGTGCACCCACTTATTGTGGGAATGGATGTATTAAGGACGTGGACACATCATTATGGGATTGTGGAGCAATTCCTTCAGAGAAACTTCTTGGCAAGGACTTTGAACATACCATTGATTTTGGGTTGTCCAAGGGTGAGGAGTTGAGAGATGAGCTTCATCAAGAAACATATTCCTCGAAGATTGATATTCAATTAGGATATCACCAAAATGTCTTTGGGTGTCACTATGGACACTATGATTTCTTGGTTATGTCATTGGGATTGACCAACACACTTGCCACATTTATGTCTCTCATGAACCCCATCATCACACCACAGCTACATGGGTTTATCTTGGTATTATTTGATGATCTCCTCATATACAATAGGATATGGGAGGATCATTTGAGACAATTATATGAGACATGGGGAATGATGAAGAGCATATTCAAGAATGGGACAGAGTACTCTCCAGAGATTAATATTCGATCAAGATATCTCAAGGATGGGGATAGGGAGTTTGACAAAAAGATATTTTATATTGTAGCCATGTTAGCAATGTGCGTGATGTACATACAAATCAGAAGGAAATACATGTTACATTGGATTGGCTCACGGGGATTTCAGCTGATTGGAAGTCCCACCTTCTGGTGTAGTATTCCAAGGAATAGTTTTCTTGCGAATTGATGGATGGTCACATTCATGATGACATGTACAGAGTGGTGGATGACATCATCTACTATAGAAGTAGCATATACTTGGTGTTGGATTCCCCAATTAGAGAGGATATCATGAGGGATATGCACGATACACCCTTGGTAGGACATCCTAGGTACTTTAGGACTTGCCATTAGATCAAAGAGAGGTTCTCATGGAAGGGCTTCAAGGATGATGTGTTGAGACATTTGAGGGAGTGCATGAATTTTCAGTAGAGAGAGTCAGAGGTGTAAAACAGGGAATTTAATTATTTCATTGATGATCGGTGGACCAAGTTGGCACATTTCTTCATGATTCCATCAAAGTATGAGGCACTGCAGACAACAAATTTTTTTTCCAAATATGTGTCTAGACCCCATGGGTTTCCTGAGTACATTGACAGTGTTCGGGATAACACATTTTCCAATAAGTATTTCCATTGGTTATGTGGATTAGCGGGCATAGAGTTGACTCATGGTACCTTGTTTCCATTGGTTGGATGCGAGACTTGGCATATTAGGTTTCCAATGGTTATCAATATAGCACTATGGGAGTCATTTGGTTTGAGGGATGATGGACTTCTAGTTTGGATGTGGGTTCCAGGAACTCATATGATTAGTCTGTTTCATTTTTGGGACACTCTGAGAGGAGATGATGGGGAACATGCTATATGGAAGGATATGTTTTCTTTACCGAGACCCAGGATCAGGTATGAAAATGGAATTGCATACTTTGATTTCACTGAGGCACATCTACAGGATATGATCCATAGTAGTGGGGTCGGGTCTTTTATACATTACACTTGGGGTTCCAGGAGTGGAGACTACAGTCTGGGCACGAGTGCTAGCCACTTATGATTAGAGTGGTGCAGTGTTAGTGTGGTGGATTTCTTTCGAGGTTAGATTGGGACCCTTTGATTTCATGGGTTGATAGTTTGGCAGCTGGTATAAATGGGAGAGTCGGTTTTTATTATAAGGGGTAGATTTATATAGGGAATTGGATTGGCTTCCTAGGAGGGAAATTCTATATGCGATGGACTGAGCCTATACAGTGTTTGATTGATCTCTTGGTCGATGGCCTTTAGAAGGTCTATTGTGTTAGTAACTTGCAGGACAGTGCTTTGAGCAAAGGGTGTTTCACATCTTCCAGGTTGGTTTGGGCCTTGGGATCATTCTCATTTTCAATTTGGTTCAGCTTATTGATCATAGGGTTATGATGACATTGCTTGAGGACAAGCAATATTTGGGAAGGGAGGATTGTAATGTCCCCATTTTTGGATTCCCCTACTCTGCAGTTGGAGGTGACCTTATGGMTTTATGTTAGCCTAACCAAAAGGGTAATTTGAGATTAACAGTGATCTCGGGTGGTTTGGAAGAGTTATATGATTCTTTTAAAGGTCCACTTATCATCTTTCATCATCGAGATCATTCCTACATAGTCAGACTTCGATTTTGTTACATTTTGACCATTCCTGTCAATTGGGAGTATTAATGGTCATTATTTGATGGATTGCACTAAGGTTGTCATTTTAATCATTTATATAAGAGGGGTACCTTGGTGAAATAGCTCATTGGAACCAGGATGAAGAGCTCTAAACGATGGAGAGGATAAAAAGTGACTTTCAGTGCCCAAAAATGATTTAAAGTTAAATAAATCACTTTTTGGAGTAAAAGGGTTAATACATTAATAAAGTGATTTTTCTAAAGTTAAATTAAAAAGTCACTTAAGTGTAAAGGGGTAAAAGGATCAACAAAAGGGTGAAAGAGGAAATAAAAAAGAAATGCAGGCGTCCTCTCTCATTATGCATTGTTATTTTCTAAAAACGAATTGGAGAGAGCTCTTGTAGCTTTGGCTCTTGGGATGAAAAACCATAGAGAAGAAGATCGGGTTCGGTGTTGAAACTATCCACCCTAGATGATCGTAGAAAAGAGATCATATGTATATTTCATTGTGCTTCATTTTGGCAGAGATTTCATCATTTGACATAGGGGTTTCCTTTGGTTGAGGAAATTTTTTCTTGAGGAGGACGAGTTAGCTTGTGGTTGCCTTTTTGGGTGTTGTGGGTTTCATTTTCTCAGCTTGGGGGATGCTTTATTCTTGTAGGATGAGTTACAGCTGTGGTGGATGTATTTCTTTGGGAAATAGGGATGATTTAATCTGGAGGGCACATTCTTGGAGTTGAGCCATTTTTCTTTTTGTGGGCAGACTTTATGTGCTGGAGGAGGGTCGATTTTATCTATTATTGAGGTTGATTTTCTTTGCAGCATAGCTATATCAATTGGTGGGTGTTAACTAATTATTGTATTCAATATATTTTCTTGGTGGGGATATGTTCTTACCAACATTTTTACTCAATTGGAACAGATCAGGTTTAACTAAATAAAATCAACATTTTTATGAGATATTCCTTCGTTGTTATATCATATTTGTTCAAGATATCCCTTGGGTATTTGGATGTGATGTTTTGTATGCATAATGAACACTTAAATGGMATTGAAACYTTTCCCAAAATGTAAAACTTCATGTGATAAAAACAAACAACAAACATTAAAACTCATTTCAGTGGAATATAACCTACAACTTCAATGATTGATGAAAGTCACCACCCAAAAATATACATAAATTATTACAACAATGAAGGGAAATTTGTGACAACAGTAGGAAGTGTTTGTMAAAGTTCCTAAGCCACATCAATATATTGGTGAGGGATATTACACCAATGAACACTTACACTTTATTTGGCTCATTTGTTTCACAATGATATTTCCAGACTGGAATTTTACATCCACATTTTGGTCATTTTTTAGGCATATATTTATTGAGACTCATGACGCTTCAGACTATGGTTATCAGGTTGAAAACTTGGATATGCTACCGAATTTTGCACTAGTATTTGTTACCTAGCTAGTAAACTTGTATGTACTTATGATTAATGGGGGGATTATTATATTTTTGGCTCCTAATACTAAGTCCTTGGTTAACTTCATGTGTACCTTTATATATAGTTATTATCCTAAGAACTTATTGTTGTGAGAAATCTTACCCTGCGGACAAGCTAAGCTCCCCTTTAGACAAAGACTCGTATCTTTGGTCCAAAGACATAAGAGAACAAGTGGTTACTACTTTCCCTATATATCTAACTCAATCAAGCAAGCAAGAGAGAAGAAGAAGGATGTGGCGTACCTTGTTGCAATGTTTGTCCTTGCTACTCCACTCCTTGGGCTTGATATCCAAGCTCCTAAACGCATGTGAATCCCTACAAATACTAACAAAGGATCTATTCCTCCTAATCTATATGATTATATAAATACAATATAACTATGAAGACTGAAACAACAATAAACAAGCAAATGTAGAACACATGAACTTAAAGGGAATAGGCCAAGTTGATATTAATTGGAAAGCCAAAGAATGCACTTACAGAGCATGATTGAAGATGCAATCACTTCTCCAAGCTCTCCTCGTCCAACCCTTTCATGAATATTGACATCAAAACATTGATGCTTCCTCCAAAATCAAAGGTTTGATACTTATAATATTCCCCCCTTCACCTTGGAAATACCTTCAATATATAGGCTTGAGAGGCACAACCACCATGAGAAAATGAAGGATATAGTTCAGGATATGGGTACTTAAGGTTGGTATCATATCCTAAGATGAATCCATAGCATAGGGGTCGAACACAACCAACCTCAACTCAAGAGATTGGACCCGTACGCCTGATACCAGATTGAAGTTGGAGTTGGGAAACCGAATCTATGCACTTTTGACTAAGGTGGGAGTCCTCCCTTCTCTGATGTGAGACATCAAGGCAGATCCTACTCTCTTGGATGGATATGTCGCATGATTTGATGCATGTTATGCGTCATATCCTCGAAATTGCTAGAATACTAGCAAGGAGGGCTCATGATCATAGGCATAGCTCTTCTTCCAGTATGGTTTGTTCTTCCAATACCGCATCAATTGATGAGGGTGGTTGTGATCATCCTTCTCCACATTCTCCTCCTCCTCCTTCACCTCACCCAGATCATGAGGAATTCCTCCTCCTCCTTCACCTCACCCAGATCATGAGGAATTCCTCCTCCTCCTATTTCACCTCACTTAGATGAGCATGTCGAACCTATTCATCATCCTCCTCTTTCACCTCACCTAGATGAGAATTCCAAACCTATTCCTCGTCCTCCTCTTTCACCTCACCTAGATGAGCAGGCAGGACCTATTCATCAACCATTATCTTCCACTATAGACCAGGCCTCCACTATTGTTGTAGATATGCAGATTATCCCATTGGCTGGAGCAAATATGTTAGAGCGGTTATTTGACTTGTTCATAATATATATATATATATATATATATATATATATATATATATATATANNNTATTGTCTTTTTTCTATTGATCATGTTGATGATGTACTTAATTTATATGTTGATATTGATGTGTATATTGTTAGGTCATATTAGATTTGGATGTTAAATGTGCTTGATAGATGTGCATGTTATAACATTGTTCATTAGACGTGCATTTTTCCTGTTGATCATGATGATATACTTAATTAATTTATATGTTGATGTTGATGTGTACATTTTTAGGTCATGTTAGATATGTTAAATGTTAAATGTGCTTGATAGATGTATATGTTAAATGACGTGTGTTAGATGTGTGTGATGATGATGTTAGAAAATGTTTGTCTTTTGTTAGATGTGATCACAATGATGATGCCCTATTAAATTATTAGATATGTGTGTTAGCTAATTAATGATCTTTATATGTGCTAGAGGTATATATAATTAGATGATGTTAGTTAGCGAATATAAATGTGTAGTTTAGATGTCATTTATGTTTGTTATAAGATGGTTATCATCATCATGTTTATTTTTATAAATTACAAAGTTCAATATGGTTGAAACTATAATTATAAAATTGAAACTATAACTACATAGATAGTTCATTATAAATATTCATTCTAACTAATTTATTTTTTCAAAAAACAAATTACATATGAATAAACATTATTTTCCGTTGTACTAATTACTCTTTTTTGAATAGACTCTTCTACACTAAAAATTGTTGTTATAAAAAAAGTATATCTCCAATGATAAGCATTTTATTGGCTTTAAAATTTTATGGATGAAAATCTTCCTATTGTTATTTTTGTCATTATTTTAAAAGTATGTAAAATAACAAACGAGTTAAAAACCAAATTATCACAAAATCATGTTATAAATTTAATTTTTTTAATTATAAACCACATTTTTTTGTTAATCTTACTTTTAAATTTACAAAATAAATAAACATAAACTCAGTTTTTGAATCATCATGTTAACATATCCTCAAAAATGTTGTACTATTAAACATGCATATCAATCATATCATTACATCTAATTATATCAAGATAAAAAGTAGAATTTCATATCCCATTAAAAGTTTAACATTTTCCAGGATTTCACAATTGGAAATACTTAGAGACTATGACACATTTTTAAATATATGCAAAGACATATAAATATATTCAAATAACAATTGTTCCATGCAATCACAAATAAATTAAAAGACAAACACATTACGCATCAAACTGACTGTTAACCAACTAAAATTGTTCAAAGATATGTTATAATTAATGTAACATAGATGAATAGAAAACAATATAATTATCCAAATAAAGAATATAACAAAAATATACAACAACAATATTAAAGATGAAATAAAACATGTACATGTCACTCTTTGTTGTCATTACCCTCATCATCTTCCTCGCTTGGAATGATAACATTGTTTTTCTCAAAAATATGTTTTGATCTAGGGTCGTGTCTTAATACAAAGCACCAATCCCTATCCAACACAAATGGGTAAAAAACACTTGGTTGCGGTGTTTTGGAAAAACATAAGGCTCCTTCGCTTCATCCCACATATTTTTAGAGTTGATACATATTATCTCACTATCACGATCTTCCTTTATATTATTCTGATCAAAGGTGTCCCACCACTTGAACCTAAAAATAACACATTGGAAATAAGAGAAGTCCACTCGAATGATCTCTTGTATTTTTTCGATGTAACCTAACTTCCCATGTATGGTGTTTTGATCACAGTGGCTAGCACGACTAGATTGGTCAAACTTGACTTCCACTCCATAGTTTTGTGTCATGTGTTCTTCATCGACATCCTATGTGCGAAAATGATGTCCATATACCCACATAGATGGGAACAAATGCACTTATAAAAAATGAACAAATCATAGTGTCAATATGCGTCTAATAACCCGACCATTAAAATATAAAATAATATAGATGTACTTACAATTCAAATCTGCATTACAAAGTTAAAAATTATGTACACAAAAATATTATTACCAAGTTGTTGCAACCAATCCCTATGTTTAATGCATTATCTTCTTCATGCGGGTAAGGACAGAATGCACCATATTTTTCTCTGACATGGTTAGCAACCAAAGTCTTGGGGCATATCATTGGAATATTTTATTTTAAATGATCAGGATAAGGCATGCTTCTACCACTCAACTGTTTGAATTATTTTCTGTCACTTTCCCATTTCCTCATCTTCTACACATACAATGCACACCATGGTTGTGTTGTCTCCAAATTGTAAAGAATGAATTTATTGATGGCATCAATTTATAAATTAGTTGATGTATTCATGAAATAAAACCAACATATAGTACATATGAGATCATGAAAATATACATTATGAAGTTCAGTGTGAATAGTTACTATGTAGAAATTTGAAAAACAATAAGTCACTTATTATTTATCGTCTTTTTCCATTTGTTTGGAGAAACTCCCTTTCTCTTTTGTCTTCATCCCTTTCGTCGTCCCAAATCACTAYACTTGGTGTGTTGTCGATCTGCTTGATGTAYTGACTAGCATAATAGAAAGACTCATATGATATGTACCCCTCTRCCATAGACCCTTAGGGTTTTTCCATTTGACGAACAAATCCTTTCAATTTCTTCATGTACCTCTCTAAAAAAAACATCCAACAAAAAGGAGACCACCYCGACTAATTCAACCTCATCTACTAGGTGAATTAGAAGATAAACCTGCAAGTCCATGAAACTCGATGGTAGTTCCTTATCAAACATACAAACAATCTCAACTATCTCTTGACACCAACGTGGAATGCTAGCAATATGAATCTCCTTTGATGTGATCCAACATACAAATTAAKATAATTTAGATATGGCACACCTTAGGTCATGGGGGAAGTCATGGTTCACACACCCACGCACGAGCAGAGGATAATGACACTACAAAGAAAACATATAAAAAATTAATTATGTTTTATCCCATGGCATAAAAAATAAAATTAAAATTAATAAAATCATATTTTTGACATACATCGTACCTTTAGAAGGTTCAAATGGTCATGTGATTTCAACCCGACAAATGGTCTTAACACATAGTGAAACAACATCGTAGGGGCAACCCTTATAAAGAAGGAACATTCACACCCAATATAAATTTCTTTGCCAAAGAAAGATCTTCTTTCTTCAAAATCCATGGGACGTCACCTTCTTTGAAAGACCAAGAGGGACCAACCTCTCCTCTACTTTCTTGTCTTGGCCAATGTTTCTTTTTAGTTTTAGAAGAAATAATATCTCTCCTCACAACCAATGTGTCACTTTCTTTTGATGATATGTGCCTCCATAAATAAGATGAAACATTTTTAAATATATGCATGGGATCTAGTAAGTGGGAAATCTTGAGATGCTCCCAATAGGGGAGCTCATAAAAGATATATTTTATTTTCATCCCAATGGGAAATTTCTCAACATAGAAGTCAAAGTATTATGGATCATCAAACATAGGCTCCCCATTTGAAACCAATATTTTTCTAATCTCCTTCTCCTTCTCCTTCTCTCTTTAATATGCTCTAAGCCATTATGCTGGTGTCATTATTGCAGGCCTTAGGTTCTCTCTGGTTTACCATTGAAAGCGGATGTTGCTCTTCTATAAGGGTGTTCTTCTAGGAGGAATACCCTCGAGAGTTGTACAATGGTTTTCATAGGTGGTTGGACCACCTAGCCTTCAAAGAAGGTCCACAACATTTACATCCATGATAGCCTTTAGTTACAATACCTGTGAAATTATTATATACATAACACGTTAGCATTTAAGAATAGAATGTCAAACAAAACGAATTAAATATGCAAATAAATATTGTTACGTATATAAACAAATCAATAAATATGTTAATTACCATAGTAAACTCCTATGCCTAGCCAATCATGTGTGGTGTAAGCACATATGCCATAAAATGTAAAACTCCTCTCTGTTGCAATGTGTCTTGATACACTGTATACATGTATCCCTTCCCATAATTCCTTCAATTCATCTACCAATGGTTGTAGGTAGACATCCATATTCTTCACTTGTCTTCTACCTGGGACTATAAGAGCCAACATAATGTGTTCATTCTTCACAAACAACCATGGGGGGATATTGTTATTGATCACTACTACAGGCCAAACATAATAGTTGGTTTTTTGGAGGGAATATGGGTTCACGCCATCCATTGCTATGTTGATTCGTAGATTTCATACTTCATCCTTGAATTTTTCTGGCCATGTATTCTCTATATAACTCATGGCTATTGAATCTGTTGGGATTCACATAACTCCTGACTCACTTCTGTGTGAGGCATGCCATCCATGCAACATAGATAATTATTTGCAATGAAAGAGCCTTTGAATCCTTCAGATTATATGCATGTGACCCAATATATTATGAGGGGGGCCATGCAATTTACCATTTTTATTTCATTTATGGTACCTATCATGCCCACATTTCGGACATATCTCTTTGTCTGCATATTCTCCTCTATAAAGAATACAATCATTCGAACATGCATGCTATGATATATAGTCAACACCCAACATTTTCAACAACCACTTTTTCTCTTCGCGGCTACCGGACAAAACATTATCACTAGGAAGAACCTTAACTTTTAATATCCTGCAAGTAGTGGGCAATAGAAATGTACAAGGTCATTTAACGTTTATAAAAGAAACCATTTCTAATGTTGATTATGTGACAAGATTTCTCAAAATTAATATAAGGCACTTGCTGGTCAATTACCTCAATATTGTCAAGAAACATGTGTTTGACATGCCAAACTTTGCTTTCATGTTGTACATTAACATTGTTGTCCCAAGCTGGGTAGAATTTGACCAGGCACTAGGTCCAAAGAGAGGGGTGTTGAAAGCATATTTTAAGATTCCAAAAATGGTATCATTGATATGAGAATCATCCCCTAGCTCATCGTTCTGGAATACGTCTAACAACATTGTCTCCATGGCAGTCGTATCCCGTAAGTAATCATCCATACCAACCTATTTTTTATTGTCTCCATTACCAACTTCTGAAGAACTACTATTGTTGTAGTCATTCTTAATTAGTGAATATGGACATAGCAGGAATTGAATAGTTGGTTGATTCAACCATTCTTAGTATGCTTCCTCTCCAAGTTGTGCTCTCATTGCATCCTTCTCTCAGGTTGACATTGTTTTGAGGTGCAATGGAACATGGTAGGTAGGTTGCTCATCATCAAAAGAATCCCAATATCAAAAATATTGAACATTAGTACATCGATGAAATTAGTAAGCACAGTGCAATAATTTGTTTGTTCAAATTACATTATACCATACAATTACCATCGTCGACCAAGGATTGTGGCTGAAAGATGTAATGTCACAATTGGTAGGGTAAAGTGTTTGTCCATTTTCATCTACCAACTATTTGTGGTATGTTTCTTATGATAAAACCTTCCGACATTTTTGAACCATTACTAGAATATTTTCTACATCTGAACTCTATTTTGAATCAGGATCCTACAAATTTGGATACATTTTTATTCAGATTTACATGGATAAAAAAAAATCAATGAGATAATCGAAACATAAATAAAATAAGTTAAACTTACTGGAGATTGAAAGGGAGAACTCCACCATGAACTTTGAGCAATATGGAATGGGATGGAATTTGAAGAATTGGCCATTTGATCATATAATAAGGTTTTCTCCCTGCATTTCAGCAAAATTAGCAACAAATTTTCATGTACATATCTAAAATAAATTTCGAGGACCATACCACAATCTGAGTTTGAATATAGTTTTGAAACCATTTTTTAAGAATAAAGAGACATAAAACGTAAAATGTATACTGAAGTATTGTAAGTCATGTGAATTCATCCTAAAAGACAATTTGATATGAATATACTATTTTATGTGGAAATAAAAGTTCAAATAACTTTAAAATCATCCCAGCACGCTTATAAACCAAAAATGCATCAGTGCACATATTAACAATAAGCATCGGTGCATTGAAAAATCAACCACACCGTGTTTCAAGATTTTGTTAATAAAAAACAATTATGTCTCCAGTGCATCAATTAATATGGACGCATCAGTGTGTAATGTAATATGGTTGCACCAATGTGTCTTACATAAAAGCATCGTCGTGCTGAAAAACTTGAAAAAAAACACGATTTTTTTTAAACAATTAAAAATAAAGCAAGAATTGAATTTCAGAAAGTCATTTAAATACTATAAAAATATTCACTATTTCATTATTTTGCAAAATTTTGCAGGGGAGAGACTTGCAAGAGACATATGGAGGAACATTTGGAGCAGAAGAATACTTTGGAACCACAATATTATTCAGAATGTGATTATTTGAAAGGTATGGTGATTCACTCTAAACCACTTTCATAAAGTTTTTTTAATATTAAGAGGGTATTCAATATTTTCATTATTTTTCCAAAATTTACAGGAGACAGATTTGGAAAAGAGACATATTAGGAAGCATTGTGGAGCAGAAGAATACTTTGGAACAACAAAAATATTCAGAAAATCAGGATTTGAAGGGTATGGTGATTCACTCAAAACATTACATTGAGAGAAAAAAAAAAAAAAACATAGTTTATATCAAAATCCTTTTAACTTATTTCCAATTACTTCCATGAGGCTTTTGCATGAACCTTGAAACCATACTAACAGCAAAGGAAGGAGCATGCCTACAATGAGTCAAATAAATCTATCTACCAACAAATTGGCAATGGAGTGTGGCATCAACAAGAGGTGATTCACATTCGACTGTTAATTTGACTTCGGATTGAAAAGGTGTTGGTGAAGGCTTGCAATCCCTCATGTGAAACCAACCAAGCAAATCCAAAGCATACTTAGGCTTTAAAAGGTAAATCCCATCAACAATATACCAAACTTGAAGACCCAAAAAAGTAATGTAAAAGGCCTCATTTCAAAATTATGCTTTACATCATTCTTGAATTCCATGATTAATAAAATCTTGCTACCTATGAGAATAAAATCATCCACATAAAGAAAAACTATGACAACATCATCTTTAAATAAATGAACATATAGATTTGGATCAAATCGATGCTACTTGAAACCACTCATCAAGAAATGAGTATCAATTTTCTCATACCAATCGATTTTTTAGGACCTTATAAGGACTTGTTCAACTTGCATATCAAACTTGAAGTATCATAAGTGATTAAACCAAGTGGTTGTTGCATATAAATTTCTTCATGAATATCACCATTTAGAAAAACAATCTCGACATCCATTTGGTGAATTTCCTAGTGAAAAGATGCAACACGAGAAAAAATAGTTCTTATGGTGTTCATTTTAGCAACTAAAGCAAATGTTTCAGTGTAATCAATATATTCTCTCTATAGAAACCCTTTGGCTATTAAGGGAGCATTTTGCTTTTCTATATATCCATATGCATTAAATTTGGTCTTATAGACCCATTTACATCCAACAAGATTATTCCCAGGAGAAAGTGAACTAAATCTCAAGTATGATTCTTAATCAAATAATCATATTCAACAAATGTTGTTTTCTCCCATCCTGTATTTCCTTTAGCCTCTACATAAGTGGAAGGATCATCTATGTTTAACATTTTTTCCATAAGAGAAAATTCTAATCTAGTCCTACGAGTGTCAAATGGATACCAACATTACAACCTAGATATTCAAGTGGTTTTCAAGCTCAAACAAGAAGAAAGTTAATGTTTTTCATCACTTGAAGCATTGATAGACACAAAATCATTTGAAGACTTAGGTAAATTCAAGGCAACATGAGGTTTTGTAGAATCTAGTGGTGTAGAGATTTCATGGATTTGTACACCCCTATGAATGATGATATCTTGAATAGATGGATCAAATAGCTTGTATGTTTTAGAATCCTCACTATAACCAGCAAAAATGAATTTATGAGATTTGGGCTCCAACTTCTTCCATTGAGCCCAACACTCTTAGCTGAATACTTTGAAATTGTTAATATCTAGTCATCTACCACTCCACTTTTCTTTGTGAGTAATATACAAAAGTGGTTTAAGAGGAACCATGTTCAAAATATGATTTTCACAACAAATTTCTTTTACTTTCTTTTGCTCACAATCTTTTCTTAAGTCCTTGTGAATGCAACATACAACTAGCCATTTAAAATAGAGTTATGTTTTTCCTTTGTGCAACTCCATTCTATTAAGGTGTGTAAGGAACAGTCCTTTGACGTTTAATGTTATGCTTTGTTAAATATGTTGAAAATTCATTTTTAGTGTACTCTCCCACATTATCAGTACAAAAAGTATTGATGCATTTCCCAAATTATTTTTCAACTGGGGCTTTACATTCTTGAAAAATAACAAATGCTTCACTTTTATATTTCAAGAAATATACCCAAGCTTTCCTATTGTAATAATCAATGAAGGTGATAAAGTAGAGAGCATGATAAGGAGGGAATATCAAGAGGACCACATATGTCATTATGAACCAACCGCAATCGTTATAGGGCATGCCAAGCTTTATCACTTTCAAGTTTTCTTTGTGAAGATTGTTGAGGACACAAACCTTCACAAACACCCTTAGTGGAAGAAATTGGAGGTAAGCCATGTACTATCTTAGACAATAGTTGCATTTTACCAAAATTCAAGTGGCCTGATCTTTCATCCCACAACTTACTTTGCTCATCGGCATGTGCAACATAATAATAAAAAAGTTGTTCGTCGAAAGAGGAGAGTAAACTTAAACCAAAAAACATCATGATCAATAGGGCCAGATGAAACAATTTGAACCCATTATTAATATCTTTCAATACATAGTGATCATGACAAGCTTCAAATTTATATCATTTTTACAAGCATGGTAAACAAAAAGAAAATTGATGGGCATGCCTTCAACATGAAAAAACATCTTTTGGTACACCATTAGAAACATAAACATTGCCACACCACATTACTAAAAGATTGTTGTCATCACAAATTGAAACTTTCTAAGCCAAATGATTTTCTTTATCGTAAAAGGTAAACAAAGAACCATTACCAATGACGTGATTGGAGGCCCCTGAATCCAAGGTAAATTCCATAGGAGAGGAGGATGATTTACTTGGCAGAATAAAATATGCAGTGACAATTAAACATTTTTCTTTAGAGGCTTTCTTCTTGGATTTGGCAAGCTCATTACACCTCTTAAAACAATTTTTTTCAATGTGATTGGTTTTTCCATAGTACTTACATGGTTTTCATTATTACTTCTATGAATCACCTGCATTAGAATCATTACAAACCCTGTTTGAAGCACTAGGTGCATTAGGTTTAGTGTCATTTTTAGGATCTTTGAATGGATTCCTCTTGCCATGTGCCAAATGTGTCTTCCCAACAACAATTTGACATGAACATAGTTACCAACATAATGAGAACTCTCGAGAGTTATCATTTTTTCAAGGGTCACATTTTTTACCCCATTTTGAAAAGTGGTGCTACCGATAGCACCATTTTTTACGATGGTTAAAATTCAGATGCGTTGACAACTGATGTCATTGTCGACAAAGACTTTAAAATTTACACTTTAATCAAAAAATGTTGTTACCAATAACTGATCCAGGTGTATATTGATGGCCACCCACCTTTTCCAACCAGCTCAAAACAGTTTTCTGGCAATTTTGGTAATTTACTATTTTTAACAGTTTTAAACTTCTAGGGCCATTTTAAGGGCCTAAAGGAAGGTTTTTCGAGATAGAGATTATCAATGATAGTTGAAGGTATGATTGAGCCCCTAAAATGAATATCCTCGACGATACCTTTCCAACGGGCTATCATGTGTCTAAAACAGAGATTATATGCAAACGTTACGACACCGAGAAGTTGATGTACTAACTTACCCAAACGGGGCCCACGTGACTTTTGGCGCTTCATCTCCTAGGGTTAGGTTTTTGGATGTCTAGGGTTTTTTCATTATTCTTTATTGTAAAAATGCCTTCAAATCCTTAATGTAATCATCTTCTTGTGAATGTGAGTAGCCGTCTGTCACACACCCACTACGGCATAATAAAATTTGTGCTTTTCCTCAAGGGACAAAATCCCCGAAGTCCTACGGGGGCCTAGCGCAGGCTAGTTCTTCCCTATTCACCTCCCTGTGATCATGGGTTAGGAACACAGGCCAAACAAACCAGTCTCCCTTTTGTTTTTCGCAACTCAGCGATACAAGTGAGTCCAATCTTAAAAGTAGAATGGAAAAGGGGCTTCGAAATGAAACCCTGGCCATAGATCTGAGCGTGCAGATTCTGGCCGTCCAGATCTACCAGCAGATTAATGACAAAGCACTAGCTCCCTTTCTTTATTCCCTAGTTCGATAGGACCACATACGCAACTAAATGTCGACACCTTTCACAACTCGTGACCTCGTGAGTCATGAGTCGAAGACCCTCGAATTTTCTTCACAAATCGCCGATACCCGAGATCACGAAATGGGTATAGCTTCCCTCTGTCAGCATCCTCTACGCGTGACTGTCGGCTAGGATAAATGCTAGATCCTCTCGATATATGTCACTTCGTGATTTCAATGGTTGAACTCTCGTTCCTTCCTTATGTGATCCTCCGAGATTTGAAAGTCAG
>JASDQU010736863.1:45879-83598 GCA_032191745.1 Picea mariana
AAAAAAATCACATTTTTTAAAATTGTTGTTTTGAGTAAATTTTTTTCATATCAGTTTTTTTTAAACCTTTTTTAATGTTAATGTGTTTTTTATCTTTATTTAAGATTTTCTAATGAGTCGTAATTTTAACTTTTCGAAAAAAAACTTTTCGAAAAAAAATAAAAATAAAAATAAAAATAAATTATTTTGATTGGGTTACTTTTTTATTTAGATGTTAATTTTAAGGTTTTTCTAAGCTACTATGAGTTTTGAAGACCATGCTTGAAAAATATTGTAATTTTGACCCGTTTGAAAAAATGGTGCTACCGATAGCACCACTTTTTTATTTGGACCAAAGTTCTCGTTTTTAGGTCACGGTTCTAAGTCGATAACTTTGTTCATGATCACCTAATGATAGTGGCCTTCCTATTCACAAATTAAGTCTTTGAAGAAGTCTTCAAAATTAGGTTTGAGAGTTTCCTAGGACCATTTACAATTGTTTTTTCTAGTTTGAATGAACATATCATATATTAGAACCAATTGCCACTCTACTATCATTCTTGTTATAATCAATACCACAATTATTTAGTTTATCATTATAACTCTTGAGCTTAGCAAGAAATTGTACGATCCTCTCAAAATATTTAGGATCTAATTCATGAATTTTATTCTCTAGATAATAAGCACAAAATGTGCTCAGTTTTATCATATACATAGACACTAAAATATTCCATACCTATATAGGATTATCCTCAAATTCAATATGTAATTGTAGATTGTCAGATAAAAGGTGACCATTAAATCCTCTTTCATGTTCATAATACTCTTCTCATACAACCAAATCCTTTTCATCTGTCAGTTTCTTGATGTCAGCATTGACGATCCACCATAGGTTCTTGCCCCTGAGAACATCAACATCTTGTGTTTCAACACAGTGTAGTTAGAACCAATTAATTCAAGAACATTAACCATCTCTAAAGTAATCACTGTTGGAGGAATTTATATTTTCGACACACTAGTTCAGTGGGAGTTAACTGACTAGTTCTATTTTATACTTTATAATTTTAGACCATCACTATTATGCATGCATTCCTAAGAAAAGTTCATTGCAGCTCACTGCTTCTTCGCTTTTCTTAATTGTAAGATGTCATTGCCTATATGAGTGAACATTACTCACTTTTTGAACAGATCATAATATGCATTGATTCTTATTCTTCATATTGTATCTCTCTTCCTTTTCTTGATAAGCTTTGTTTGTGTATGCTTTAGCTAGGTCTCCTGTGCAAGTTTCCATGAAACACTGGCATGGTATCAGAGTCGAGCTACTTGGAGCAACCCAAACAAGCCAGAGAAGGGCGAAAGAGGATTTAACTATTGAGTAAACCTAGTTTCCACCATCGTCGCAACCTATCCCTATTGAAAGGTGTGACAATTGGAATCGGCGTAGTCTATCCATTGCTAGGGTGTGACGGTCGCACTCACACTTAAGAAAAAAAAAATCAGGAATCATAGCCTATACACAGTCAAGGTGCGACATTGTCGCATTGTACTCTTCACCAAGGTGCAACGATTCAATTTTTCACAATCATCGCACTTTATCCTTCTCTAGGGTGCGACAATTCAGCATAGTCGCATTGTATCCTTCTTTAGGGTGCGACGATTCAGTCTACCCTCTAGAAAATTGGTTTTTTGTAGTAAAATAGCCATATCTTGAAATCCACGATCTGGGTCTAGCTGAAATTTTGACTAGAGACGTATAACATAGGGATGTTCATGCTCACAAAAAATATCCAAAACCCACATCATATTTTAGGAGATATAGTTGTTTTATCATATCAATAGCTGCCATAGAACCATTTGTCATATCTTGGAATCCACGATCTRGGTTTTCAAGATCTTTTCATAATCAATAGCAGGGATGGAAACAATGCAACTTCTTCAATCAASTCTGGTGATAATACTCACACTGTACAACTATTTTGAATGGAAATCGAAGGCTGCATTCCAACTTAAAAGAAATGGACTGTATAATTTGACGATRGCGACAGAAACAGAACCTACATCAGCGCTTGAGAAGACTAGATGGGCGAACCGTAAGGATGAGGCCACGTGACTACTTATTGAGTTAATATCCATTGATTTATGGTTTCAGGTTGTCGCATGCAAGACTCCAAATGAGATCTGGACCACCTTGGAAGGAYTCTTTGGAAAGTAGGATGAGACACAAGGTCATATGCTTGAGGTAGAGCTGAATACCTTAGACCCTAAAAGTTTTGATAATATACAAGATTTATTTACTAWATTTAAATGTTTGATATTGAGCTTGGGTGAATGTGGTATTGGCAAATCTACATAAGAGAAACAACGTATTCTAACAATATTGGCCAAGATAGGACCAGAATACATTGTATATGTCTCCAATTTCCATTCTAGCTTTTGGGAGCAAATTGGAAAATGCCTACGATGGCTCAGTTCATTGAGTCTCTCACACAAGAGCAGACAAAACTCATACAGGTGGGCCTCATCAAAGATCCCAAAGCACATGCACTCACCATGCATGATGGAAAAGGGTCATCCAATCATAAATCGAAGCAGAAACGAAAGGAGTTATTACATCCAGAGTCGAAGGAGGAGGGATATTCCAAACCCTTCAAGGATTCTTCAAACTCCAAAGGGAAAAAGAAGAAGGGAAAGCAATGCACATATTGCAACAAACCGAATCATGAAGAATCCACATGCATGAAGAAGTAGATCGATCTTATGACACAGGTACTTCAAAAGAATATCCTTGGAGACTTCACTCCTGAAGGAGCCAAGAAGAAGAAGGAAAAATACCATGCACCTAAGAAAGGCAATCATCATGTTTTGGTTGCAATGAATTCCTCATATGATTCATGGATTATAGATTATGGTGCATCACATCATATGGAAGCTAAAGAGAAACTTTTCTCTTTGAATCCATGCTCAAGACCCCCTATTCTCATGGGGGATGATACTCCAGTAGCAGTAGCAGGAGAAGGGAGATTTGAACTCCACAATGGCAGTTTTGAGAATGTTTTACATGTTCCAAAGCTTTCTATGAATCTGCTCTCAGTTTATCAGATCACTCACAAAGGTAAAAATGTTGAATTTACATCAGATCCAGTTTCAGTAATTGACATGCATGACAATTCCATCATTGCAATTGGTGAGGTGGATCACAAGTCAAGGTTGTATAAATTCACTAAGTTTTCTTATGATGACTCATCTTTTCTACTTACACATAAGGAGAGTATTTTTCATGCACCTCCAGTGCAACATGCATGTACTCTTGTGCTTCCATCAGTTTCAGACACCAGAGATAATTCCATACACTTAGATTATGTACATGGAAATAAGCAGGTAGTACATCCATATAAGAAGCCAACGTTGAAGCTTCAGCAGATGCCCAAGAGGGCACAATTCACACTTCAGGCAGCAGGTAGCAGGTATACTTGCAGGGAATCCATTAGATTCGAGGAGGACTCAATCTCAGCATGAGGAACCTTCTCATGTACTTTTAGCTTTAGAACCTACGATGCCCATGCATTGCTATATGGTTCAATCTTCTTATCCACAGCTCTACAGTGAAGCTATGGGAAATCCATTATGGCAAGCAGCCATACAAAAGGAGTATGACTCGCTCCTAAAGAATCATACTTGGCATCTGGTTCCACTTCCACCAAAAAGGAATATTTTCAGGTGCAGATGGGTCCACAAAATCAAGAGGTACAAGGCTAGATAGGTTGCTAAAGGACTTCATCAAATCCATAAAGATTTCTACATCTTCACGAAGACTTTTAGTGAGCAGAAGTTTCAGACTTTGCGAGATCATCTTGCAGTGAAGAACACAGTTGCCTAGAAGTTGTCTTTTCTTCTTTTGATGCACCATCTTTTGAGGGGGGGGTTTGTTCCCACGTGGTTTTTCATCTTTCCTCATTTTTATTCAATGTTCATTAGTTGCATTGTACATGAGCACCTAATATGGCCTAGTAGTCGAGACTCATTTTTTACTCCATAGTGATGTTCAGGGGGGTTGTTGGAGAATTTTTATTTTTGGCACACTAGTTCAATGGGAGTTAACTAACTAGTTCTATTTTAGACTTTCTAATTTTAGACCATCACTATTATGCATGCATTCCTAAGAAAATCTCACTACAACTCATGGCTTCTTCACTTTTCTTAATTATAGGATGGCATTGTTTATATATGAGTGAACATCAGTTACTCATTGAACATATCATAATATACATTGATTCTAATTCTTCATATTGTATCTCTCTTCCCTTTCTTGATAAGCTTTGTTTGTGTATGATTTAGTTAGGTCTCCTATGCAGGTTTCCATGAAACACTGACAATTACAATGCTAAACAATTAAACTAATAAAATGATGCAAATATTACACAATTCTTACTGCAAATATGGATTCTATGTGAAAAATTAGGCAACTTCGAAAAATGTTCGCTCAAAACTAAGTTAATATGAGTAAGTTATAATGTTTTGAAGTTCCCAAAACGAGGACAAACACTACCTTTATGAAAAAATTGAAAATTTTGATAGATTGAAAGGCAAAATCGTGAGAAAAGACCTACACAATTGTATAGATCACTAAAAACCAAACTCAACAAAAAAAATTGTTCTACAAGTAAGCACATGGATTGCAAGATATCGTTATCATAAGATCACATTCACTTTTCAGAGGCAAATCCTCACGCGTAGAGTTAAATAAACACCACTTGGAAGTTTTAAATGGTCCAAAAGTTGGTTTGCAAGTTTGTGCATTGATGAAAGAGCATGTCACTAGATGACTTGGAAAATATTGAACAACCACATGTCACAACTCTCTCGCAGATCCGAGTGTAGCAATGTGAATGAACACTGCCAAGCTGCTACAATATGTAAGTTCTCAACAAAACAAGTTGCTACAATATGTAAGTTCTCAACAAAACATTGGTCTCCATTCAATCCACAATGAGAGGATCACTACCACAAACCATTCAATCTACAAGTCGTTTGCAACAAAGCAAAGGTATGTATGACCGCATGAAAGAGGATACTCTGAACCAAATTTGAAGAGCAAGTTGAGTCTCAAACCTCTACAAATCTACTTGAATGAATGCAAAAGGGGGTGGCTAGGGAAAATCACATTCCAACTAAAGAGAGGTCAGTATGTCCCACACAAAGGTAATTTGGGAGATAAGAGATTTGTATGGTGTACGACCCCGTTCATACAACCATGTGGAAGGGAGGGCGTAAACCCTAAAAAGTTTGATATGAAAACCTTGAAGAGCACAACCCTTTAATTTGTTATTCTCTTGTTTTTGGATTTTTAGAATGGTATTTATTATATAAATCAACAAAAAATAAATTTGGCCACAAAAAATTGAGTTATAAACGTGCAAAAATTACCCCGAGTTGTTGTAGACTTTTAATTAGATCTTCTGCAAATGAAGATCAAATTTAACAAGAGAACGGTCAATCTTGACTAATGTGCACACTCCAAATACGAAGCCAGTTCTAGATCTGGTGAGAAATGATTAGAATTTGAAGAAACCAAGCATATAATCTAAATCTATGAAAATTAGGGCTTAAAAAATCAAATCTAAAGTGCCAAACTAGGAGATATAAAGATCATCTATTTATCTTTGATGCAATAAGAAAAATCAATACAAAATTCCATCCAAGGAGTTAGATCTAAGTAACAAGCTTTGATAGGGAAAATATGTGCAAACATATAACCAAGATCTATCTTATCTTAACTCATTGGAGTGCATCAAACCAAGAAAAGTATATATAAGAAACAAGAGAGAGGAGACAAGATTTGTGTGGTAAAACCCCAAGGTGTGGTGTTAGATTTTACTACACCTCAGGTCCAATCTATGTTCTTGATAGTTATACATAAAATACAATTTAAACTGTATGCATAAACACATTGAGATGCCTAACCATTTAGCACAGCGAAAAATCAAAACTAGCAATTAGATCATACACAAGTACACAGGAATTTCAAGCCCAGAAACATTGTTCTTGCATCTAGAAACCAAGGGCTCCCCTACCAAGGAAAATGGCCCAATTCTTTACAAAAGAAAATTGTCAAAACACTTACAAAATCTTCCTTGGTTTTCGTGCTTAAATCTAGTCACCTTGGTTGACTATAATAGCCATGTGACAGTTGTACATGCGACTGTACATGTCGTTGTCTTCCTATAGCTCATGTACAACCTTGTTGTCACCTCTTGGTTACCTATACAATCTTGTTGCCCCTTCCTAGCAATTGTCCAGTCCTTCTTGGTCGTTGCAAAGTCTACCCTCAGAGTGTTGTTGTAACAGCCCTCGTGGTTGCCCTCAACCTACCCTCCAAGTTGTCCCAAGACTCAGTTAATTCAACCCTCAATGGTTCTCCATGGTTGCCCCTAAGGAATGTTGTTACAGCCCTAAAAATTTGTTGATTGTTAGTGTTGTAATAGTCTCTTTTCTCATTGTTGTTGTAGCCCCAAAATTGTCCAGAATTGTCTTTCTTGTAGACCTA
This sequence comes from Picea mariana, assembly GCA_032191745.1. Lineage (NCBI taxonomy): Eukaryota > Viridiplantae > Streptophyta > Pinopsida > Pinales > Pinaceae > Picea > Picea mariana. The sequence continues at coordinate 52,406 of JASDQU010736863.1, forward strand.
GAGTCCTAAGCAAACCCAGCACTCTATTGCTACCCTTGTCCATTGTCTAACACTCTGTTACTACCCTTGTCCATTGTCCAAAACACATGCAGTTGACCTTTGGACCTCCAGAACACTACCAACACCTTGTTGTCCACTTGTAGTAGCTTCAGCAAACCTGCGGCTACTTTCTCTTTGCTAGTCGAACCACCCAGCGAGCATGTTGCCACCTTGTCGGGCTCCTTGGTTGCATGTCCTAGGCCTACAGCAGCCCCTAAACACCTCCAACAGGCAGGTCGTACCATGTACCATCATTTTTTTGCCTTAAACACCTGGTCGAGCCCTCTTGGAGCCTCCTCAAGCCTAGTTGAGTCTCCTTATAAGATGCAGCTAGATTCTACTAGTAGGCCAAGCCTCTCCTAGGATGCAGCCTACTCTCCCTTAACTGTCCACTGCCACACAGACTTGTGGAAGATTACCTTGCACCAGTAGTTGCCCCTCTCCTTAACTTACCTACCCAAAACAATCATAGAACAGCAGATTAYAGCCCTCTCCATGGTTGTAATGAGATCACCAAGACTTGGACTGAAATCACCAAGCTCTCTTACCCTTATTGCTCCACACAAGAATGTCACAATGACATCATTCTTATTTATATAAGTCTAGGGGTTAACGTGAGAAKCCCGTCCACAAATTCAACATCAAATTAGGCACACATGTGGGTGTGAAGCCCCATCACAAACCCATAAATCCCATCACCAAGCCCCCAGCTAAAAATACAAGGGGGTTTTCACTAAACCRAAAGTTTAATGTGGTGCCCACGACGATTTCCACATGCCCAACACTTAGGGTCATGTGAGAATACCTACCCGAAGCTACCAAACATCAACACTCCCTCTTAGCGAGGGAGGTATTCTCACATACTCCAACATCTCCTGGAAGTAACTTTGGCTCCCATACTAGAAGTAGATATGTCTCATGTATTGGAAATGCTACGACAGTTTCACTCCAATCCCCCTGATTAGTTGCTCCCTCTGTCATCAAAGCAAATCTAGTTGTATTGTAAGGTCCCTTCTCGGAAGACACCCTGCTCCTAGAATCTTCTTGCTTCTGAGCATTGTGCCTGGCCATCTCAACCCATGACATCTTCTTAACAGTCTTGGAAGATGTCTCTCTCCCATCTAGACCTGAAGGTAGACTCCCTCTAAATCCACTGACTCCCTTTGAGGTCGGGCCCCCATTGAGTCTACACAACCTCCAGAGCTACCTGCTCCATGTCCAATGTCACTATGTTATTGCGGGTCATGGCTCAGATAAGTTGGCCCTTCTACCTATACACATTGCACTCTCTAAATCCAAGACCATTGTTGTGTCTAAGCTAGATACATGTCCATCCTGAAACAAAAGCTGCATATCCCTTCTACTTAATCATTGAGTCTCAAAACACACTTTTGGCACCCATAGCACATTTTCCACTCGCAACACATCCTCTAACTCCATCTGGAATACCATTGTTCCAGATCCATGTACTACATGCATGGTCCTCGTACCAAGCTCCACATACATACATAAGTCAGAGACTATGAAGCTCTCAAACAAATTGTGTGCCCATGTTATGTGTCGATGGCTCCCATTGTATAAGAACCATGCAATCCTCCAAGGCAAGCATTCTACTTACCCAAGTCACGATCATCCATTGAACTTCTTCCCAAATCCATCATCCAAGTCACAAGACTCTTTGTGTTTATGCACACACTGCAAATGAACCTGTGTCCTCTCTCTGAACAATCCTAAGTTGCAGATGGACACTCAGTCTAGTTCACTCTAGACCTCTGCAACTCATATTTACAAGTGACCTCATCCTCCTGGGTCAAATACCTCATACATTGTCACACATCAACAATGTGCAACTCTCTGGCCCAATGAAGACTCTATCTCGTCAACCTGCCATCCATACGAAGCTATCTCGTTCGTGCCAAAGAACCCAAGCTGCACCCATCACAACTCACTATGACAAGCCACTAAAAGTCCATCCTCGAAGTTGGAAACCCGCCACACAACATGTTGTTGTGAACCAAGCTCTCCGCCAATCCACCAAAACTCCTGACCTGCCACACCACCAAGTTGCAATAGTCCACAACACCTCATCTGAATGGTTTGCTCCATGTCTCAAACCAAATACCATCTAACCTACTGCTACATGCAACAGCCATTGTAGCTCCCTCTCGTAGCTATCTCCTCAACACTGCTACAGTTCCCTCTCAAAGTTGTCACATGTGTAAATAACTTAGATCCAATTGCCCTTCTCGGAACTATAGCTTTGATACCATGTTATATTTTATTGCACCTCAGGTATGGTCTATGTTCTCGTTAGTTACACAAAAAATACAATTTGAACTGTAGACATAAAAACACTGAGATGCCTAACCATTTAGCACAGCAGGAAATCAAAACTAGCAGTTAGATCATGCACAAGTACACGGGAATTTCAAGCCCAAAAACATTGTTCTTAAATCCAGAACCAAGGGCTCCCCTACCAGGGAAAATGGCCCAATTCTTTACAAAAGAAAATTGCCAAAAAACCTTACAAAACCTTCCTTGGTTTCCATACTTAAACATGTGCACCTTGGATGACTGTAATAGCCCTGTGAAAAATGCACATGTTGTTGTACTTGTTGTTGTCTTCCTACAACTCATGTACAACCTTGTTGTTACCTCATGGCTAACTGTACAGTCTTGTTGCCACTTCCTAGAAGTTTTCCAGTCCTTCTTGGTTGTTGCAAAGTCTACCCTCATGGTGTTGTTGTAACATCCCTCATGGTTTCCCTCAACCTGCCCTCCAAGTTGTCCCAAGACTTAGCTAAGTCATCTCTCAATGGTTGTTCAAGCTTCGCCTGAGGACTATTGTTACAGCCCTAAACGTTTGTTGATTGTAAGTGTTGTAACAACCCCTTTTCTCACCGTTGTTGCGGCCCTAGAACTGTCCAATATTTCATTTCTTGTAGACCTAAACTCTTGAGCAAACCCAACACTTTGTTGCTACCCTTGTCCATTGTCCAACACACCTGCAGTTTGTTGAATTTCTGTAAACCCGGCACTGTCAGATTATTTTGAATAAAACAGATTTAATGAATAAAAAACACAACTAGGTTACTCAATGAAAATAAGCAGAAGCATAAACAACAAAAACCTTAACACACATTGCACAAGAAATTTTGGGTAAACACCCTTGGAAAAACCCTTGCAGGAAAACCAATTTTGAGTTTGATTATATTTAATAAAATCCTAGGCTCCTGTCCTGGGATAATGACCCATCAGAAGATTACAATGTTGCAGTTGATAGCCTAGCCCACCTTGTTTTTATCTCCCTCGTTGCCCCATGCACCCATTCCTCAACCCTGCCCACTCAGACACAAGTACATGAGAAAGACTCCCTCTTGCTCCTATGCACTCATTGTTTGCCTCACTCTCCTTAGATCTACTTTTATAATCCCTTTAATGACCAAACCCTAACCCTAGATCTCCAACAGTCAAGATTAGATCTTACCCCTATGAGATCAACGGTCGTGACTTAATATCTCATTGAGATGACTTAAATCACTTAAGTCACTCAACTTTATAAAAGTCACTCTAGAGAGTGTCACTCGGACACCTCCTCATGCTAGGCACTGCCAATGAGGAAGTACATGTTTGAGCTACCCCAAAGACTACCACTCCCTCTTAGCAAGGAAGGTACTTCTGAAATAACCTCATCCTGGATCAATCTATGACCCCAACGTTGTCATCACGGCAACTTGCAAAAAACTCACAATTTAACTTTCGGGACCTGTTTCTCGATCCCGCTGCTTGGACCTATGCTCGGGGTTGCCTAGTGACTTCTGCAGCTGCCCAAGTTCTATTGGGCGTTGCCCGACTCTACCATCATGTTGCCCAGGGCACCGTCCCAGGTGTTTCCCGAGCTACCTTCCCATTGCTCGGGTGTTGCCCGGGGGCTACCTGGATTGTTTCTGCCTGTGACAACCACGCGATATGTTGTGTTTGGCACTTGCCTAATGGTTGCTCTGATGGTTTTTTGGCTGCTCGAAGGCTTCTTTGGCTAACGAGCGGCTGGAATTTCTTGGCCAGCAGCAAGTTGTTCATGGCCTCCTCCACAATCGTCTCCTTTCTACTATCCAACGACTCCCCTATGTCGCTCGGCCCAACCTTCAACACCAGCTCGAGTTGCTCAACTCACTCCACCTTTGTCATTGTACCACGTGCTCTCCACATCTGTCGCTTAGCCTCTCAACTCTATAGCCCGACGCTCAATAGTTTGTTGAAGACTTCTCTCCAACATCTGCGTGAGGATTTCCCTATGCCAGTTCAGCTCACAGTCGCGTCTACAGGCAGCTCTCAGCCTTCACCCTTCTGCTTGTTGCTCCTCAGCCGAGGATTTCTTCTATGAATTGTTGCTCGTCCACCAGTGACCTACTTTCTTCCATGCGAACGTCCTTTTCTCTGTGTGAATCTTCTGTGGACATATCCACGCTACCAGTCGCCTGCACGATGTTTACTCCTCAAGTAGCTGTTCTTTGTTGCAGCCGACTGGTTTTCTCCATGCCCAACAAACTCATCACCTCCACCAACGCATGATTTACCCAAACGACCTGATCCCTACAAACTCTCTTCACAGATCTGCATGATTTCTTCCCTAGATTGCAGTAGCCACGGATCTTTGTTGTAGTCGGTCGTACATTGTACTCTCTTTTTTTAATTAAATTCACGTTACCCTGCCGAAAATAAAAATAAAAATCACTGCTCAATAACGATGTCATGCAAATCTCGGCTTCCACATAAACGAAGCTCTGATACCATGTTGAATTTTTGTAAACCCAACACCAACAAATTATTCTGAATAAAACAGATTTATTGAATAAAAAACACAGCTAGGTTACCCAACGAAAAATAAGCGGAAGTGTAATCAACAGAAACCATAACACACATTGCACAAGAAATTTCAGGTAAACACCCCTAGAAAAACCCTTACGGAAAAATCAATCCTGAGTTTGATTTTATGACATAAAATCATGGGCTCCCATCCTAGGATAATGGCCCATCAGAGGATTACAATGTTTCAGTTGATAGTCTAGCCCACCTAGTTGATATCTCCCTCGCTACCCCATGCACCCTTTCCTCAACTCTGCCCACTTAGACACAAGTACATGAGCAAGGCTCCCTCTTGCTCCTATGCACTCATTGTTTGCCTTGCTCTCCTTGGATTTGCTTTTATAATCCCTTTAACAAATAAAACCCTAACCCTAGATCTACAACGGTCAAGATTAGATATTGCCCCTATGTGATCAACGATCATGACTTAATCTCTCGTTGAGATGAGTCATCAAAATAAAAGGCACTCTATAGAGTGTCACTCGAACACCTCTACATGTTAGGCACTGCCAATGCGGAAGTATATGCCCGAGCTACCCCAAAAACTAACACTCCCTCTTAACGAGGAAGGCACTTCTGGAACAACCTCATCCTGGATCAATCTATGACCCCAACGTTGACATCACGGCATCCTACGAAAAACTCACAATTTAACTTTCAGGACATGTTGCTCGGTCTCGTTGCCCAAACATATGCCAGGGGATGCCCAATGACTTCTGCAACTGCCCAAGTCTTACAGGGCACTACCTGGCTCTACCAGCCTACTGCCCAGGATGTCTGCTCGTTGCCCAGGGCACCTACTCGTGCTACCTGCCCGTTGCCCGGGTGTTTCCCGACCCTGCCCAGGGGCTGCCTGGATTGTTCCTGGTTGTCACAACCCTATCCACGCAATCTGTTGTGTTTGGCGGCTGCCTAATGGTTGTTTTGATGGTTGTGTTGTGGTCGACGGCTTCTTTGGTTGACCGACGGTTGGAATTTCTTGGTTGGCAGCAAGTTGTTCGTGACCTCCTCAACAGTGATCTCCTTTCTACCAGTAGGCAACTCCCCTTTGTCGCTCAGCCAGAGCTTCAACGCTAGCTCAAGCTGCTCAGCTCACTATGTCGTTGTACCATGTCCACCGCTTAGCCTCTCACCTCTGCAACCCAACGCTCAATACTTTGTTGACGATTGCTCTCAAACATCCGTGTGAGGATTCCCTCTACCAGTGCAGTCCACAATCGCATCTGTAGATAGCTCTCAGCCTTCACCCATTTGCTTGTTTCTCCTCAATTGATGATTTCTCCTATCAGTTGTTGCTCGTCCACCCGTGACCTACTTTCTTCCACGCGAACATCCTTTTCTCCGAGCGAATCTTCTGTTGACATATCCATGCTACTAGTCACGTGCACAGTGTTTACTCCTCAACTAGTGGTTGCTTGTTGTAGCCGGTCATTTTTCTCCTTTCCCAGCAAACTCGTCGGCTCCACCAATGCACGATTTACCCAAACAGCACAATCCTTGCAAACTCTCTTCGCGGATCTGCAAAAAAAATTCCTTGTTGCAGTAGCCACGGATCTTTATTGTATTCAATCATACATTGTACGACTCGTAAGGAAAAAGTTGTACCTTATACTCTCTTTTTTTATTACATTCACGTTTACCCTGCAAAAAATTTAAAAAAAAAACGTTGCTCAATAACGATCTCATGCAAATCTCGGCTTCCTCAAATCTGAAGCTCTGATACCATGTTGAATTTATGTAAACCCAGCACCGGCAAATTATTCCGAATAAAACAGATTTATCAAATAAAAAACACAGTTCGGTTACTCAATGAAAATAAGTGGAAGCATAAGCAACAAAAACGATAACACACATTGCACAGGATATTTTGATTAAACACCCCTAGAAAAACCAATTTTGAGTTTGATTTTATAAGATAAAATCCTGGGCTCCCATCCTAGGATAATGGCCCATCGGAGGATTACAATGTTGCAGTGGTTAGCCTAACCCACCTGGTTTCTATCTCCCCCGCTGCCCCCTGCACCCTTTCCTCAACTCTGCCCACTCAGACACAAGTACATGAGAAAGACTCCTTGCTCCTATGCACTCATTATGTGCCTCACTCTCCTTAGATATGCTTTTATAATCCCTTTAATGACTAAAACTCTAACCCGAGATCTCCAATGGTCGAGATTAGATCTTGCCCCTATGAGATCAACAATCGTGACTTAATCTCTCGTTGAGATGACTTAAATCACTTAAGTCACTCAACTTTATAAAAGTCACTTGAGTCATTAAATAAGTCCACTCTAGAGAGTGTCACTCGAACACCTCCACTTGCTAGGCATTCCCAATGCAGAAGTACATGTTTGAGCTACCACAAAAACTAACACAGTTGACCTCTAGGCCTCTAGAACACCACTAGCACCTTCATGTCCACCTGTAGCAACCTCAACAAACCTGCGGCTACTCTCTCCTTGCTGATCAAACCACCCAACAAGCATGTTGCCACTTTGTCATGCTTCTTATCTTCATGTCCTAGGCTTGCGGAAGCCCCTAGACATCTCCAACAGGAAGGTCGTATCCTGTATCATCCTATTGCTTCCTTAGACACTTGGTCGAGTCCTCCTCGAGCCTCTTCAAGCATGGTCAAGTCTCCTTCTAGGTTACGGCTAGGTTCTCCTAGCAAGTCGAGCCTCTCCTAGGTTGCAGCATGCTCTCCCTTAGATGTTAGTTGCCACACAACCCTGTGGTAACTTACCTTGCACCAGTGGTTTCCCCTCTCCTTGACTTACCTGCACAAAAAAATCATAGAACAACATATTGCATCCCTCTCCATGGTTGGACTATAGTCACCAAGACTTGGACTGAAATCACGAAGCTCTCTTACCCTTATCGCTCCACACAAGAATGTCATAATGACATCATTCTTATTTATATAAGTCTAGGGGTTAACTTGAGAAGCCCCTCCACAAAGTCAACATCAAATTAGGCACACGTGTGGGTGAGAAGCCACATCACAAACCCACAAAGCCCATCACCAAACCCCCAAGAACCTAACTCAAAATACAAGGGGATTTTCACCAAACTGAAAGTGTAATGTGGTGCCCACGATGATTTCCACATGCCCTAAGCTATCAAACATCAACATGGGGAAACATCCATAGAAGTAAGATCTTGTATTCTTTGATGTACAACACCTAGATCACACTCAAGTATGGAGTTCATATGGGATCCATACAACTCTCAAGCACTACACACACACATATTACAATTGAACCTCCTTCACCTCTATTATATCGGCTAGAGGGATAGGAGATCATATCCCATGACGAATATAGCATAAATTCACTTTATAATTTAGTGAGTTAATGAAGAATAATATGCCCAATAGTCTAAATGCCTCATTGTGTATACAAAATGTCTTATCATCATGGCAAGTTGTACAACAATGAATGTGGCCACTAGACAAACATTACACATTCTTACCATGGGGAGGTGTTGGAATAGTTGGTTAAACAATTTCATCACATCTACGGATCTCCTTAAGACAATCAATGGACAGTTGATTAAGAAAGTCCATTGAGGGATTGTCTAAGTTATTAGTTGAACATCTGACTAGTCAATCAAGATGACCAATGCAGTCCACTGGTGCACACGTCAAGACAAAATTTAAAGAGTTTGTGATGCAACCTAGCCAATCAAAGTGGACCATGTCTTCCTTGCTTCAAGGGAGTTAATTACACTTTGGTACTATACATCTATCATGGATGCTTTTTGGTTCCTTGTATTTCCTATTGTATGTTGAGCTATGCTCACTTGTGCTTGAGTGTTGTAACAATGTCTTTAGACACCGCCTCTTTTTGGAATATTTAGCTCCTTGATCTATCTAATACCCTAGTTCTCCAACATTGAAGAAGATGGAGAGAAAGAAGTTCAAGCAATGATGTGGGCATAAATAGGAGAGAATGAGATCGAGGATGGCTAGTGGAAGGTTGAACAACAAGACAGTTAGTAATCTAGAGATGATTTGAAGCTAGGATCGTTGGTGAATCAAAAGGGTTGTATAACACCAAGAMTAGATCTTTGGTACTACATATAGATGGTCTTATGGATAGATCTATCATTGAAGTTTTTTGGATCTTTGTGTTTCCTATTGTATGTTGAGTTATGCTCGTGCTTGAGTGTCGTAACCATGTATTTAGACACCACTTCTTCTTGGAATATTTAGCTCCTTGAATTATCTAATACATCGATTCTCCAACAGTGAAGAAGATGAAGAGGTAGAGGTTCAAGCATTAAGGCAATTGGGGGCATAAATAGGGGAGAATGAAATCCAGGATGGCTAGAGGAAGGTTGAACAATTGGGATAATTAGTCACTTGGAGATGGTTTGAGGCTAGGATAACTGGTGAATTGGAAGGGTTGCACAGCACTGAGACTAGAGCTCTCATGACCCACATTAATGCATTGTAAATCATTAATAAAATGAATACACCCCCTTTATGATTGACTTTTGAATTTGTTCATTATTTGTGTTATTCTTCATTTCCTTTCTTCGTTCATAGTTTGTTGAGGTATATTTAGATGGTGTTTTGATTTTTAATAAGAGTAAGGAGTATGTAACGCGTGTTAGATAAGTTGAAAAAGGCCCAATGACAAATTAACCTTAAAAAGTGAGTTTTTCAAGGAAAAGCTTGTATCCATGGGATGGTAGTATCCAAGGATGCTAAGAATAGACACACAAAATAAAGAAAATAGTGGAGTGGCATACACCTTGTAGTGTCACCAATGTAAGGAGGAGATTTCATGGTATAGTGAATTTCTATCAAAAATTCATTGTTTGGTTCAATAAGAGAATTTTAATGGAATAAGAAATGAAACAAATTTGAGTCAATGATAAAGAGGATAACAATAGCACCCATCCTAACTTTCCTTGATTTTGGGAAAGTATGTCAGGGGATTATGATGTCAGTAGAGTGGATATCAAAGCTCTATTCATTCTATAAAAAGTGGATAGCACTGAAGATGTTATTCATTATCAAGGGAGATCATCTTGTTTACAAATCATTAGGTAGTTCATAAATAGTCAAAGCAAGTTGAAGAAATTGAAGTGGGTGGCATATTCACAAAGTTGTGGCTTTGTACTAAAGCATAAAGCAAGGAAAGAAAACACATTTGCAAATGCACTAAGCATAAGGACAATGTTGATGAAAACAATAAACCACTAAGGCAATTGGCTTCATCATATCAAGGACTTGTATGCAGGGACAAGGATTTTGGAGTTATCACAGAGATGTTCAAAGCCATGACAACACAACTAAAATGTGGTGTTCAATTACAAGTGCAAAGTTTTATTCAAGCACATATAGTGGTTTATATTGAAAAGTTCCCTTAGAGATTGATCAAAGAGATACACCAATGAGGATTAGGTGGGGATTTAGGGTAAGATAAGACTGTGAATTCGGTAAAAGAGAGATATCAATGGCCATGCATGAAGAGGGCCGACAAATTTGGGGAACAATGTCTAGTTTTCCAAGTAGCAAAAGGAGTTACTCAAAACACATAATTGCATACTCCATTACCAATTCCAAGAGCACCATGGGAGGACACTTTAATTCTTAGGTTTGCCAACGACACAAGAAGGATTTGATGAAGTGTTCATGGTGGTTCATAAATTTCAAATATGGCACAATTTATAACTTGTAAAGACATTCTTTAAAGAAGTTGCACATCTACATGAACTACCCAAGAAAACACATCACACAGTGATACCATAATCACTTTTGGAGGACATTGTGGAAGAAGGTTGTGACCAAGTTGCAATATAGTTCAATGTTTCATCCTCATCTAGATGTATACACTAAAGTACTAAACATGGCTCTTGGAAATTTTTTGAGATGTTTAGCAAGAAGTAATCAAAAATTGTGCAACCAAACCTTAATACATGCAGAATTTGCATAGAATCGTCCAATGAGCATATCCATTGAGTTTTCCACATTCCAAATTGTTTGTGGATGGAATTTAACACATCACACAGTGATACCATCATCACTTTTGGAGGACATTGTCGAAGAAGGTTGTGACCAAGTTGCAATATAGTTAAATATTTCATCTTGATATGGATGTATGCACTAAAGTACTAAACATGTATCTTAGAAAGTTTTTGAGATGTTCAAAAAGAGGTAGTCAAAAACGGTGCAACCAAACCTCAACACATGCTAAATTTGCATAGAATTGTCCAATGAGCATATCCACTAAGGTTTCATCATTCCAAATTGTTTATGGATGGACAACACGTCACATAGTGATACCATAATCACTTTTGGAGGACATTGTCGAAGAAGGTTGTGACCAAGTTACAATATAGTTCAATGTTTCATCCTCGTATGCATGTATGCACTAAAGTACTAAACAGGTATCTTGGAAAAAATTTGAGATGTTTGGTGCAACCAAACCTTAACACATGCAGAATTTGCATAGAATTGTCCTATGAGCATATCCACTAAGTTTTCCTCATTTCAAATTGTTTATGGATGGACTCTGATAGGAATCACATACTTGTGTATTTGTCAATTTAGATGAAGCAAAGTGAAGACACTCGAGCATGTGCACAGTGGATGAGACAACATCATGCACAAGGACTTTTATGTTACTCCAATGAGAGAATAAGTCCCAACCATTGATCAAGCTCTGGATCCAATCGTTGATATTATTTCTCAACTATTCACATGGACCCACATCGAGTATAAAAGGATGTTTGGGGTCTCTATTGAACATAAGTTGATTTGTAAAAGGGAAAAAGTCGACTTCCTCCAAGAAGCACCGAGTTAGAGAAAAAGGAAGAGTGAGGGGTCAAGTTAAGGCCAAGACCTCATCGTTTGAAAGAGATAGCATATCTCCCAAGGAACTTGATTCACACAACTGAGAATACAGTACGTTTTGTACAGAAGTACGGCCTCGATCCACAGCAATGAAATTGTACAGACGACTCGGTCCATACAACTAGAGAGAAATCAACTCAGATCTAAGATAAGAAATCCTATACCGACTCTGTATTTCTCTATAAATATAAATATAGGATTTTGTTGGTTCCTCCTTCCACATAGTCTCATTTAGAAAAAAAAAATTGTGATTATTGTGTGTGGTTGTTCTATCTGAGTTCTTGTGGATTTTTATATAGCATAAAATGTGTATCTTCTCAGCCAATTTGATCTAAAGGTTACAATATTTGTTGGTTACTCCAAGATGTTTATGCTATAAAAGTTTACATGGTATCAAAGCAGGGTTCTGAGCAACCTGATTCCTATATTGAGTAAGAATGGTAGAAGACAATTGCAGGGCGTGCATGTCTAGTACCCAAACCAAAGATGTTTAGTATATTGACAGTGGAGCATCCAGTCATCTAACTGGTCATAAACATTATTTAAGTGATCTTGAAGAAAAGAAATATGACTTTGAGATCCTTCTTGGGGATGACTCTGCATATTTTCCAAAAGGGATAGGAACCGGGAAGTTTGAGAGGGAATCAACGACACCTCTCTATCTTTCAAATGTTCTCTATGTCCCAAGGTTAAAAAAGAATATTGTCTCAGTATCAACCTTAGAAGACAATGGATATGAAGTATCCTTCAAGGAGCATAGAGCTTATATCAAGCCTAAAGACATGGGGAAAGGAGCTAAACAAATCATCGGAGTAAGAAAAGACAAATTGTACAAGCTTCAATTTGGATCACACTATGCTCTAGCCAGCAACAGTGATAGTAGAGATTGTGAACTTTGGCACAGGAGGAAGGCTCATCTCGGTCATGGGGCCCTCAAGATATTGGGCAAGATTGTGACTGGAATGCCTCCTTTCAGTACAGATCACCATGAAGCTTGCAAGGGATGTGCTCTTGGGAAATATACAAGAGCACCATTTCCTAAGAGTGACCATCAATCCAAGGAAGTTTTGGATCTGATCCATTCTGATGTATGTCGCCCCATTTCATCTCCTTCCATAGGGGGCAAGTTCAGATATTACATTAGCTTCATAGAGGACTTCTCAAGAAAAACCTAGATCTATTTTCTGAAGGGAAAAACCTCAGAAGAAGTACTCATAAGGTTTCAAGAGTTTAAGGCTCTTGTTGAGAATCAGACTGGGAAAAGGATAAAAATCCTCATATCAAACAATGGAGTAGAGTACACATCTCATGCATTCAAAAGGTTATGTACGGGAGCTAGAATTAAAAGGGAGTTAACTTCTCCTTATACTCCTCAACAGAACGGGGCATCTGAAAGGAAAAACAGAGATATTGTTGGCGCAACAAAAGTAATGTTTCATGATCAAGATCTTCCAAAGTTCCTTTGGGCAAAATCCTGCAACACTGCAGTATACCTTCAAAATAGGAGTCCTCATAGAGTATTAGGAAATGTTACTCCAGAAGAAGCCTTTACAAGGAGGAAACCAGACATTAGACACCTACATATATTTGAATGTGTTTTATACTTCCATGCTCCTACAGAGAAACGAACCAAGTTAGATCCCACGGCAGAGAAAGGGATTCTTCTTCGATACAATGAAACTTCCAAAGCATACAGGGTGTACATTCTTTTTAACAGGAAAACAGTGGAAAGAAGGGATGTCAGATTTGAAGAAGAAAAAACTCTCTGAAAGTCCTATCAGGATGAAGACGTTCTAGACACAGAAGCCTCCCAGCAAAAGAAAGCATCAGGCTCTCAGCCTACAGATTCTTCCACTAATGTTCAAAGTGTGAAACAAGTAGAAGAGCAACCAGGATCCTCCAAGAAGAGAAAACCAAAGTGGGCAAAATAGTTGCCAAAAGAAGCCAATGAACAGGTGAAAACCCCAAAGACTTCAATCAGAATGAGTATACCTCCTCAAAGATACTCAGGTTATGTTTCACTTATGAGCGATATTATTGAGTCAAAACCTACCAGCTTTGAGGAGGTTCTCAAGAAGCAGGTATGGAAAGACACTATGGTGGAAGAATATACCTCAATAATAATAATAAAGGAGTCTAGGAAATTGTGACAAGACCAAAAGGAAAGTTTGTGGTAAGTTCCAAGTGGATCTTCAAGATCAAACATGCAGCAGATGGTAGCATTGAAAAATACAAGGCTAGATTTGTAGCTCGAGGGTTCTCTCAACATGAAGGAGTGGACTATGATGAGACATTTTCCCATGTATCCGCTATACCTCCATTCGAGCAGTGATATCTATAGTCACTCAAATGGGGTGGAAGATTCATCAGATGAATGTTAAGACATCATTCTTAAATGGAAAGATTGAGGAGAAAGTCTATCTAGAACAACCACGGGGATTTGAAGTTCACAATAGAACAAGTCATGTCTACCAACTAAAGAAGGCCCTTTACAGACTCAAGCAAACACCCAGAGTGTGGTATTCTAGAATTGACAAATATCTCTTGAGTATTGGATTTATCAAAAGTAATGCAGATTCAAATCTGTACGTACTCCAAAAGGAAGGTGATATTATCATTCTTGTTCTATATGTTGATGAATTGTTCTTGACAGATGCAGAAACTCTAGTTACAAGTTGCAAGAAAGACTTGGCCAAAGAATTTGAAATGAAATACTTAGGGCTCGTGCAATATTTTCTTGGCTTGGAAGTTAGGCAACGAAAAGGGGAAATTTTCCTTGGACAAGGAAAATATACAATTGAGATTCTCAAAAGATTTGGGATGGAGGACTGCAAGACTATGACTATTCCCATGATTACAAATCTCAAGAAATTAAACACCTCTGATTCAAAGAAGGTGAATCCTACCATCTATAGGCAGTTGATCAGTGGCTTGATGTATTTGGTCAACACTACACCCGATATTTGTTTTGTTTCAACACTCTTAGTCAGCACATGTGGACCCCAAGAGAGTGCATTGGATTGCGGCCAAACATATCTTGAGATAATTGAAAGGTACCATAGAGGATGGTCTTTAGTATGTGAAAAGAGACCAAATTAGTTTGGTGGGATATTCAGATTCAGATTGGGCTAGGAGTGCAATTGACCGAAGAAGTACCTCTGGATGTCGCTTCATTCTGGGATCAGGGATGATATCTTGGTACAGTAGGAAACAATATTTTGTAGCTCTCAATTCTGTAGAGGCTGAATACATGGCAGCAAGTCAAGCAAGTTGTGAAGCCCTTTGGCTCCGAAAGATACGTGTTAACTTGTTTAATACATAGTTGAATCCTACCATAACATATTGTGATAATCATAAGTTGTATTAAGCTCTCAGAAAATCCAATCTTTCATGACCGATCTAAGCATATTGATATTCAATACCACTTCATTAGAGGCAGAGTACAAAAAGGTACAGGAAAGCTCCAGTACGTCTCTAACAATGAACAGGTTGTTCATATTTTCACGAAGGGATTGCCAAAAGGGAAGTTTGAATACTTAAAGAAAAATTTGAGAGTTATAGAGAACACTTTTCTCACTAAGAGGGAGTGTTAGAATATTATAGTGAGAATGGGTTATCGAAGTCTTGTGAACACAAAAGTACTTTTATGTTACTCCAATGAGAGAATAAGTCTCGACCATTGATTAAGATTTGGATGCAATGGCTAAAATTATTTCTCAACTCTTCACATGGACCCACATCGAGTATAAAAGGATGTTTGGGGTCTCTATTCAACATAAGTTGATTTGTAAAAGGGAAAAAGTTGACTTTCTCCAAAAAGAGTTGAGCTAGGGCAAAAGGAAGAGTGAGGGGCCAAGTTAGGGCCAAGACCTCATCATTTGAAAGAGATAGCATATCTCCCAAGGAACCTGATTCATACAACTGAGAATATGGTACGATCCATACAAAAGTACAGCCTCGATCGGCAGCAGTGAAATCATACGGGCAATCTGGTCCGTATAGCCAAAGAGAAATCAACTAAGATTTGAGATAAGAAATCCTATACTAATTTTGTATTTCTTTATAAATATAACTATAGGAGTTTGTTGGTTCATCTTTCCACATAATCTCCTTTAGAATAATTTTTTTATGATTATTGTGTGTGGTTGTTCTATCAGAGTTCTTGTGGATTTTTATATAGCATAAAATGTGTATTTTCTCATTCGGTTCGATATGAAGGTTATAGTATTGGTTGGTTAATCCAAGATGTTTATGCTATAAAACTTTACACTAAGTATATGGACAAAGTTGATGTAAATCAAAGAACTAAAACTTTTCAAATTAGAGACCAATATATCTTTCATTTGAAGAAAGATCATTACCCAAAGGGTAGTTGTAACAAAATGAATGAGAAGAAGATAGCCCTTGCAGAATCCAAAGAAGATTGGGAGTAATGCTTATGAATTGAATTGTTGGTTGAGTTGTGTATATCTATTTCAACATGGTAAATTTGTATGAGTACGAGAGAAATAAAATTGGGTATATCAACTATATTTCAATATGGAAAATTTGTATGAATGTGACAAAATGATGCAGAGGATGCAAAAGGAGACAAAGTTGATGAGAACACCAAGTATTGATTGTCAAGTTCATAGGTTAAGGTAGTAGCCCATGGAGATTGCTCAAGTGTTAGATGAGAAGGTAATGAAGACAAGAAATGGTGAGCACACACAATGTTTAATCTTCCAATGGAGAATACACTCAGATTTCTAACACTAAATTCAAAAAACTAGGTAAGGAAAAGGCATTTAAAAAAGGTTGAGGATTTCAAATCTGCACAAGAATGTGCATTGTTTTTCTAGCAAGGGAAGATTATCAAATGAGTATGATTGTCCATTTCAAGGAAGCGAAAGGTGGTCAACAAGAAGAGCATCACCATACCCCTCATCAATTGTAGACTTAACAAGAAGGCCATCAACATACCTCTCATCAACAACAATTGTCAATGTACCTCTCTTCAACTACAACGCCATCCACGTACCTCTCGTCAATGATAGAATGGCCAACAAGAGTTGGTACATGCTAAAATCGCCAATGAATTCACATAGTCCACAAAGAGTTAACAAGGGCTAGCATCAACAATGAGTTCAATTGTCAACAAAAAGATTGCAAACATCAACAAAGAGAAGAAGATTACATCAATAGGAGAACATTGTGGCGTGGAGAAACATAGACAACCTAAATGTGAAGAGAAGAGGTAGAGAAGGCATTCACACAGTGGTGGCATGGTAAAATTGTCATTGAAGAAGATAAAGGCAAAAGTTTGAGCAATTTGACAGTTGGAGGAATAAATAGAAGAAAGAGTGAAATCAAGGAGGATGGCTAGTGGAAGGGTGAATAGTTGGGCAATGAGAAAACTGGAGCAATGTGAGGCTACAATCGTCACTAGATCAGAATGTTTGTACAACATTCGAATAGGAGCACTCAAGCACCAAAACATCAACGCATTCTAAATCACCAATAAAATGAGAACATTGCTTGTATGAATCACTGTTGGATTTGTTGATTGTGTATGTTATTCTCCATTTCCTTCCTTTGTTCATAGTGAGAATCTTGTGGGAGACAATGTCTAAAACTCTACAATCRGATTTTGATTCACCAAAGAAACTTACATCAAGTTCTCRATTTGATGCCTCAATATTTGCTACTGCAACAAGGATGAAACATTCAAATTCTGAATGTATACATAAATTGCTTCGAAAAGGTATTGGCTAAAAAATTGCCCTTTTTCAATGTTCCATTAGAGGTCATTAAGGGTCAACGRATCAATTCCAATATTAAAATCACTAGAGAGGCTAAACAACATAATAACAAGCATGCACATAACAAAGAACACCAAGATTTAACCTAGAAACCCTTAAACAAAAAAACTAGCTTCCATTAGATGTATATTATCCTTSCTCAATACGGCCAAGACCGACAACTTGAGTTACATTACAATGGAGATAATAAGTCACTTAAATAGGCTTCCTTTGCATGAATACCACATGCAAAAACTCCCCTACAATAAACCCAATCTTGCCCACATGAAGATTAACCTAAAAATCCCCCCTTTAAACTTGACTTGAGATAAAGTCCCCTACAATAAACCCACTCTTGACCTAGTGAAAATTAACCTAACAATCCCCCCTTTCGAGATAGGGAGGGAATAAGATACTAAAAAAATTAAAAAATATAGCATATTCCCATCCAAGAATCTGAGATTATTCCTACTGCCCCTCTTAACTCTACCTAAAGTATATTCCCAACCTTACATAGATAAATCCCTAAATCAAGGTATTTTTACGTGATTTATTCGCATCGTTCCACTTGAAGTCCTTTGTGTGCTTCCACCAATGCTTGCTTCAACCGACAAAATCCCGTCCCCACAATGCAAGGACTTCTCCAGTGAAGACTTTCTCCTTTGCAATGTGAAGGATGGACCCAACGACAACAAACAACTACAAAGTCATTGCTACTTTCATCAAACCACTCATGCTTTCCAAAATCCCTTCCCTCTACATCAAATTTTACCCTAATGAACTATGTTCCCTCTTTCCATAGCTCCCATTCTCAAACAACTTTTGTGAAAGAGTCTGTGTGGGTTGTGGGCTCTTCTGATACCATATTAAAATCATTGGAAAGCCAAAGCAACATAATAACAAGCATCCACATAACAAAGAACACCAACAATTACCTTGAAAACCCTTAATCAAGAAAACCATCTTACAATAGATGTCTATTATCCTTTGCCAATACAGGCAACATATACCACTCGAGGCACTTCACAATAAAGACCATAAACCACTTAAATAGACTTCCTTCACATGAATACAATGAGCTAAAACTGTGTGCCACCATAAACCACCTATGGTAAACCCGCCATTGACAAGAGAAAATTAGCATAACATCAAACATACAAATCCACATGCTCACCTCACTATATTGAGCCCCATATAAACTCACTATATTGAGCCCCATATACTATGTAGGTGACACCTAAAACTATATTTGTTGGAATGATCGGAGCCCCATATATTATGTAGGTAATTTTTCATAGTATGCATGTCTCTTTGTATATTTTATTTTGATGTCGGATGGTAGTATTGAGAGCCAAAGTCACAAATATTGCCAACCAGTATAAGAATTTAATATGGAAAACAGAGCCTACAAATATGCCATACTAAGATTTTATTATGGAAAACATACCATACAAATATTGTTGTAGTACTGTAGGTGACACCTAAAACTATATTTGTTGGAATGAACGGAGGCCCATTTACCATGTAGGTGATTTTGCATTAAGTACGCATGTCTCTTTGTATGTTTTATTTCAATGTCAGCTGGTATTATTGAGAGCCAAAGGCAGAAATATCCCCAGCCACTCTAAGAATTTTAATATGGAAAACAGAGCACAAATATGCCAGTAAGACTTTACTATGGAAAACAGACCATACAAATATTGTTATAGATCGATTTATGTTACCTACTCGGATCGATGTATGTTGCCTACTCGCTTCCTACAAATGGAGAGATCTTCATTCTTTTCATTATAGATTTGTATTAAACTAGTTGCTTAAGAAAATTTATGATCAGCCTATGGTTAGTTTTTGATTGGATGCAATTAAAGCCTATTAGTTCAGCTCTAATAGCATGATGAAAGCCTATTCATTCGCCTCACCTCTAAACTTGAGACAAATTATAAGAGTTTTAGCCCACAATTCAAATTTTGCTATCCTGCCTTTGCATCCTATGAAGAGTGAGTTGTGCCCTACTAATGATGGACTCATTGCATCTACGCGAGGGCTCAATTTGAAAGGATCAAAAGTTGTGGATGTCTGAGAATCTTAAACTCATGAACACCTCCCTCCCTGCACATTGTGTTTTTAAGTGTATATTATTCAACGGGAGCATAGTGGATCACATCATCAAAGGAGTTTCAGGGCTCCGTGTTGTACTCTGCACCATGCCCACTGTGCCAACAAGATGCATTATATTTTCAATGAAATTAGTTTGGGCTTTCAAAGATGACACAATATGTTGGATATGCTTGGCTTTCCAAGCATAAGCACAATTCCACAACATAATATGCAGCACCAATGACCCATGGCTGGATAAGACCAGATTTCTGTAGTGTTCCTCTAAACCACCTAGATTTTCCATTGGCTATCAATAACCCCTGTCTAGATATGCCATGGTTTTGTTTATTACTCCTCTCACCCACCTGCATTTTCCAATAGCAATTGATAACTTTGTCTGCACACCAGCAGCACAATGTGCGTCATTATTGCTGCCTCTCGAGTTACAAAGAAGAATATACAGTATCCATTCCAATCACAGATTTGGAATATGAAATCATCCATGTTGCTTTTATATTATTCATTGTGGTCAACTGGATTTTATCGGCTTTAAAATTTCTGTTAAACTACTCAATTGATCGAGCTGTAAAGAAGCATCAATTCCACTGACTCAACCAACATTGAGTCATGGTAAGGCGTTTGCATGATTATTTGGAATGTTTTTGTATTTTTTATTGACTTGGCCATGCAATTTTTTTCTATCACTTCTGATAATTGCACATGGCTGGCCAGTCTTAAATTGGCTGTTAGAAAGATGATCCCTTGCTTTAATTATTCATTAGCTGATAATAAATCTAAAAAACCACAAGTACTGCTATAGCTGGCAATTGTTATCTGAAAGCTCTGTTTAGCAGGTACTAGAAATATGTGAAATTGATGTTTATAGTGATTATTTGCTAGGTTCATCCTTCTTTGGTCTGGACAAGTCCCAAAAAGTGGAGTCCGGGAATTCAGTCCCTCTCCCCCTGAGTCCCCCAGTGGACTTCTTTCTTCCAGAGAATGTCCCCTAGTTATTGTCCATTTGATGAAGCCTGGCAAAGAGTGCTGAAAAATAAATACATTCATCACAGATGTTCAGATCTTATAGGAAAACCAGTGTCTGCAGGGTACTTCTGCAATGGGCTGCAACTATTATAACACAAGGCCAACTCCTAGGATGTATGATTTCTCTGCATTATAAAACTAGGAAAACATGAGCTTTAGGTGTCAAATTTTCAGTTGAACACCCGTTAAGGTAAGAATGTTTTCCAAATGCCCTAGATGTCTGCTGTCCATGATATTTGTATGGAGTATTTCTCAAAACAACTCCTTCAAATTTTGTCCATTCCCAGGTAGCATTCATTTCTCTTCCAACTCTGTGAATTGGTTTTTAGTGTGCAGGCTTCCCTAATTGTACATAATGCATATTTGTATGAAGTATTTCTCAAAATAACTCCTTCAAATTTTGTCCATTGCCAGGTAGCATTCATTTCTCTTCCAACTATGTGAATTGGTTTTTAGTGTGCAGGCTTCCCTAATTGTACATAATGCATATTGTCACTTTCTTTTTGGGTTAAACTTTGTAAGATATTATTGTGCTCTACGAATTTCAGGTGAGCATTTCACTCATCATCAGGAGCACCAAGAAAAGATCACGAGACTATTTCAAGAAAAGTTGATTGAAGGTGGGCTGGACAACCTTGCATTGGTTCTTAAGGACCTTGTGATTTCTAGTTATGCTTAGACATGTACAATATCCACCGTCTAAAGTATGTATTATGGTTGTGTTTCTGTAAGTTTTATTAATGATGGAATAATGAACCGTGGAAAGTTTTTCTGATGAGAAGAATTGACACTCTGATTTGCCATAGACAAGTTCAGCTCCCTAACAGTGTTAAGCCATTTAATGAGTATGCATGTAATAAAACAGCATATCTTGAACTTGTGACAAACCACTGGTAGCTGTCACCTGCTATTAGTTGTAATTCTTGTGGGTTCAAAGTGATGATGAAGTGGCAAGAATTAAAGGGGGAATAATCAGATATGCATTCTAAAGAATATTTAGGTGTTAGCCTAAGTAACAGGATACGTCCCTGCATGTTGAACACATGACAAGCTAGGACACATGGCCAACACGTGTTTGGCACATGTCCTAAAACAGGGTCGAACACATGCTCTAGATGTGTCCAACACCAAGGCATGAAAAAAGACCCATGAGGACTCTTAAAAAGTGATTTTTCTTTATGAAGACAAAAATGTGGGATGTGTTTTCCAATGATATGGGTTTGGACAGAAGAGTTGAGTCAGCATTAGCGAACTTGGATCTTAATGAATTGGTGCTAGAACCAATCACTGTTGATGATGGTGATCCTCTTAAGGGGTCATCCTCCACACCAGCAGATGCAGATTTTGGATTGGATACAGAGGAGGACGAGGAGCAAGACGAAGGAGTGAGCAGTGGCAGTGGTGGTGATTTTGATGATTCTGACATGGAGAACTACGAACAATGACGAACTATGAGATCCTTTCATCTACAGTTCTAGTATCTACCCTAGTTTGTACTTTCCATTAGCATTCCCACCTATAGTATCGATGACTCCGTATCTATGTAATACATCTTGATTGTGATGACATCAAATGAATTCATATGAAAACTGCAGTTTATGGTTATAATTGTTAGAATGCATGTGAATTGAGATAAACGTGAAATGTTTTTTCATTAATATGATACACATATAAATACATGTCAATGACCTTTGGATTCGTCTTCCAAGAGGTCTCTTCGACTTCCGATGACCATTACTATCAGTTGACGATCCATATTCATTCTCAAGTGACTAATACAATAACCCTAGCAGATTAGGTTTCCAACCTTCCCCCTTAATCCAAAGGGGTGTATGTGAGCCCAAGAAGAGAGCTGAAATCTAGAAGTGGACAGCGGCCAATGGTTGAATGTGCTCCCTAAATCTGGTTGGGTTTTGGGATGACCACAAACCAAGAGGCTAGCAGAAGTTGATGTCTTCTACTAAATGGTGGTGGCGGTTTAAAGTAGACCACAAACCTTGGAACTTAGCTCTAAGTCTGATTGGTTCCCAAAACATTTCCTAAGTTAGCTAGAAGTTGATGTCATCTGCTAATTGGAAGTGCTCTCGAATGCTAGTTTAAAGATGACCAGAACTGTTCTCTAGCAGAAACTGTAAGTCTTCTACTAAATGAAAGTTTAAGAAAAAACAGAAACTGTTGTCTAGCAGAAGTTATAAGTCTTCTACTAAGTGGGGGTTTAAGGAAAACCACAAACCAATCACACTTGCTTGTTCCTGCTTGATTGATAGGACTTCGAAACTTGAAGCTTTCACTGTCAATCGTTGATGGTATCCCCCTTATCAAGCACAAGGTGAAAGGATGAAAATATATCCACTGCAAGATGTATCAATACTCGAGAAAGAATTTTTCGGTATGACTGATATATCTTCTTGGCTATTGATGACCATTGCCAAAAAGTGATCCACCCATAGTAGTTCTTTACTCCTGCAGTTGTCTTGTGTTTGGAACATCTATCTGAAGGATGATTATGCTTTCCACAATGCTCACAAGGATGAAGATCAAAACACTAATCTTCCAAGTGGCCAACTCGCTCACAATGTTGGCATTTCAGAATCTGTTATTAAACTGGAGCAGGTGAATACAAACTTTCTCAAAGCAATCCAGTGCTTTGGAACTGGATTGGTTTGGTGTAATCCGGAATATGAAAGGTCACTTCCTTTTCATATCCGATACTTGTTTTGTGTTTATTGTATCTGATTTCTTCCCGAGGTTTAATGATTGGCTTGGAAAGAAAAAGTTGAACTTGTTCATGCACAACTTCATCTTCATCTGCACTCATATCTGAAGTTCGGTCACTGAATTGCTCTGGCTGCTGATAGGAATCATTCTCAAATTCAAAAAGAGAATTGTTTTGAACAAGGACTAATTTAGAATGATGATTCTTTTGTTGTATTTCTTCCTGTTGGAATTGTGATTCAAGCTAGAGAAATTCAATTTTGTCATGTGAATCTTGTAAACAGGTTAAAATATCAATGAGAGTATTAGAGTGTTGAATGACTCTAATAGTTCATCAATTCAAGCCATCTAAAGACAGACTTAGACCTGAAGGGTTTCTTGCAACTCCACCCTTTAATAATCAGAGTCTACAATTCAAAAGCCTATAAAATAACCAAGGTGATTACCAAGCTCGGCAACATAAATTATCAGGAAAAAAACACCCTCTTGAATGAGTCATCGAGTGCATACAGAATATAAATTTCCTAAGCAGTTTACTAGAACTATCAAGTTAAAACATGAAGAGAGAAAGGACTATTGGTTCTCCTTGTTTACTTTAACAACAATATTATGCAAAACTCGAAATCGACAGAAATGGCCATTGGGTTAAGATTTCATGTTCTCCGAGCTATTCTGCATGCTTCTTGCCCATGTACAAACTTAGCAAACAAAAAAGCTCTTAAACTAAGCTTCAACAAGTATGCATTAGACATTCAGTTCAAAGTGTGCCTCTTACTGGCTTTCATTGTGCTCATGTCTACCATAACATTTGCTCTGGAACCTTTAGCAAACCATTTTATATGTACATATAAAGAATAGATGTCACATCCTTTCTACAAAACCAAAGCAACATATAGAACATAACCATGAGAAAGTTATTGGGGTCTTGGCATCATGGAAGTGTTCTCATCATGACCAACTTTATCCAATCCATGACTCTATCTCAATCCTTGAAGATGCACATACTCAATGACTAATTCGTTATTTACTGCTTCTCCAATATAATCAGTTTCCAAGAAGAAACTGGGATTGTTCTTACAATAACCCACATCTGAGATTGCACCAATAAATCCATTTATGGCCAATTCTATTCCTTCAAACCTTCCAGATTTTCGAGCCACCCAGGGGAAATGCAGCCATTACCAAACATTGGAAAGGCTCTGGATTGGTAGCTTAGCGAGAGTGTTCAACCTGAACACCTTGGAAAAAATTTAGGATCTAGGCATAAATGGAACAGCAAGATCATCTTGAAACCGTGTGGTTTACCCACCAACATCTGGGACCAAACATTCAATCACTGTGGAAAAGTCTAAATTGGATGTGAGGAACAAAGATGTTTATTTTGTACAGGAGTCTTCAATATCTGAAAATATGGTTTAAGGAAAGGAACCAAAGATCTTTAAGCAATATCTTCCATCAGAGGAAAATTTGAAACAGGAAATGTTAGAAATTCAATCAGCTAGGAAAGCCAAGGATTATCTGAAGAAAATCAAGCAGACAAAAGCACATAATGACCTGGATTCAGTATTCCTAAGAGACAATATATCGGCAACAAAAGTCCAGTATACTTTCTTCCACAAACCCACTTAGAAATGCCATGCAAGAAATATAATCTTCAAGATTTAAAACTCAGCAGAGGTAAAAAGTTGAAGCCCAAAAGTCAATCAAGACAGAGTCAGAAGCTTTCTTTGACAACCAACTTTCAGAACCAGGTCAATATTTCTCAGCAAGATCAGGATGCCTTGATAGCTCTTACCCACAAAGTCATATTAGAAGCAGAAAACAGAAAACTATTGGCCCTCGCCTCAGCAAGGGAGCTTAAAAAAGTGATCTTTTCCATGGAAAAAAATAGGGCCTGGGCCCTGATAGATTTTCGGATGTTTCATTTCCAAAAGCATGGCATGAATCAGCAAAGGACCTTCTTGAGGCCATTGAAGAGTCCAGACTGTCGGGCAAAATCTTGAAATCCCTCAATTCCAAATTCATGGCCTTAATTGGATGCTCGTGACTTCAATTGCCTCTGCCTGTTTCTCTTTAAAATACAGTTAACAAAATCATTTCCAAAATTATTACCCCGAGGATGCTTAGGCCGGGCTTCCAGGCCCCGAGGAATACCCAGATTCATCAGAGGATTAGCTCAGCAATGATAAACTATGCATGGATTAAGGAAAAAGATTATTGGTCTAAAAACCGTATAAAATGCAATGGGATCTAGCCCAAGGGATTAGATCAACTGGTTGTCATCAATGTTGCTGGGCATTTGACTGGTTCAATGCTAGCAGGTGCCAGGTTTGAACCCCCTGGGCCAGGCACACTAGTCTGCATAGTTTTTAAGACCGGAACCGGACATCRACACGGTCACCTACCAACTCGGATATCGACTCGGACTGGTTTGATTTCAACAACTCGGTTCAATTAAAAATACATTAAATAATTAAATTTTAATGAAAAAAAATTRTATTAAAGCTTTCGAACCGTGATTCCAAACCATTAGAGACAAAACATGCAAAGTTTGCTCATCCGTATACCATGTAAGGGTGTATATATCAAAATGGCAACRAGAGCAATACGTATCAGCAACAAAATACATAATCAGTGAGGCTCCAAATAGCCTCTACAGTCCATAAAACATGTTAATTCTACCATCCAGAACTTCAAAAATGTGCAGCCTGTTATGGAATAGGCTATGATTTTAAAAGGCTGTATCTAGGCCCTTAATTGTTGTTTTTAAGGATTGATAGAGTTTCACAATTTGGTAATCCAATAGAAACATCCATGTCAATCACTTTTGAACCCTAACAGTAGAAAAATCTTAGCTAAGGTTGGTGGATAATTCCCAGGGTCATATGTCACCTGATTTACAAATTCGATACATGTTATGGAAAACCAAAGCAAGGGAAAGGGGAGAAAAAAAGGCCCAGCTGAACAATTTGGCAGTTATTAATTGCTGGTTATTATCTGCAAGTATTCCTGTATATTTCAATTATGAATACCTACGGACTAAAGCTCTACAGAGGAAAGAAGATATAGGCTGATTCTTTTGATATAAAATCATGAACCATGGCTTTTCCATTGATGTTGTTTTGTTTTTTTGTCTAAATTATTTTCTCTAAGAGAAATAAACCATTTTTCTTTATGTTTGGAAACATCTCAGCTGTAATAATTATCAACCCTTACATTTATAAGGAAAAGATAAACCGTTATTCCTTGCAAGCCACCTAAAAGAGAACATCTGTATATTGTCCTTGAGAAAATCCATCAATTCAGCAACCATCAATTCTGTGGATCTGGCATCCAACCGGACGAGCAGGCACAGAACCTGACGGTTCAACTGGTTTGGTATTGAACCGGCTTTGACTCGGCTGGTTCGATACCAAACTGGTCACCAAGCAAAGTTGAAGGACGGTTCAACTTGGCCAGCCATCCGCTCGGCCGGTTGGGCGGTCTGATAATGAACCATTCCGGTTTTAAAAACCAAGGTCTGCACTAATGGGTACTAGGGAAGCCATCCACGAATGTGGGAAAGCATCCCTTGGGCTTCCTCACAAGGTTTTCCTTGGGAAAAGAATGCCAAGGGATCCATACTGTATAGCAGTACTCAAATGCAAAGACCCAATCCTGGCCAGTCTCTGTAACCTCTGTGGAAGTCACAGAGGTCAAAGAAGCTCCAAGTATAGACAGGTTCCAGAGAAGAAGATTGTCTTCACTGGAACCCAGATTCAAAAGGTATGTACTCTCTAAAGGAGGGTTATAACCTAGCTCTAAAAGAAAGGAATCAAATTTCAAAGTTCAAATCATGGAAAAAATGTGGAACACTGGAGTGTGGCCAAAAATCTTAGATTACCCATAGTTGGTGGCAAAAGGAGAATGAATCTTCAGACCACAATCTTATTCACCGCCAATTGGAAATCCGGCCACTATGGGCTTTCCTTTTTGCAGGTAGCCAAAGACTCCCAAGGAAAATGGGAGTTATCAAAAAACTTTGGGGCATTAGTCCTGGCTTCATCTTTTGGGGTAGAAGGCTAGAAACAAAACGAACTTTGAGGAAGAGACAATGTCAATAGAAAGAACCTGAAAATCTACTCAAAAAGCAATCAAAGGAACTGTAAAAGTTCAGCTCAGAAAAGAAGACTTGAGATTTATCTCCTCCCAAGAAGATAAAATGGTCAAGAGGTGGGAGCTTCAGCAAAATCAGAGCTCCAGTTCTCTTAGGGACAGACATTAAGAGACCCACCTATAGCTCTCAGCGATGAGTCCCATCAAGTTGAATAGACAAATTGAACTTTAATAAGGCTGCAAGAGGCAACCCTGGCCAGAAAGGTGCTGAAGGGATCCTAGGGAACAGCAAACAGAAGATTAGTTTTGTATTCCCCAAATATCATAGTAAATACTCAAACAATCAGGCTGATATGGAAGTACTGATAATATGTGTCCTGTTGTGTAAATCCCAAGGCTTCCAGGCCACTGAGGTGGAGGAAGGGGACACTAAAAATTCTTCTTGACATCCTTAATGGAAGAGCATAATGTCCAGAATGGTTCCTAGAAGGCAGGATTGAGTGGACTACACCAAAAGATTAGCCAACAATGTGGCTGATTGGTTGGTGAATAAGGCTATAGACAGATGGGGGATTCAAGTATGATCAAGTCTAATGCAAGCATTGACGAATGCTCAGGGGTCCAAATCAAAGCATTAATGAATGCTTGGGGTGGATCCTCATAAGATCTAACATCATATCGAATTACAATGAGGATCAGGGAGACTCCAGGCATTTCCAGTGTGAGTAGAGCCGGGCACACAAGGCAAGGTGCCTCCAGATGATTTATGGACCCTCCTCTCAAGCAAGAGGTTGGGGAAGGAACATGACGGCTCCAGCCATCACTCTTGAGCGAATGCAGGATGTAAACAAAGGGCTTTGGAGTGAGATCGTGCCACATCTGGACGCCATTGAAACAGCTCTAGGTGAATGCAGGGATGAAACACATTGGGCTTGAAATGGATCATGATAAATGGCATCGGGCCTCTGTTGTGTTGCAGAATGTTGAGGCAAAAGGGAGACAGACAGTACAGTGGCAGCAGAAAAGAAAATGTGAAGTGGAAGCTAGCCTGAGTGAACTCCTGAATGTGAATAGCAAGCACAACAGTTTAACCATTCAAAAGAGGATGGACAGCCCTAACAACCATGATCCATCAAATCCAAATCGATGTGGCCTACATAAGAGCCAGAATTTTCAGGGGAGAGGAAGGACCCCCTTATGCTGTTCAGCAGGACCTTTGAACAAGATTCCTGGGAGAGTCGAGGCATCTCCAGTTCATCAGTGTTGTTCAGGCCCATCCAGGTCCAGATAGAACTTCTGAGTTATCTTTCCTATGACTAGTCAAGCCCAATTTTGTGAATCTGAAAATCTGTTTTAGTGTATGTATTAAGAGGCCATAATACAGGGCCGGCTGTATTTAGAAGTCTAAGTGGATATGGATGTCTCAGGTTATTCAAATCTTGTTGAAGTTCAGAAATTCAACAATTCTGTTAAAGTTTGGAAGTTCAGTAGAAGTATTATGCTCAAGTTTAGTCACGGTCTGGCTTAACAGGGAAACTGAAACCCTGAGCCCTGCTGTGCTTGAATGTAACAACAATGGTAAACTTTGCTACTATAATACATTTTCTTTAGCAAAAAACATATACTGCGAGAACATCTTAGCTTCTTTGTTAATCTCTTGTAGCTAACAATATTCAACCCTTTTTCTAGAAATGCAGTCATTTGTAGTCGACTGGAAAGCATTATCTATAGAAACTTGTTAGTTCAGATGCACGTTAGACGAAAGTTTATCTGATAGCTTCATGATTTCATGGAAAAAAAATAGTAGAATGTAGCTAAAGAATATAGCTGAATGAAAAACAGCCAGGCATCTACGATTCGGAAGAACAGAAGCCATGTTTCCTTTCCTGTTATTGTAAATGTGTGCTGTGCTTGTTTGACGGATAGAATGGATATTTAATTTTAAAGTTACTATGTAGCCTTTGGCACATTCAACTAAACAATGCAAGTTATAATTTAAAGTGTTTTGAAGTTTAGATTATTGGCAGTTTTGTTGGACATACTCTGTCTGCATTCTCCTGGAGTCTCAACTCCCACTGGAAAATTGCTCATTAAAATTCTCCTGAGCAATACCCTATATGCACAGCACAACTTGCTCTCTCTGTATCCCAACCAAGATACAAAATAAAAAATGTTTGAGGTACAAACCTTTCAATACTTAATAGATCCGGAATTAAGATGGATCTATGTTAATAAATACACACACACACACACACAGTCAACCTATTTTAATGTGGTTAGGAGCATTACACAAAGACACGCACAAAGTAATGAACATCTCCCCCCACCCATGCAGAGCACCTAGCTTCCCTCGGCGCAATTAGCCTAAATAGAACCTTCAGTTGGCTAGGCTTCTAGTGCCATGTCTTAGGGGCTATAGTTGCTATTGTTTCTATGGTTATCTCAGAAAAACATTAACTGGTGAAATAAGAGCAAACGGAAAATACTGTATGTTATCATAAGTGTGCCTTTAGTCTTTGGATCCTACCACGGAATATGAGGTCCCCTCTATATTTTATAAAATCTACAAGTTAAAGACTACTAATTGCACCAAGAAAAGCAAGGCGCTCTATGGCCTGGGTGGGGGGAGACGTCCATTACTTCACATGTTCTTCATGCAACACTCCTACCCACATAAAAAAGGCTGTATATATAGACACACACTAGATACCAAGATTTTCCGAAATTTGCACAGGAGCATGTGGTGTCATGGGAACACAAAAAGACTTTTCCCTTGCCCATCCAGGTTCAAATCTCATTGAGGTTTGTTCCAACAAGAAAGACGGGGGTCTTTAAGCACATCCAAGAACACGTTCGAGGTGCACATAAAGGGTATACCCTATGGGACCCCTGCTTCACTTGGATGATGTCCCAATATAGTTGACCAAACATGACTTGTTTCCAAACATTTTGGGCCCCAGGGATAAAAGCTCAATCAGTTGAACAATCCACCCAAGGCATGTTGCCAACAAGAAGGCCTTAGGTCACAGGTTCAAATCTGGTCAAGTCCCTCAAGTTACCAGCAACTGTTGTGGCTGGCAGTTGAGACGCCCTCCATCCAAGTATTCCAAGAAAGAGGGGAGATCCCACGAGGTTTTCCTTGGGAAAAAGGCCATATATATATAACACACACACAAGGTAACAAGATTCACCGAATTTCAACATTCTAGTTCAAAAATCAGCAAATCTCAATTGAAAATTCAAATTCATTTTAGTTCAGCAAATAAGTTCTGCTGATTCGAACCCAAAATAATTGAATAGTTTAAGAGAGCATACTCAATGATCAAAAATGGCATTTTTCCATTAGATTAGTTTTTTTCCTGGATATATTAAAAAAAATAGAAAACTAAAAATAACAATAAAAAGCTAAAAGCTAAACCCTAATCTTATCACATTTAGTTCCTTCCCTTCTAAGTTCTACCATATCATCTCTCTCACCCAACCTCTTTCAACCCCTTCTTCCACCACCCCTGATGCTCAAAGTTCTTATGGACAAAAACTTGAAATACATATATATATATGGACAAAAACGATAGTGGGTTTTATCCAAATTTCATCCGAAAATTCAACTTTTATCTAGTTGCCGAAATCAAACATGCACAATATATATATATATATATATATATATGGTTTGTGCATGTTTGATTTTGGCAACA
>JASDQU010736863.1:83660-106439 GCA_032191745.1 Picea mariana
ATATATATATATATATATATATATATATATAGAGAGAGAGAGAGAGAGAGAGAGAGAGAGAGAGAGAGAGAGTATTGATCTTGTTGCCATTTAACAGATTTCAGTTAGAGAGTCTGTTGATCCCTCTTGGCATTTAATAGATCTGGGTTAAGATGGATCTATCTCCTTTCAAAAAAAGATGGATCTATGTTAGTGTGATAAAACAGGTTCGGAAATCTATCAAATCATTTTCATTAATACTTATACTTTTGGCCTCTTACTTTAAACTAGCATTGCATTTCTGAGACATTAAAACTTGATAAAAAGTATTTCTAGAGGGAAGCCAGGAGTCCCACTAACCATTTCAAGACCACAACCTGGGTAGCATATGATTTCATGTGCACACATAACTCAATTAAATGAAGTCAAAAGGCTATCGAAAAGGTATGTAGATGGAAACCTTTACAACTAGGCCAAACTTTTATAGTGACATTGCACCTTTAATGTTTTGCAGGAAGCAATTGCAATAAATTTCTTAAAAGATAGAAGGAAAATAAAAGATCTGATTTTAGACAATTGTTTACAGATTTGATTTGTTTATTTTCAATCTTTTTTAGGTGCGAACATATTTTATTTCTTATTTAGGACTGACATTGAAATATCTGTTGGTTATTATAATTTTAGTTTTTTTAAATGCCACATGTCAGCTCAGCATTAGACACAGATAGAATGCACCCCTCAGCGCAATAAGGATATAAACTAATCTAAGTCATTTTAACATGCAATGATATTATAAAGGCCAGAGGTACTTTGAGGATGCTTGAAAGCAGTAAGCAAGATAGGAGTGAATAGGAGACTGCAATGACAATTGAACAAACAAGTATACAAAAATGGAGAAGAAAAACAGCTTTAAAAAGTTGGCAGTAAATAAGTGGGGGCCTTAGCAGGACTTAAACCTATCTAATACATTTCCACTTGTGAATAAGAAGTCATAACCGTATCCTCCATGGCATAAACATATGAATCATACAAGTCGGTCAAAACTTGGAAACCAAGTGAGACTAATTTGAAACATGGATCAAGGAATTCACTGTTTATGGAACAAGAAGAAAAAGATGTAAACGAATCTTTAATATGTATATCAAAAAGGGCTGTGGGTTACCTTCTCTTGAGACAGTTGTTCAAGGAAAAATTTTAAAAAATAGTAGACGACTAAGCAATTCTTAGCTATCTCAAATCATTGATATGATTGCAAGCAAGAAAGGATACAAAGAAGCTATGCAATAGGCCTGCTCACCGAGCACAAACAAACTAAATAATATTTATGAAATTAGAATTGGAAGCCTGAGATGGACCATCTTCTACACGTTCCACAGGTACAGAGTACTGCCTGATTCAGAGAATTGCATAGATATGAAGATTAAATGCATTAACATGTAGAAAATAGTGGCATATGCCTGAGTACCATACAATAGATAGATGATCTCTGGCTTACAAATATTTAGGTAATACATGTTTCTTTTCTGCAAAGAGTTCAAACTTCAAAGACAAATATGCCTACCCAATGTGAAGCTTGCAATTCTAACCAGTGTATTTTCTTAATGCTCTCCATGGGTCTTAAGACACTCTTGTGAGAACCTTGCATATACAAAAGCTTGAACCTATCAAAACTATAATAATGTTTCCATTTTCTAGTTCTTTTTCAAGAAAAGCTCAAGCCAAAGTATGCTAGGCTGCTAGCTGCATCCCGTTGTGTGAACATCTAGAAGGAAGAGTTTCACTCTTCAAAAGCTTAAATTAACAGCATACCTGCCACTTAATATGTTGCATTCCCCATCAGTACAATAGAAACTCATGGAAGACCTCAACAATCAATCCTCCTATTGTATTCGACCACCAACAGCTGGATCTCAAGAGCATGACGATTCGTCAGCACACCAGATAGAAAGTTCAGAGTGGAAAGATTGAACAGATTTAATCATGAGCCAAGAGACTCATAAGCACCCACTTGTAATCCATAAATAAGGAACAGGCAGCCTACTTGCCAATTACTTAACCACTTACCAATAATGTGACATATGTTCTTTTCTCGAAACATTTTCCGGAAAGCTTGCTCAACCATTTTTATAAGCTGTCTTTGCATCTCCATTATATACTCTTATCTTTATATACTATCTAAGAAATTTGATCGTCAGAAAAATTAACGGCAAGATCCCAATAATGTGCAACCCCAGCATCAGCAAAGAACTTCCGTGCTGCTGCTTCAGTTCTGCACTGCTGAATCATAAATTTATTGAAACATGACTTGGCCACACTACCCTGCCAAACTAGTTGGCATTTATTAATAGGGCGTTCATCATCCTCCTCTTCATCTTCTTCCTTCACAACAGCAGCAGCCCAATTGATCCGGTGAAGCATCAACTTCCCATACCTTTTGATGGATTTGCTACCTCCTTCTACAACTACAACACTCATACTATCAGACATTACAGCACAACCAGTCATTCGATTCTCCTGGGCATTAATATCCACTTTGAAGCGTGTTTGTGGATGAGAAAGATCGGTAATCTTGTAGACAGAAACAACTGTTTCCAGAGTATTTGGGTCATCAAAAAGCTTTTTCTCTTTCTTTTCACGGCGCTCGGCTGGGGTGAGTTTTCGTGCAATATTTCTGTCAACATGTGCTTGTTCGCGTTCAGCAGCAGCACTGCGGATCTCCATTTCAAGCTTTGTTGGATCCTGGGTTGCTTCAGCACCAAGTACCTTCATAAGATTGCTCATCTTTACTTTTGGCTTTGGAGGCTCTATCAAACCCTGCCTTATCATCTCCTGCCTATCTTTTTCCTTTGCAAGGCGCCGCTGTGTACGCAATTTCTTCTGCTCCTTCTTAGTCAGCTTTAAAGGTTGGGGTGGGGGTGGAAGAGGTTCAGCTGGAGGCTCAATTGGCTGAGGGTGCTCCACATAGATAGTAAGTTTTTCCATCTTCACTTTAAAATCACCTTCCGTGACATCAGCGTAGCTACCAGAGGGTAAAAGGACAATATCCCTAGCCAAACAAGAAATTAAATTCAAAAACCATTTTATAAAAATATACAGCTCCAATGAAAGCTAAAATAAGGAAATAATAATTACTAACCACCACTCAACATCAGGTATAGGATCCTTTGGTTTCTCTTCTTTTGTAGGAACTCTTTCTGACACTTCAATCAGATTAGGATTAATATCAAGCTCAGCCTTTGCCTTGGCAAGCTGAGCTTGCTTGATCTTCAGCTCCTTTGCTTGTGCTTCTCCAAATTGACTCTATTCATTCAATCCACAATATTGTATTAAAATCAATAATGGCATAAAAGAAATATCAACAGATCCATGAAAAGAAGGCAGCCTAGGAACTGTGTCACCTTAAATTTCAATATTTCTGCCTCCTTTGACCATTTGCCTTCCTCAACAAATTGAAATGTCATCCTCTTAGGCCTTAAGAGCTTTGTTTTATTAACACCCATTTTTGGATCAAAATGGGGATTGGAATTGGGATCTTCATCAAATTCTGGCCTTAGAATTTGAAATGCTTCTTTTTTCTGTTTGTTTATGTTCACCTGAAGATTTAACATTACAGAAGCATGTGTTAAATGGGATTACAGAAGCATGTGTTAAATAGGATTAGTGAAACTTTGTTATAGCTACAAAACACATCTGGCAATGAAAAACTGCCATTTAAGCATAATCTCATTTCATATTCTTACCTTCAAAGTGCTCAAGTTTGTAATTTTTGGTTTGTCAATTACATTCCCCTGCTCATCTATTTCACGACCCTGAGCATCAAGACGGAGAACAGGAGCTTTTGCGGGTTTCTGCTGGCCAGCAGTACCAAATTGATCAGGCACTTGTCCAGGAAACATGTTTAGCAATGGCATAAATTCAGGATCTTGATGAAACCCTAGTTTTGCTGCAAGCTCTTGTGCTCTTTTCACTGCTTCATAATTTGGAATACTTGCATACCCTGGCATAATACTAGCCATCCCAGTGACAAGTTTCATATTTCCTGCTGCTGTAGTTGCAGGCACGCTGGTTGATGCAGTCATTGTAGCTTTCATTGTAGCTGACGTGGTTGGTGCCAAAGGAACAGAACTTGATGCTGATGCCGCTGCCATTGATGAGGATGTCCCTGATGTCTGACAAGGTGCCACAGATGGTGTTGCAACATAACTTGAACCAGCAGATTTATTTAACTACATGGAAGAAGTCACTAAATGTAAGCTTAAAATCTGACAACATAGACTTCACCTCCGAAAAAAGGAAGGAAATGAAAAAATATATTCCATGCAACAATTGCTGAATCAGAAATTCACCTGAGGCAATTTCTTCAATTTTTCTGAAAGCTCTTTCTGGATTTGTAGTGCCTTCTTTGCTTTTGCTAAAGCATCAAGAGACAGACTACCACCTTTGCTTGCTGTTGAAGCAGTCCCATCTGTGCTGGTTTTCCCAGTAACCTCGTCAGATCTGACAATATTATCTGCCTTATTTTCAACTACATTGGTTGAAGAAACTGTAGATACCTTTATGTCTGTAGGAAACTCCGAACTAGCCAGGGACTTTAGCGAATCCTTTGAGTCCACTACAGGTAGACCTTGTACAACACCCTGTCGGGAAAACAAATTTCGCCAAAATATAATTATTCCAGTAATCATATGTTCTTTTGCACTGAATTATCAATTCGTATGAGGACAATGAAATATAACCCTGCATATGCCCAGAACTAGAAGTTGGGTCCTTGGGGATATAGCCATATTTGTGATCATGAGAAGATCAAAAAAAGCATCAACCATTGTTTCTGGGAATATGGCCCAAAACCAAGCTAGTAGACAGCAATTTATCTCGCAGTGCACAGATCTACACCACAATGGTTGATAACAGGATGTCTGCTGTGCAGTATAAAGATATAATAACAGACGCAAACAAACTGCAGAGGGCTATGTTTCATGAAGACACCAAGGAAGACAGTTACACTACTTGTAACCAGAGAGGTATAACAAGAAGTGATAAAAATGTGAGACCTAAACATGACAAGTCACACTGATTATATACTGAAAAACAGAAAGGTGAGCCTTAATCTGTCGCACAAAAGGGTTTCATGGTCTGTGCTAAAGGCATTCCTGCATTGAAGTTATACATACATGTAGAAAACGTATTGGTGTCTTGGGTTATATAGGAATTACTATATGGTGCAGTAGCAGTGATGGCAACTCCTAAAATCTTGGTAGTCTTCGTATCATCATTATCGCCAGCGTAGATCCATCAAAATATGCCTCAAAATTTGTGCTATGGGCTCTAAAGGAAATCAAGTGTCTTGTGAAGCCAGTTAAGAAAAATGTATCCTTCTGAGAGGCAGGAACAGGTTAATGTTGCCACAATGTCTGCGCAGGCTTTTGTTTCGCTCTACATATTGCTAAAGAAGCAAAGACTGGTGTTACATTGATATCTCTTAGAGAACATGCAACCTCATCAAGGAGGGTCTACAATCAATGATGCTTCGGCTCCCACTTCCCCAGTTACTGATTTCTATATTGATAAATACATCACAGATACAAACTGCTGCAGAAGGTGATTTGGGCATGATTCCTTTGAAACTCTTATGTTGCATCTCGCGATCTTATTTATTTGACAGAAAATCTATTTTATGGTAGCAAAAATGGCAGAAAATATACTAGGAGGATTTCTGAATAACTTGGCTGCTTGACCCAATACACTAAGCAAATTAGAACTAAAATGAGAGTCCTCGTAAAGATTGAAGAGCTGAGGATCCCTTTTGCTAGCATGGACTCTTAAAAAGCTATGAGAGAAGTTGTTCTTTCCCATGCAGAGAGACCTGCACAGGATGATATAACAGGCAAAGACTGTCATTGGGTAGATGGTTATCATTTGAATTTTCAACTCTATGAGAACCTATTAGTAGTACTTTTGCACATTGGATGAGAGCAGGCCTGTTGAGGAAGAAGGAGAAATCAGGGAGTTTTCAAATCAACAAGGAAAATCTTGGATATCACACAAACTATTCATGACTCATAACACATGCTGTACTTGGGTATAGCTTTTGTTTTGACAGTTGCATAAGGCATTTTATTACATGCAACAGGGCAGAGGGAAAGAATAGGACCTTGATGGGAAATGTACTTCTGAAGAAAGACTGTACACGAAAAGTCTCGGCTGGTTAGTGGAAACTGGTGATGGACATGAAGAATTAACATTTGTAGATTTTGTTCTTATAACAGTTAAAAAATAGACAGATAAATGGCCTAGAGAATATCATGCACAATTTCCCCCGAAATTAAGTGTCACAAAAGGATAATAATTGCAGCAATGGTTGATGTGAGATTTACGGCAGTAAACCATAACCAAACAAGGTTAATGAGAAAACCACCTATACTGATTTTCTCATTGGTGGGCTAAGGTTACTCCTTGGAACCATCTCTGCAGTAACTGCAGAGATGGCTGTCATTACTACACAAACAAAAGACTATATCTCATCTTCTATCAAAGCTGCATATGAACAACTTCTGAAGGCCATTGATTCAAAATCAGAGGCAGAACTCATTCCTTATGATCTCAGCTTAGGCTTGGCCTTCCAGGGCCTCGAGTGGTGAGAATGGAGATGGGGAAAAGCCATAGCCTTCTCCAAGTATAAACCTGCTGTGGGATATAAGTGGCCCCGCTCAAAGCCATTCCTAGAGGGCTGGGCAAATCAACTCTAGTGCATGAAATCTCAGAAATAGATGTGGCTATGGTTATTTCGGGTTTACGGTATTTGGAAACTGGTTTTGGAACCCAAAAAAGTTTTTTGCATGGAACCTTGCAAAAGACTATCTTGCATGGGTGTGCAAAACCTGCAATGTCCACAATTTTGGTGAACCAAAACTCTCAAGCATCTCTTTTGGTTCTGTCCCCTAGGACAAGTCTGCATGGACCAGGGCCRAGTCTTTATGTCAGCAATATCCCCCCACCTCCTTACATGTCAAGTTGCCTTCTTGAGCAGTCCACCGCCATGAACCCGTGAGTTGTAGTCTGCCTGGATGCTTGTTAGAGTCAAAATTTTGTATTGGATATCAAAGAAATGCAATGATGTTGCTTTTAATTCGACAGTTCCACCCAAGAGTTTCTGGTACAATGTCACACTAACTTGTGCTAGCCTGTCTTTGTAGATCATGGTGCAGGTGTGGAAACCAAGGATGGAGATGGACCATATCCAGTAGCATTTGGGCTTTTGAGGTGGGCCCCCTGTATCATGAACAGGGAACCACCTGGCACCTCACGTCCCAGTCCAGCAGGTTCTCACAGAGATGACAGTAGGCACCAGTACCACCACCAAGCCGGCAAACATGTCCGTGAGAAGCACAAGCACTGGAGGAGTTGGCCCCCAGCCCCACCACAAAATGACACACAGTTCCCAATGTTGATGTTTTTGTAGCTTCGAAGAGGTATTCTCACATTGGCCTTGGTGTCGAGCATGTGGGAATCTTTGTTGGTACTCACATTGCATTTTTACTCTGTGAAAACCCCTTTTATATAGTGTTGGGACTTGGAATTGTTGTTGTTGGGGCTTTGCATCCACTTGGTGTAATAAACAATTCTAATTTAATGTTGAGTTTAGTGGAGGGCTTTTAAAGTAAGTTAGGGGCTTCTAAACTCAATTTTAGACTCCTATAAAAGGAGAGTCRAAGTGAGGAGGCACCACACGTCTTATCTTGTCATCRTGTGTTTGGCATGAGTGAGTGAGCACTCTTGCCAAGGGATTGAGGAGGCAAATTTCAGCAAGGAGGATCTTCACTTTGGCAAATCTAGTCTAGGGTTTCTGGTCTTTCATTCTCTGTTTTTTAGACTCGCATGTGTGTGAAAGAGGAGAGGTTGCACATGTGGGATSTGTACAAATCTGTACAGTGCATTAATTGCAGGTCATACCACACGTGTGAACCGTACTATAAATTTTCAGACTCCACCCAGTTTCAAGTCTTGCTGACTTTTCACAATGTTTAATGCCGAAAACCCAGTTTTATGACAACCATAAATACTCGGCATATAAACAAAATTTCAGAACTGTAACATATGGATTCTAAACAGCATTTAATGCAGAAATAACTTTATATCAGCAGCACCATGTTCAGAAAATAAAATGCACAGAGATTTTTGGTCAAACTTGACCCTGGAAAAACCCACAAGGGGAAAACCAGTGAGAGAGAGGGGCTTTTTATTATTATAGAGCTCAGAGAAAATTTATTTTACAGCAGAATATATCAACAATCAAACTCAGACTTATCTTGTTTTCCATGCCCACAAAAACAGCCTTGAAAACTGTGCCAAGCTGCTCATCAATTTCTGTGCCCAGAAATCCATACAGTGTACGGCAGCTACAGTAATTACWGCTGTCATTTATTGCCTCAAAAATCGTGCCAGAATGCTGTTACAGTTTCTCAGAAATGTGTGCCTCCTGGCTGTCTTGAATTTCGTGCCAAAACCTCCCAGAAATTCGTGCAGCAKATAGCCTCAATTTCTGTGCCAATGTTCAGCTGTACGGTCTGCTCAAAATCCGTACAGTACAACCTCCATGAACTGATGTACTTCTCTCCTCTATTTGCATGCCAAAGCTTGCCTCAAAATGTGTGCCCTTAGCTGCAAATGCGCCTCTTTGTCTGCTCAACTCTCTCTTCCTAGCACTTTCAAAATGCTAATCAAGAATGAAGATTGGGGGGGCGCCTCCTTACCCTAGTCGACTCATTGAGGGAAATGAAGAGTTACTTAATCCAATGGTTGAGATTGGACTAGATGAGTGGCTGAGATTGAATCATTCACTCACCCCTTCACTTAAGTCATAAAGTCACATTTTAATTTATCTCTCATAAATTAAATGAAAAGAGTCCACATTAAGCACTTTCCCACCCCCTAGGCGCCTAGGTGTTGAGAAACACTTGCCTAGGTACTTTTTAATTATTTTCAACACTCCCTCTTACCGAGGAAGGTGTTACTCACCACTCCAAGCTTATCTCTGAAAAATACAAACTTGTCTTTTCCCAAGGCTTTAGTGAGTATGTCCATTGTCCGCAACCTGCTCATCTATAGATATGTATTGTAGTTCAAGTGCTCCTCTCTGAACATAATCCCAGATGAAGTGATATCGAATCTCAATGTGCTTAGACCTGTCATGAAAAACTCGATTCTCAAAGAGTTTGATACAACTCTGATTGTCACATTAAATCATAGTGGGTCTCAACTGCACACCAAATAATCCCACCAACAACTTGCAAAGCCAAATGGCCTTACAATTGGCCTAATTGGCAGCCATATACTCAGCCTCTGCAAAACTCAAAGCCACTGACTTTTGCTTCCGACTGAACCAAGACACCACTACTGAGCCCAATCTGAAACAACATCCAGAAGTACTCTTCATGTCACTGACACATCCTGCCCAATCTAAATCAATACAGCCCACCAATTGAACTTCATCCCCTTTCAGATAGTCCAAGCTATAATCCATTGTGCCACAAAGATACCTGAGCACATGTTTTGTTGCCACCCAATGCACTCTCCTAGGCTCCACCATAAACTAACTAAGAGTGTTGACAGCAAAACAAATATCTGGTCTGGTATTGACCAAATACATCAACGAACCGATCAACAGAAGATATAAAGTGGAATCAACCAACTGTGACTCAGAAGCATGGCGCTTCTTCCAGTTAATAATCATGGGTGTGGTCATGGGCCTACAATCCTCCATCTGGAATCTCCTCAGAATGTCACAAGCATACTTTCCCTGTCCCAGAAAGATGTGTCCAGGCTCCTTCCAAACCTCCAACCCCAAAAAATAATGCATCAGTCCAATATGTGCCATGTCGAACTCTAAAGCAAGGCTCTCCTTGCAACTAGTAATGAGTCTCTCAACCTCTGTAGTGAAAAGATCATCAACATATAGCAAGAGTATGAGAGGATCCTCTCCAACCACAATGAAATATAGGTTGGGATCCACCTCACTCTTCTCGAAGCCCAACTGCTGCAAGTAGGCATCAATCCTAGAATACCAAGCTCTGGGAGCTTGTTTCAGCCCATACAATGCCTTCTCCAGTCTGCACACATGAGACTCTCTCCCATGCATCTCAAAGCCCAATGGATGCTCAATGTACACCTCCTCCTGTATGAGACCATTCAAAAATGTGATCTTCACATCCATCCGATGGATCTTCAAACCCATCTCTACTGCAATAAAGATCACTGCCCTGATCGAGGTATATCTAGCAACTGGAGCGAAGGTCTCATCATAGTCAACTCCCTCAACCTGTGAGAACCCCCAAGCCACAAAACGAGCTTTGTACTTCTCAATGTTTCCATCTACAGCATACTTGAGTTTGTAGATCCACCTAGAAGTCACCACTGACTTCCCCTCGGGTCTAGGAGCAATCTCCCAAACATCATTCTTCATGATGAAACTGTACTCTTCCATCATGGCATCTCTCCAAACCTATCTGCCAACAGCCTCCTCGAAGGTGGAAGGCTCAGACTCCCTGATGTTGTTCACCATCGCAATGTAGCTGCAAAATCTCTCAGGAGGTTTACTCTCCCTCACAACCTGCTTGGGATTCGCCACAGAACCTTGTGCCTCTCTCAGAGTGTCCTGAAGCCACTTGGGCTTCCTCCTCTCTGAAGTAGTGTCCCTTGGAGGGGACTCCCCCTGCTCAACCCCATCACCTGAAGACTGTGAACCTGAAGTAGAATCTGGAGCACTCGATCTTGAAATCTGAGGATCAATAACCTGTGGCCCTGTGCCCTATGGACCAGTCGTCACTGAGACTGATGGACCTAAACTTTGTGTCACTGAAGTCTATTGTGAACTCACCTGAATCTGAGGTGATGACTGCTCACCCCTCTCGGTCCCTCGAGACTTCCTAAAGGCTCTATCCTCCTCAAATCTCACATCCCTTCTCAAAACAGTCTTCCTCAAGGAAGGGATGTATATGCAGAAAGCCTTTGAAGTCTCGTTATACCCAACAACTATCCATTTTTCTRTTGTGGGTTCTAGCTTTGTCCTCTTCTCAGAAGGGACATGTGAATATATAAGGCACCCAAAAATCCTAAAGTGCCCAACCTCAGGCTTCTTCCCAGAGAAAGCCTCCTCAGGAGTCTTATCCCCCAATGCTCTGTGTGGACTCCTGTTCTGCARATAAACTGCAGTATAACATGCCTCATCCCAAAGAAAGAGTGGCAACCCCTGATAATGCAACATGGCTCTCGCAGCCCCAACTATGGCCTTGTTCTTCCTCTCAACAACCCCATTCTGTTGTGGGTTGTAAGGAACAGTCAACTCCCTCTTGATGCCCTCTCCTGCACAGAAGTCATTAAACTCCTTGGAGGTATACTCACTTCCATTATCTGTCCTCAATACTCGAATTTTCCTCCCAGTCTAGTTCTCCACAAGAGCTTTAAACTCTTGGAACCGATTGAAGACCTGTCATTTGGTCTTCATGAAGAAAATCCAAGACTTCCCAGAGAAGTCATCAATGAATATGACATAGTACAAACAACCACTCAAAGATGCAGAAGACATAGGACCACAAACATCAGAATGAATCAAATCAAGTATACATGTTACTCTGTTGTCACTGCTTGGAAAAGCAATCTTGGTGCAATTTCCCAAAGCTCACCCCTTGCACAACTCCCAGTGCTTTTTACTCAACTCTGGCACTCCAATCACAATCTCCCTCGGTATTCTCAAAGCCCCATGATG
This sequence comes from Picea mariana, assembly GCA_032191745.1. Lineage (NCBI taxonomy): Eukaryota > Viridiplantae > Streptophyta > Pinopsida > Pinales > Pinaceae > Picea > Picea mariana. The sequence continues at coordinate 95,401 of JASDQU010736863.1, forward strand.
CAAATGGGCCATCCTCCTATGCCATAGCTCACAAAGATCATTGTTGTTGATAGTATGATACAATGCATTAATTCGCTGAAACATGAGCTTGTACAGCTTCTCATGTTCAGTCTCAATCACTTTGGTCGAAGTGATACTGAATCCCTTAGGAAATAGGAGCACTTGTCCATCACAGAACAACACCTCATATCCCCTCTCCTCAATAGTAGAAACTGAAATCAAGTTCTTCTTCAAGCCAGGAACATATAGGACATCTCTCAACAACATGGGAGGTTGAGACTCCCTCTGAAATGATACTGTCCCACTACCAACTACCTTGACCACTTGGTCATCTCCAAGCACTACCTCAAGATCACCAATCTGTGTAAGATATGTCAAATGCTCACGAACACGTCATATGGCAGGAGGCACCACTATCAATATACCTAACAATAGAATGTGTGGCTCTAGTGGAAAGACACATCTTTAAGGAAAACTCCTTATCGAACCTGGTGGAAAACTCCTCCACCTCTGTTGAAGTTGTTGCCTGCTTCTTCTTCTTATTGGGACACTGTCCTACATAGTGCCCAAACTTGTGACATGCAAAGCACTTGACTTTCATGTCCTTCTTGACTTCACTATTCGGTTTGTTTCCTCCCTTAGGATCCTTTTTGAACTTCTTTTTGTTGTTAGCAGCAAGAGTCACATTCTCCTCATCAATACCAGTAGATGAACTGCCATGCACATAACCTCTACGGATTTCCTCTTGAACAAAATCATCCCAAAGACGTTCCCACTTGGAAAGATTCTCCCTAGCCACAATGCCCTCAACAAAAACAGCCCATTGTTTGGTCAGCCCATTCAATGTTGTCCTCACAAGTTCACTGTCAACAATGGCCTCCCCAACAGCTCCAAGTTCATCTCTCACCTGTGTCAACCTAGTAAGATATGTGACCACATTTTCAGCCTTGATCATTCTAATGTTTTTCAGTTTCTTTCTCAAAACCATCTTTTGGTTATCATTTGTACTTTGATACAACTTCGTCAAGGACTCCCACATCTCATAGGCATTTGTCTTCCCTGTCACATGAGGAAGCAAATGGTCCTTGATGGCATCAAGGATGATTCTTTTAGCCTTGATACTCTTCTTGGTGTAGGTTGCTAGAAGAGTAGCATTTGTAGGTATATTTACTGGGTTTGTTGTGGAGTTCTCAACAATGTCCCATAACTCATTCTCCTGCAGAATCAAAATCATTCTCTCCTTCCAAGCACCATAATTTATTGACCCATCAAGTATGTCTTCAACACTTAAACCAGTACCCATTGACCCTTCTCAACTGCAAATAAAAATTCCAAAAATCTGTCCGGTGAAGTAGCTTCTGTCCCACTTTGTCTTGCTGATTTAAATCTGCACTTCTCTTCAACTTAGCTCTGATACCATGTAAATTTTCAGACCCCACCCAGTTTCAAGTCTTGCTGATTTTTCACAATGTTTAATGCCCAAAACCCAGTTTTATGACAACCATAAATACTCAGCATATAAACAAAATTTCAGAACTGAAACATGAGGATTCTGAACAGCATTTAATGCAGAAATAACTTTATATCAACAGCACCATATTTAGAAAATAAAATGCACAGAGATTTTTGGTCAAACTTGACCCTGGAAAAACCCACAAGGGGAAAACCAGTGAGAGAGGGGCATTTAATCATTATAGAGCTCAGAGAAAAAAAACATTTACAGCAGAATATATCAACAATCAAACTCAGACTTATCTCGATTTCCGTGCCCACAAAAACAGAGTTGAAAACTGTGCCAAGATGCTCCTCAATTTCTGTGCCCAAAAATCTGTATGGTGTACAGCAGCTACAGTAATTACTGTTGTAATTTATTGCCTCAAAAATCATGCCAGAATGCTGTTACAGTTGCTCAGAAATGTGTGCCTCCTGGTTGTTTCAAATTTCATGCCAAAACCTCCCAGAAATTCGTGCAGCAGATGGCCTCGATTTATGTGCCAATGTTCAGTTGTACAGTCTACTCAAAATCCGTACAATACGGCCTCCATGAACTGATGTACTTCTCTCCTCGATTTGCATGCCAAAGCTTGCCTCGAAATGCATGCCCTTAGCTGCAAATGCGCCTCTCTTTGTCTGCTCGACTCTCTCTTCCTTGCACTCTCAAAATGTTCATCAAGAATGAAGATTTGGGGGGTGCCTCCTTACCCTAGTCGACTCATTAAGGGAAATGAAGAGTTACTTAATCCAATGGTTGAGATTGAATCAGATGAGTGGCTGAGATTGAGTGTCCATTCACTAAACCCCTTCACTTAAGTCATAAAGTCACATTGGGCACTTTCCCACCCCCTAGGCGCCTAGGTGATGAGCAACACTTGCCTAGATACTTTTTAATTATTTTTAACACGTACAACAGCCAGAAGTCAATGCAAGGACAGTCGCTCATGCAAGGCATAGAGCAGCAAACCACACATGCGAACTGCACATCTGACACAGGCAGCCATACAAGGTGACATCAACCGTACGAGTGTGACATCAGCTAGGGTTTCTGGCAGATTTGTAAGTTGGAAGAGTTTCCCAAATTTTGTTGAGTTTGTAATTTTGCTCAGGACTGTTTTTGTCCTCAGGATCCTCGATCTGAAAAAATATTTCCAAGAAATTTTGGTGTCTCATGTGCATGGATGATTCTCTCTAATCTTTATGCTTCTGCTATAATTTTCTATCATAATTTCAGTGTAAAATTATTCAGTGATAACAGGGCACCCTAGTTTACTATTTGAGGTCACTTGGAAGTAATTTCCAGATCTGAAATTGAATGCATTGAATGCTTAAAATTTGACATGGTATCAGAGAATAAGCTCTAGAGAGAGAAGGTCATCTTCTTGAGACACAAGTGGGCTACAGATTTGTGTTCTTGTTCAAGATTGGACACGATGGTGGGCACTTTTAGAGTAGACAATAGGTTGGAGGGGGCCATAAATCTATGGGCCTGGAAGGCTAGGATTTTTTGTTAATGTTTGTAGCTCAAACAAGTATTTCCGCAAGGGTGTCTACTTATGGAAATAGTCATTAAATGTATCCTATGTTTTTTCTAGAGTTCACTTTATTAATTAATTAATAAAGTGAACGTCTTTTTGAAAAGTGACTTTTAATTAATAAAATGACTAAAGTTGGGTCACTTAGTGATTTAATTAAAAGAGAGCCATTGATCTCACAGTTAGATCTTGACCTTTGAGATTAGGGATTTGGCTCAAATCAATGTTATAAAAGACAGAGAGGGTAAAGGACAAAAACACAGAGATCATTTATTCACAAGTCAAGTGAGTAAGTGTGGAAGATCAAAGTTCTGATTTTCAGCTTGACGAGGAGATTTCAGTAGGAAGAAACCAACAAGGAAGGTAACATTAATTACCAGTCAAGATTGTAAAGCAGCAAACCAGCAAAGGGCCGCACGTGTGAGGCATAAAGCAACCAGAGAGGGTCGTACGTATGGAGTGTAAAGCAGCCAGAGAGGGCCACATGTGTGGGGCGTAAAGCAGCCAAAGAGGGTCGCACATGTGAACTGTAGGAGGGAAGGAGGTTGCAGAATAGCAGCAGAAGAGTTTGTAGGCCGCACGTGTGTGCAGAACAGCCCACACGTGTCAATCCATACAGGTCTTACAGATGTTGGGCCGTATAACACATATTGGCAGCAGATTGAGGTGATTTCATTCTTCATACTTTTGTTGTTTCGTTGTAAATTTTCTCAAAGCCATTTTCCCTGTGAGGGAGCTCTTGTAGGTTCCGAAGATATTTGAATGAAGAACTGATTTAAAAGAGCAAAAAAAAAAATCAAGTATTGGGTTTTGCTTTTCTAGTTTTTGTTGCATAAAGAGTTAATAATTCCAGTGAAGCAACTAGATCTTATCTATTTGCTTAGCTTGTTGGTCTTAAGAAATTAACATTCTTTTGCTCTTGGAAGCGAATGATCTCAAAGATTACATTGAGATGGTGATTCCAAATCCTAACGATGCACAAGAATTGGGAGCTCATAAGAAGAAGGAAGTGAAGGCCAAGCAGGTATTGTTAGATTATGTGAAGGATCACTTTATTCCTCATATTTCCAAGAAGAAGACAGCCAAGATGCATGGTGCTTTGGTGGGCTTGTACCAAAGCAAGAATACAAATCGAACGTTGATTTTGAGGCATAAGCTTCAATTAGTCAAGATGTCCAAATCAGATACAGTGGCTAGCTACCTCATGAGGATCACTCAAATTCGTGATCAGCTTGTAGCCATTGGTGAGCCAGTTGATGACACGGAGTTGGTGAATGTGCCATTGAATGGTTTTCCCTAGTCTTGGAAACCATTTGTGCAGGGGATTTGTGCATGAGAGAAGATGCCACCATTTGAGAGACTATGGATCGATTGCATCCAGGAGGAGGCTCGAATAGAATCCAGGAACAAGCGAAGAGGTAGTGATGATGAGAACTAGGCCCTAGTTGCTCATGCTAGGAAGGGCAAAGGAAAAGGTTCCACAAGGGGAGAGGCATCTCTAGAGCAGTGGAAGAAGGACCTTAGCAAGGTTGAGTGCTTTGCTTTCCATAAGCAAGGCCACTATGCTTCAGAATGTCCACAGCGGAAGAAAGGGAAAGGGAAGCAACAGGCATCATCAGAAGGAGGATGGTTACAGGTCTTCCAAAGTTTGGAGCAGAGCACCATGGTGTATGCAGGGGTTGTGCACTTGGCAAGAATGCCAGGGCTACTTTTTCGAGGAGTGATAGTAGGACCTGTTAGAAAACTAACCTCAAACATTTAGTCAACACACAGGTTTCAACCTCCAATAAAGACTTCAGTAAACTACTATACTTTATGAGCAAAAACAAAGAATGACCAAGATCTCGAAAATATGGCAGCAGAAATATAAATGAACAGCAAACACATTCACACATTTAACACAAAAAATTTATGGGCAATGCCCCTAGAAAAACCCACAAGGGGAAAATCAATCAAGAGGGTCTTCTTTTATTGAGCTCACAGAAAAAGTTACAAAGAAAACATCAAATTCTTTCCAACCATTAATACACTTGTACTTATCTCGAAAACTGTGCAAAACCTCCACTTAGACTTATGTTCTTGATGCCTCAATCTCTGAGCTAGATTTTTGTACGACATGTACAATCAAAACAACAAAAAAATGTGTCTCCATTTTCATGCCCAACCTCTGTACAAAACAGTACTTTGTTGTACGGATCTTCCAACAACAATCTTTGCCTAGAAATTCAAGCTTGTACTCATCCTCAAAATTTGTCCCTATTAAATGTTGCCCAGACTATAAAGTCTGTACTGTACAACCCTCCTTTGTTGTACAGAACTGTACATAATGTTGGATATCTACCTGGGGATGCATACCCTCTTTCCCTCTTGGAAAGTGTGTCCTCTCTTGTTGTTTCTCCCTTCTCCTCAACTCAACCTCTCTTAGTCTCTCTTGGAATATGAGTGACTCTTCACATTCCTCAAAAGGTGCGCCCCCTCTCTCTCTCAAGCTCCTTTTATGCATCTTTAATGTGTAACTGCCCTAACCCTTGGTCTTCCAAAGAGATTGACGATCAAGATCAAATCTTGCCCTCTCAAGATGAATATTAAAACCACTTTTACCAATTAAATATTAAAACCCAACTTGACTTTATAAAATCACTTTATAAAGTCATTCTATATACTCACTTTATAAGTCACTAGAGAGAGACATTAGCTCGATCTCTTCTACATGTTGAGTGCCGACAATGCAGAAGTACCTCCAAGCTACAAAATCTAACACTCCCTCTTAGCAAGGGATGTGCTTATGGAGCCTCCACCTGGATCTATCTCCAACCTCATCATGTTCTCTGCTATTGTATTTGAGTTGCTCCCTCTGCACTCGAAGCCTTTGTTCCCTTTGATCTCGAAGCATCTCCATCTACCTGCATTGAACTCTGATTAAGAGATTTATTCATCCAAGGTCCTCTCTCTGAAGCCTCACAACTGTCAGACTCATGCTCCAGCCACCCACTGGATCCAACTACAGGCTAACCAAACACTCTGTATAATCTCTCTGACCGGACACCAAGCAACACACTTGGGTCAGAAGAGATCCCCTCTGGATATACGTACGTCGGTCCTTGAGAGAACACAATCCTACATCTCAAAAGACGACACAAAGAGCAAGATCACCGACAATTCGAGAACATATAATACCTCAACAGTTCAAGACATTAGCTCGGTCTCTTCTACATGTTGAGCATCGACAATGCAGAAGTACCTCCAAGCTACAAAATCTAACACTCCCTCTTAGCAAGGGAGTTGCTTATGGAGCCTCCAACTGAATCTGTCTCCAACCTCATCATGTTCTCTACTATTGTAGTTGCTCCCTCTGCACTGGAAGCCTTTGTTCCCTCTGATCTCGAAGCATCTCCATGCATTGAACTCTGATCAAGAGATTTATTCATTCAAAGGTCCGCTCTCTAAAGCCTCACAACTGTCAGACTCAAGCTCCAGCCACCCACTGGATCCAACTACAATCTGACCAAGCACTCTGTACAATCTCTCCGACCGGACACCAAGCAACACACTTGGGTCAGAAGAGATTCCCTCTATATATACGTATGTCAGTCCTTGAGAGAACACAATCCTACATCTCAAGACGACACAAAGAGCAAGTTCACCGACAGTTCGAGAACATATAATACCTCGACCAACTACAGATATCCTCCCAACTCCAGTTGGAATCTAACTCTTCCAACTCCCTCCACAGCTAGAACATGTCTGGTGCTAACCCCATACCCCACATCTGCCTAAGCCGATCTCTAAAAAACTGAAAAATATAAACCTCATCCCCGTCATGTGTCGAGAAGCCCCACTGTCCAAGAACCATGCAAGAGTGTCTATACACCCTAGGCACCCAATGTTGCAAGACAAGCCATCAAGGAAAACTCCTTCTCGAACTTTTTCGTGAACTCATCCTGTATGAAGTCATCCCACAATCTCTCCCAGTTGGGACAGTTCTCCCTGGAGACAACACCTTTAACAAAGGTGTTCCACTTCTCTGAAAACCCATTTAGAGCAGTCCAAACCATTTCTCCATCCGATATAACCTCTCTAACTGCACCAAGTTCATCACAAACTTGAGTGATTCCAGTGAGATATGAGGACACTTTTTCAGTCTCGGTCATATTTATGTTTCTCGGCTTCTCTCTCAATACCATCTTTCGATTCTCATTAGAACTTTGGTATAGCTTGGTCAAAGATGCACACATCTCAAAGGCATTTGCTTTTCCTGCAACATGCAGAATAACATGGTCCTTGACTGGATCAAGAATAATCCTCTTGGCCTTCACGTTCTTCTTCTAGAAAGCTGTCAAAAGAGTTGCATCTGTAGGAACAGTGACAGGATTCTTTTGTGTGTTGTTCACAATTTCCCGTAACTCAGCTTTCTCCTTCAAAGGACTAAAGTTCGTTGCCCCATCCAACCTATCTTCGAACCTCAAGCCAGTAGCCATGACCTTCTCAACTGAAACTCAACTCTTTCCCTTCCTTCTTCCACACAAAACCCCTCTGCAACTCACTGCAAATCTAGTGCCAAATCTCTTGTTTGTTGAACCTTAGATCTCCTGCTTTGATACCATGTTAGAAAACCGACCTCAAACACTTAGTCAACACRCAGATTCCAACCTCCAATAAAGACTTYAGTAAACTACTATACTTTATGAGCAAAAACACAGAATGGCTAAGATATGGAAAATATAGCAGGGGAAATATAAATGAACATCAGACATATTCACACATTTAACACAGAAAATTTACGGGCAATGCCCCTSGAAAAACCCACAAGGGGAAAACCAGTCCACGAGAGTCTTCTTTTATTGAGCTCACAAAAAAAGTTACAGAGAAAACAACAAACTCTTTCCAACCATTAATACACTTGTACTTATCTCGAAAATTGTGCAAAACCTCCACTTAGATTTTTGTTCTTGACTGCCGCAATCTCTGAGCTAGATTTATGTACGACATGTACAATCTATACAATCAAAACAACAGAAAAATGTGTCTCGATTTTTGTGCCTAGCCTTTGTACAAAACAGTGTTTTGTTGTACTAATCTTCCAACAGCAATATCTGCCTAGAAATTCAAGCTTGTACTTAGCCTCAAAATATGTGCCTATTAAATGTTGCCCAGACTATAAAGTTTGTATCGTATGGCCCTCCTTTGTTGTACAAAACTGTACTTAATGTTGGATATCTGCCTAGGGATGTGTGCCCTCTTTCCCTCTTGGAAAGTGCACCCTCTCTTATTGTTTCTCCTTTCTCCTCAACTCAACCTCTCTTGGTCTCTCTTGGAATGAGTGACTCTTCACATTCCTCTCAACCTCTCCTCAAAAGGTACACCCCCTCTTCTCTCTCAAGCTCCTTTTGTGCATCTTTAATGTGTAACTTCCCTAACCCTTGGTCTTCCAAAGAGATTGACAGTCAAGATCAAATCTTGCCCTCTCGAGATCAATGATCATGACTTGATCGTCTGTTGAGTTCACTTAAATCACTTAAGTGACCCACACTTCATAAAATCACTTTTACCCATTAAATATTAAAAGGCCCAACTTGACTTTATAAAACCATTTTATAAAGTCACTATATAGACTCACTTTATAAAGTCACTTTATACACTCACTTTATAAAGTCACTAGAGAAAGACATTTGCCCAATCTCTTCTACATGTTCAACGTCGGCAATGCAAAAATACCTCCGAGCTACAAAATCTAACAGGTCCAAGGGGATCTTGGATCTAGTACATTCAGATTTATGTGGAACGATGTTAATTCTATCCTCGAGTGGTTACTTGTACTATGTAATCTTCATTGATGATTATTCCAAGAGGACATGGATCTTCTTCATAAGACCAAGGATGAGGTCTTCGATCGATTCAAGAAGTTCGAGGCTTAGGTGGAGAATCAGACAAGGAAGAAGATCAAGGTCTTGAAGTCGGATAACGAGGATGAGTATACCTCCAACGACTTCAGAGATTTCTGCAAGGAGGCGAGGATTAAGTGGGAGTTGATAGTGCCTTTCAACCCACAGCATAATGGGGTTGCGGAGAGGAACAATCGGACCATAGTTGAGGCTACCAGGGCGATGTTGCATGACCAGGATCTACCTATGTTGCTTTGGCAAAGGCATGTAACACGACAATCTATGTTCAGAACAAGAGTCCTCATAAGATCTTGGAGGACAAGACTCATGAGAAGGCATTCACAGGAGTGAGACCAAAGATAGGGCATTTGAGAATCTTTGGTTGTCCAGTTTACATCCATGTTCCTCAAGAAAAGAGGACAAAGTTAGAACCTTCTGGGAGGAAGGGCATGTTTGTGGGATACAACAAGACTTTTAAGGCCTATCGGATCTACATTCCAAGACAACAACATATTGAGGTTAGTCAGGATGTCAGGTTTGAGGAGGAGTTGGCTTTCAGGAGGTCTCGAGAGAACACAGCAGAGACAAATGGTGAGGAGCAAGAGGCTCTGAAGGTTGAGGAGATTACATGTCCATCCAGTAAATGGGTTCAACCTTCTAACCATGAGGAGGAGTCGGAGGAATCAATGGATCCAGTGGACCCTCCCAATGACAAGGTCACAAGGCCTAGATGGCTTCAGGATACTTTGAAAGATGCGGAGTAGCATGCGGCACCCAGGGGCGCTTTCAAGGAGAGCAGGCCTCCGGAGAGGTTTTCAAGCTATGTGGAGCTTGTGAGTAGCATCTTTGATTCCAAGCCTTCTAGTTTTGAGGAGGCAACAAGCCAGCAGGTTTGGAAGGATGCCATGATGGAGGAGTATCAATCCATCATGAAGAATGATGTGTGGGACATCATTTCAAGACCAGAGGGGAAGTCTGTGGTGACTTCCAAGTAAATCTATAAGATCAAGCATGTTGCAGATGGTTGTATCGACAAGTACATGGCGAGGTTAGTGATGAGAGAGTTCTCCCAGAAAGAGGGATTGGACTATGAGGAGACTTTTGCTCCAGTCACAAGGTATACTTCTATCAAGGTTGTTATTTCTCTTGCTTCAGTTATGGGGTGGAGGATATATCAGATGGATGTGAAAACAACATTTCTCAATGGTGTGATTGAGGAGGAGGTGTACATAGAGAAACATCAAGGCTTTGAGGTACATGGGAGGGACTCCCATGTTTGCAGGTTGAAGAAAGCTTTGTACGAACTCAAGCAGGCACCCAGGGCATTATTACTTAAGGATCGACAAGTATTTGTAGAGCATGGGCTTCACCAAGAGTGAAACGAATCCCAACCTATATCTCATACAGGTTGGTGAGGATCCTCTTATATTGGTGTTGTATGTTGATGATCTCTTCCTCACATAAGCAGAGAAGCTCATTGCCAGTTGCAAGAGGGACTTGGCTTCAGAGTTCGAGATGAAGGATATTGGATTGATGCATTACTCCTTGGGATTGGAGTATATGGTAGCTAGTTTGGCAAGTTATGGTGCTATTTGGCTTTGCAAGCTTCTTGCAGGGTTATTTGGTCAGGTGTTGGAGCCTACCGTGATTTACTATGACAGTCAAAGTTGTATCAAACTCTCGGAGAATCCAGTGTTTCATGACAAGTCAAAACACATTGAGATCATATACCACTTCATCAAAGACAGGATGCAGAGGGGAGCTGTGAATCTCCAGTACATTTACACAGATGAGCAGATTGCGGATATTCTCACCAAGCCGAAGGGAAAGTTTGTCTACTTCAGAGACAAGCTAGGAGTGGTGAAGAATAGTTCCATCGTTGAGAGGGAGTGTTGATGTTTATGTAGCATCGGGGAGGTATTCTCACATTGGCATTGGTGTCGGGCATATGGGAATCTTTGTTGGCACTCACATTGCATTTTAATTTGTGAAACCCCCTGTTATATAGAGTTGGGGCTTGGAATTGTTGTTGTTGGGGCTTTGCACCAACTAGGAGGAATAAACAATTCTAATTTAAAGTTGAGTTTAGTGGAGGTATTTTAAAGTAAGTTATGGGCTTCTAAACTCA
>JASDQU010736863.1:110192-123506 GCA_032191745.1 Picea mariana
CCTAAGCCCCCAAGGCCGTCCACTGATGGTTGGTAGCCTACGTAACCAATCCCTCAATCATTGGTTGAAACTTGGGGCCCCACACCAAATGATCATGAGCAGGCTCCTCCTAACATCATCATGATTGCTTTAGTTTTTTATGCTCAAGTTGTAGCCCTTTGTTTTGGTTTTGACTTTATGGACTATGGACTTTTAGCCAATGCTTATATTTCTGTGAGTGTTTTGGCTTAAGCCAGCCACATTTTTGGCAGTTGTTTTGTTTTTCGCTCGTACTTGTGGAGGCTAGCAACCCATTTTTTCGTATTAGAACCTTGTACAAACTGTTTATATTAATAGTCAACCGAAGCTTTAATTCACAAAAAAAGTTGGTCGTATCATTAGTAGTTGTGAATAGTATTAGGGGGGTTAACAATTGTTAAATTTGGCAGCATCGACGGTCATTCTCCAATGAGAGACCATATGGGCCACCCTGAGGCTAGCCAGGGAAATTTGGAGAATCAACCAGTCTTATGAGGTATTAACTATTGAAATTAGTGCAATTGCAAGAGCCATTCTTCAGGAGGATGGCATAAGACCCTAGCTAAGGACTAGGGCCCCCAGTGAGAGCGATCCATGACAAAAGACCCTAGTGAGGGCCCCCAATACATGACTGGGGTTCTTGGTCTTGGTCCAAGCAGTAAGTCCCTAGATGTGTTCTAGGGGCCCTAGATGTGTTCTAGGGAATCCTTGCCCAGTGCTTGGATTGATCCTTGGAGGTTGATATAAGTCCCTAGATGTGTTCTAGGGCCCTTGAATGTGTTCTAGGGAACCCTTGCTTAATGCATGGGTTGATCCTTGGTCTTGTACCTTGGTGGATAAGACCCTAGATGTGTTTTAGGGGCCCCAGATGTGTTCTAAGGCAACCTGGTCTTTGACCAAGTAAATCTTGGTGAAATACCAAGATGTGTTGATGTGTGATCCTCTTCCTCTCTCCCGGGATGGTCCATGAGATCTAGGAGTGCCTATGAAGATGGACATGACCACATTGTTGATGTACCCTCTTATGTAGTGATGATAAAAGTTTATAAGTCATTATGAGACTCATGTGGACATGTTTTGCCATTGTGGACCCCCCTTGACTTTGTCTTAAAAGGTTCCCCCTTTGATTGTTGTCTTGCTTTCCCTCTTGTTTTATGTGGTGGGGGTTTTTATAATTTACTTTAATATTAATTGACATTTAATTAATATTTATATTAATTAAATTGTCAATATTTAATTATATTTTATATTAGCCCTAACCCCTTTCCCTAGCTATAAAAAGAACCCTACCCTCTAGCATTTCTACACATACACTCGCTCCTCTCTCTCCTATTGTTGCGGCTACCTCAGTTACATGCTCTTTGTGTTGGTGCGACCTGTCCTTTGGTTTATCAGTTTTAGATCTAAGGTAGTTTGCATGGTCTTGTTGTTGGTTGGGAGCTTCATCTTCTATCTGTTGGTGTATGAGGTGCCAATGGTGTCTCCCTTGGCTGTCGGATCTACTTAGGAGAGCCACAGACCTGAGGGAAGGTGTCGCAGCCTCCATTCTTAGCTACCATATCAATTGAAGGAACCACGGACCTGATAAAGGTGTCGCAGCCTCCTCCTCTTGACTGTTGATTACATATTTGAGGTTACTGTGGGCGTTCTACTACTTGTTGTCCCTCGTGTTGGGGTTTTATCCTGTGTTGTCTTCTTTTTTGTAGAGGGTATTGTTGTTCCTTTTGGAAGTCTTGTTGTTTCCTTTTGTGGTGCTTTTGTTGTCTCAACTTGTGGATTACTTGTTGTTGTTGTCTCACCTATGAACAACATCCTTTTTGTGGTCTATACCTTGGCAAAACTGTTCTTCAGTCCATATGACAGAGATCAAACCCTAGAGGTTTGATCCATGAACCTAAACTAATTTTCTGAGCATATTCAAGAAGTCTACATCCACACATGTGACAGATACATCCTTCATTGACCAGGAGGTAAGCTAAAGGTTTGTTTTACACACAGAAATTTTGAATTTAATTTAGATCTATTTATGTCCTTTCTCATATGAGTTGATCTAGTGAACAAAAATTAAAAACATTATTGTTTTTCTATTTTTCCCTAATTCTAACATGGTATAAGAGCTTAGGGCGTGAAAAGAACTCAAGAACTGCAGACTTAAACTGCGTAGATCCACTTCTTAGGGTTTGTTTTGCAAATCAGCAATAAATCCATTTCATAATCTAATCCAAAACTCAGCATGGCCTCATCTTCAATCAAAGCAGAATATAGGCTTGAAGGGGCCTCCAACTTCAATGCTTGGAAGTCTAGGGTACTCAACATACTAGAAGAGGGTGACTTGGATGATCTAGTTACCAGGGTAATAGAAGAACCCACTTCAAACACTGGCAGGGCAGCATACAAGAAGAGACAGGCCAAAGCTAAAAGAGTCATTTTTTACTCAGTTAAGGACAACATGATGCCCATCATTGGTCATCTAAGGATTGTCAAAGAATGCTTTGATGCCCTAGCAAATCTCTATGAAAAGAAGGCTCCAACTCAAAAGAGAATATTGAAAAAACAACTACGTACATTAAGGATGGGAAAAGGATGAAACCATCGTTGCTTTCTTCTCCAAAATTGTTCAAACCAGAGATCAACTTACAACAACAGGAGTTGATGTGGTTGATGATGACCTTGTACAAACTGCAGTTGATTGACTACTTGAGTCATGGGGAATCTTCCTCGCTTCGGTCAACGGAAGAGAAGCTCAACCTAACTTCGAGAGATTATGGCATGATTGCTTAGAAGAAGAAGGAAGACTCAAAAATAGAAATGAGCACTCAATTGTAAGAGATCATGCCCTTTCAGCTAAAGCCAAGAGATGGACGAAGTTTCCTCAACCCAAAGGCAAAGGTAAGAAACCACAAGGTAAGCTATCTCATCTCCATCCTCATTTATTTAAAGTAAGATGCTTTAACTATAATAAGTTAGGACATTATGCAAAACATTGCAGGAACCCTCCCTCACAACAGAGAAGAAAAGGTAGATTCCATGCCTCAGTTGCCACTAAAAAAGCAGAGCCTCAACAGGAACCTCAAAGAAAAAGAACCAGGGCTGTCACCAAAGAGTAAGAACAACACCAGGAATATTATCTCATCTCAGCCCCCTCTGGCACTATAACCAAGTCGAAGGATATTTGGATAATTAATAGCGATGCCTCCAAACACATGACAGGCTTCAAACAGAATCTTGTAAACTATCGAGATAAAAAGTTCAATGTAAAGGTAGAACTGGGTGATGATGATAGATATGACATAAAATGGATCTACTTCATTTCAGCTTCAATCAGATAATGTATTTCATATTGATGAAATTCTTTATGTTCCTGGTTTAAAGAAAAATCTCATCTCAGTTGCAGTGTTAGAAAGCAAAGGATAATCAATAGCCTTCACCAAAGGAAAGGCTCTCAAGTGGCCCTCAAATGGAGATTTGAGCTTTGCCATGACTATCAAAACTCGTGAGAGTGGACTTTACAAAATCACAGGTCAAGTTGTTCAAGCATTAGCTCACAAGATGATAAACCCCTGCAAGCTCTGGCACAGAAGGCTTGGACATCTCAACTACAACGCGCTTCTAGGTTTGCAAAAGATGGTAACAGGTATGCCAGTGTTTTCATTTGAGCATGATAGTGTTTGTAGAGGCTGTGCTCTCGGTAAGAATACTAAGAAAGCTTACCCTCACAGCAATAGAAAAACTAATGGCATTTTAGATCTTATTCATTATGATCTTTGTGGACCTATGACTGCTCCATCAATGAATGGTTGTCTCTACTATATCATTTTTATTAATGATTGTTCTCATAAAACTTGGATTTATTTTTTGAAGAATGAAGATGAATCTTTGGGCAGATTTCAAGATTTCAAGAATCTTGTTAAGAATCAAACAGGTAGAAACATCCAGGTTTTCAAAACAGACAATGGAAAAGAATTTGACTCCTACAAGTATGATGAACTATGTCGGGCTTCTAGGATTAAGAGGGCGTTGAATGTGCCTTATAATCCCCAGCAAAATGGGGTTGCAGAAAGAAAGAATAGAACGATCTGTGAAGCAGCTAGAGCAATGATGTATGATAAGAATCTACCTTTATCACTTTGGGCCGAAGCTGCAAGCACTGCAATCTACATTCAAAACAGGTGTCCTCATAAAGCCCTTGAAGAGAAAACTCCAGAAGAAGTCATCACCGGTATAAAGCCCTCAATTGATCATTTGAGAATCTTTGGCAGTCCAGTCTACATTCATATCCCAAAAGAAAAGAGGACTAAGTTAAAGCCCTCCTGAAAGAAAGGAACTTTTGTGGGATACAGTGATACCTCAAAGGCTTACAGAATTTATGTCCCAGGTCAAAAGTTCCTTGAGGTCAGCAGAGATGTGACTTTTCATGAAGCAGCTTTTCGTTGTTCCAGAGAACTTCCATGTGATACAGAGGAGCAGGAAGCTCCATCTTCGAAACCTTCAGATTCACCTCTTCTAGATGTGCAGAGGGAGGAGACCTTAGAGCCTTCAGTGGATCCTTCAAGGGATACTATCAAGTTTTCCTTAGAGAAACCTCCTGTTAAAAGGAAACCAGCCTGGTGTCGAGAAATTCTAAAAGAAGCAAAAAAGCATGCAGCACCTAAAGGCACCTTCAGAGAAAGCAAGAAACCAGATAAGTACTCCGGCCTAATAGCCCAATTGAATCTTGTGATTGACTCAGAACCTTCCACCTTTGAAGAAGCCTCCAAACATAAAGTGTGGAAAGATGCAATGATAGAAAAGTATGATTCAATTCTAAACAATGATGTATGGGAAGTGGTCCCAAGACCTCATGGAAAATCAGTGGTAACCTCCAAATGGATTTACAAAATAAAACATGCAGCAGATGGCAATGTTGAAAAATTCAAGGCTAGATTTGTGGCTCATGGCTTCTCTCAAAAATAAGGAATTGACTATGACGAGATCTTTGCTCCTGTTGCCAGATATACTTCCATCAGGATCATTATCTCTCTTGCTGCAATTTTTGGTGGGAAACTTCATCGGATGGATGTTAAGACTGTTTTTCTTAACGATGAAGTTGAGCAAGAGGTTTATATTAGACATCGTGAAGGGTTCATGATCCATGGGAAAGAATCTCATGTGTGCAAACTCAAGAAAGCCTTGTATGGATTGAAGCAAGCTTCGAGAGCTTGGTATGGAAGAATTGATAGCTTTCTACAGAGTCTTGGGTTCACCAAGAGTATAGCAAATCCCAATCTTCATATAAAGATTGTACAGAAACATCATGTTATCTTAGTATTATATGTGGACGATTTGTTCTTTACAGGAGAGCAAAATTTGATAGCTCAGACTAAGAGGGAGCTTTCAGCAGAACTTGAAATGAAAGACTTGGGTCTTATGCATTATTTTCTGGACTTAAAGGTGTGGCAAAAACCAGGTGAGATCTTTCTCTCCCAGAGCAACTATGCAGTTGATGTGCTCCGCGGATTTGGCATTTTGGACTGTAAGTCCATGTCCACACCGATGATTTCTAACCTGAAGAAGTTACAAGACCAAGCTACAGGTACAGATCCGAAAGACCCTTTTCTGGACTTAAAGGTGTGGCAAAAACCAGGTGAGATCTTTCTCTCCCAGAGCAACTATGCAGTTGATGTGCTCCGCGGATTTGGCATTTTGGCCTGTAAGTCCATGTCCACACCAATGATTTCTAACCTGGAGAAGTTACAAGACCAAGCTACAGGTACAGATCCGAAAGACCCCACCATATATGGACAGATCATTGGGTCCTTGATTTATCTTGTACATATCAAACTGGATATTTTTATGCAGTGAATGCGCTTAGTTAGTTCATGTGTGAACCGAAGCATATTCGTATGGTTGTTGTTAAACACATTCTGAGATATGTTCGAGGGACTATTGCCTATGGGCTTCGATACACTTCCAGTGGAGGTGTAATGCTTCATGGATATACAGATTCAGATTGGATGGGCAATACAGTGGATCAGAAGAGTACTTCTGGATATTGTTTCAGTTTGGGTTCAGTTATCATCTCCTGGTCCAACAAGAAACAGAGCTCCATGCACAGAGCACTACAGAAGCAGAATGCATTGTTGCAAGTGCTGCTAGCAGAGAAGCAATGTGGCTCAGAAAGCTACTTTAAGATTTGTTCAGTGTTGAGCTGGAACCCATAGTCATCCACTGTAATAACCAGAGTTTTATAAAGCTCTCTGAGAATCCGGTGTTCCATGACAGATCGAAACACATTGAGATGAGATACAACTATGTTCAAGACATGGTGTAGAAGAACATTCTCAGTATTCAGTATGTTCCGACGGCAGAACAAACCACAGATATTTTGACCAAGCCATTGTCCTTAACAAAGTTTGTGTACTTTCGAGACAAGCTTGGTGTTGCTGAGAATGCCTCTCTTACTGAGAGGGAGTGTTGAAATTAGTGCAGCTGCAAGAGCCATTCTCCGGAAGGATGGCATAAGACCCTAGTTGAGGACTAGGGCCCCCAGTACACTCCTGGGGTTTCTTGGTATGAGACCAAGCAGTGAGAGCAAGCCATGTCAAAAGACCCTAGTGAGGGCCCCCATTACATGACTGGGGTTCTTGGTCTTGGACCAAGCAATAAGTCCCTAGAAGTGTTCTAGGGCCCCTGGATGTGTTCTAGGGAATCCTTGCCTGATGCTTGGATTGTTCCTTGGTGGTTGATATAGGTCCCTAGATGTGTTCTAGGGCCCATGGATGTGTTCCAGGGAACCCTTGCTTAATGCACAGGTTGATCCTTGGTCTTGTACCTTGGTGGATAAAACCCTAGATGTGTTCTAAGACCCCCATATGTGTTATGGGGCAACCTGGTCTTTAACCAGGTACATCTTGGTGAAATACCAAGGTGTGTTGATGTGTGATCCTCTTCCTCTCTCTCAAGATGGTCCATGAAACCTAGGAGTGTTTATGAAGATGGACATGACCACATTGTTGATGTACCCTCTTATATAGTGATGATAAAAGTTTATAAGCCATTATGAGACTCATGTGGACATGTTTTGCCATTGTGGACCCTCCTTGACTTTGTCTTAAAAGGTTCCCCCTTTGCTTGTTGTCTTGCTTTCCCTCTTGTTTTATGTGGTGGGGGTTTTTATAATTTACTTTAATATTAATTGACTTTTAATTAATATTTATATTAATTAAATTGTCAATATTTAATTATATTTTATGTTAGCCCTAACCCCTCTCCCTAGCTATAAAAAGAACCCTACCCTCTAGCATTTCTACACATACACTCACTCCTCTCTCTCCTATTGTTGCGGCTACCTCAGTTACATGCTCTTTGTGGTGGTGTGACCTCTCCTTTGGTTTATCAGTTTCAAATCTATGGTAGTTTGCTTGGTCGTGTTGTTGGTTGGGAGCTTCATCTTCTATCTGTTGGTGTATGAAGAGTTAATGGTGTCTCCCTTGGTTGCTAGATCTACTTAAGAGAGCCAAGGACCTAAGGTAAGGTGTCGCGGCCTCCCTTCTTGGCTACCATATCAATTGAAGGAGCCATGGACCTGATAAAGGTGTCGCGGGCTCCTCCTCTTGACTGTCGATTACAAATTTGAGGTTGTTGTGGGCATTCTACCACTTGTTGTCCCTCGTGTTGAGGTTTTATCTTGTGTTGTCTTCTTTTCTGTAGAGGGTATTGTTGTTTCAGTTGTGTAAAGTATTGTTGTTCCTTTTGGAAGTCATGTTGTTTCATTTTGTGGTGCTTTTGTTGTCTCAACTTGTGGAGTACTTGTTGTTGTTGTCTCAATTGTGGACAGCATCCTTTTTGTGGTCCATATCTTGGCAAAATTGTCCTTCAGTCCATATGACAGAGATCAAACCCTAGAGGTTTGATCCATGAACCTAAACTAATTTTCTGAGCATATTCAAGAGTTCTACATCCACACATGTGACAGGTACATCCTTCATTGACCAGGAGGTAAGTTAAAGGTTTCTTTTACACTCCGAAATTTTAAATTTAATTTAGATCTGTTTATGTCATTTCTCATATGTGTTGATCTAATGAACAAAAATTAAAAGCATTATTGTTTTTCTATTTTTTCCCTAATTCTAACATTGACAAAATCTAGGGGGAACGTACAACCTCTGTGAGTCAAACAAAAAGTCAAGACGAACAAGATGCTATGTAATTCTAATGCAAAAGTCAGGGGGAACATACAACCTCTGTGAGCATAGA
Source organism: Picea mariana (assembly GCA_032191745.1). Classification (NCBI taxonomy): domain Eukaryota; kingdom Viridiplantae; phylum Streptophyta; class Pinopsida; order Pinales; family Pinaceae; genus Picea; species Picea mariana. The sequence goes on from JASDQU010736863.1 coordinate 118,446, forward strand.
CAATCTAGTGNTTGTGAGCCATGAGCAAAAGTCAAGGCATCTAGCAAAAGTTAGGTTGAATATAAAATTCCTATGAGCTAGAAACAAACGATATTCCTAATATTGCAAATGATATAAATGTATTGATCTAGTGCATTGGCATGTGTAACATTATCCACCATGAAGAGAAATTTGAATTGCCTTTTTAAGAGTCAAGTCATAACTAAAGTCTCAAGTCTAGTTCTATTTTCGAACTAAAGTGTAATGCTGAGTTGTAACTGAAGTCTCAAGTCTAGTTCTATTTTCGAACTAAATTGTAATGTTGAGTTGTAACTAAAGTCTCAAGTCTAGTTCTATTTTCGAACTAAAGTGTAATGTTGAGTTGTAACTGAAGTCTCAAGTCTAGTTCTATTTTTGAACTAAAGTGTAATGCTGAGTTATAACTGAAGTCACAAGTCTAATTCTATTTTTGAACTAAAGTGTAATGCTGAGTTAAGTCAAGCATGCTTTCACACCTCTATTTCGAGCCCTCTCCACTTCTCCTCCATTCCTTTATAAGTAGAGGTCAATCCCCTCTCCTCTACACAATTGCTATGCAGGGTAAAAGGTGAAGCATTAAAGGCTGCTATACAGAGGCAAATATGAGTCCATTAAAGGTTGTTGTACAGAGATACATATCAGCGCTAAAGAGGCAGCCATAACAATGTTGTACAAAGGTACATATCAGCGCTAAAGAGGCAGCCATAACAGTGCTGTACAGAGGTACATATCAGCGCTAAAGAGGCATCCATAACAATGTTGTACGGAGGTAGATATCAGAGCTAAAGAGGCAGCCATATCAGTGTTGTAGATCAGCATATAGAGGCGCATATCAGTCAGTTAGAGGCAGTTTCAACAGACCATATCAGAGCTGATATATCTCAGTCTTTGAAAGCAACTAGGATACATCTATATCAGCAACGTCTTTTAGGTCTCTGTCAGGTTAGAGTCGACTTGGCAAGCTCTTTAAGAGCAGAGTTTTCATGGTGGATGTTTGTAAATGATTTTACATTATTAATGCAATAAAAGAATATCGTTTGCTGGGGTTTTCTCCCTGTACAGGGTTTTCCCAGGATATGTGTGCTGTTGATGTGCATGCTTATGTATCTACACAATTATTGCTATTCAGTTATGATTCTATATTGTTGAAATGTATTAAGCTGGAATCAAAGTGTTAAAGAATTTTAAAAAATAATCCGCATAAGAAATCAAACTCAAAATATAACAACAATCAGCTGCTAAAACTGAGAAACTGAATACCATCCCAGCATTACATTATATTCAATGGAAGGATCTGCCTTCGAAGATGCTACATGGTAAGGGCCTCAAGTACTGCAACAGCCAACACTACAATTGCTTTGGGGCAAAGAAAATCGAGGAGACATTGTTACAATGTCTAAGATAACCCACTCCAATGTTAGTTATTGGCACTTTGAGAGGGTCATTAGATATTCTATGGTCATTTATATTTTCCATTGGTTAACAGATTTTATATTAAAAGTTCTATAACAGACAATTTTACATTTCTGTTAGTTAAAGGGATTTTATGTTAAGCCAGTTATCCCAAATGCCAACAGCAAAAGGCTAAAGTGGAACATTAGCTATAAATAGGCTCTTATGAGTTAGAGTGGTGGATTTTTGGTGACTATTGTGTGTACAGATAGTTTATGAGAGACTGTATATCTGACCAAGGGCAGCCCATGCCTTCTCAGAAAGGTTTTCCTTATCTTATTTCAGAGCTATTTAGAATTCAATGATAGTTTGGTTCTTTCTACAGATTTATAACTATTGTCAGTTGGTTATTCAGATCTGAAGTTTGCTGTGCTAAATGCTGTTATAATTTTACTATTCCTGAATGTATTGCTGATTATACTGTACTTGCATTTGCTCAATTTATCGTTGTTTCCATAGTAATCTAGCTGCACTAGATCTGCTGCTGCAGACTTATTAGGTTGTTGTTAGTGCAGTTTCTTGGGCTCATAAGAGCAGTGCCCAAGTCCCAAATAACAACACAATTCACGTCAGATTTCAGTTATACTACCACATTTCAAATTAGGTTCATAACACCAAATAACCTAATACAGTAATCATAAAGGACTGCGGTAAAGTCTTGATCCTAAACAGCACTGGCTCTAACATTTTGCATAATAACATGCATACAAGCAGCAACTATAAAGAAGGATTACAGTAAAGTATTGATAGTAAACAGCACTGGCTCTAACTATTGCATTATACTACTCATACAGGCTAAGTTGGGTACCCCCATAATTTTYGGGGATCGTGAGGACCATGAGATGCACCTGAGAGTATATCCAACAGTGATTGCCAAGTCCGTAGGCTTAAACAATTCASTGAATTCACAGATACTCAAAAACACTTACCTACATCTTCGAACATGTCTTCTGCATTTTTAGGGCATTAATAATTTTGCTATCACCTGCAAACTAAATTAGAGGAACCWGGCCACATAACTTTATGATGAAAAGGTGATTTTCCAGCAAATAACAAGTTCCACGAACACCTAATAACCAAGTTGGATCAAATGTTTCTGGACCATAATCCATAATTTCTTCTGAACAGTAAGGAAGAAATAACTTATGATGAAAAGGTGATTTTCCAGCAAATTACAAGTTCCACGAACACCTAATAACCAAGTTGGATCAAATATTTCTGGACCATAATCTATAATTTCTTCTGGAAAATAAGGAAGAAATAACCAGCAAGCAAAACAAGACCATAAAAATAAATGAGCTTTACAACTAAGTGGCAATTCTATTTACATCATCGTTACAAGAGGAAAACATACTTGATAGAAAGAGGATTGCAAAGAAAAAATAGTTTTGATTTTTGCGTAAGCATCAAACTATGAGATTTAGATAAGCTTCACATCCTATAGTCAAAACATTATCAAAGAATGGCTACTTTCATGTCAGATTTAATTTGCCAAGATCCTCTTGTGTTTGTATAGGTTTGCCCCACGCGCTAAACATGGAGAAAGCAGTTCTTTTCTGTACATATGTAACAATAATGCAAGTACCAACAAGCATAAATCCTAAGCAGCACTTTCGATGCAAAAAATGCAGAAGAGGGGTCAAGCACTATGGTATACTTACATTAACCAAGGCGCTACCATTGCCTGATGCTCCCAAGCTCTGCTGCCCATCTTTGGCCTGTGAAGATCCTCTGGAACCTCCTTCAACAACCTGCCTCTTTGCTAACCCATGATCTGCTTGCTCATTTGTAAGTTCATCCTCCATCTTGGCATCAAATTTTCTCTTATCTCCTTTGTGCTTTCTATCATCTTTGGCCTCATCCTCTGTAAACTTTTTTCGTTTGTCGCTCTTATCTTTCCTTCCCTCACTGTCATGCTCTCTCTCTCGGCGCTTGCGAGACCTGCTATCCATTTCTTCATCGTAAGAATTCAAATCCCTTGTCTCACGAGAACTCCTAGCCCTATTGACAACCTCCATTGATCTTTCGCTGCTATCCCTATAGAAATGAGAATCTTTCCCTTCATGGGACCTATTAGCCCTATCAACAGCGTCAACTGGTCTTTCTCTGCTGTCCTTGAGGGAATGAGAATCCTTCCCTTCATGGGACCTCTTAACTTTATCTACTGTCTCGATTGACCTTTCTCTGCTCTCAATGTGGAAAAGAGAATCCTTCCCTTCACGGAACCTCTTAGCCCGATCAATGGCCTCAATCGATCTTTCTCTGCTATCCCTATGGGAATGAGAATCCTTTCCTTCATAGAACCTCTTAGCCATGTCATCATTCTCCAATCTTTCTCGGCCATCCTTATAAAAATGAGAATCCTTATCTTCGTGGGATCTCTTAGCCCTTTCAACAGACTCAACCGATCTCTCTCTGCCATCCCTGTGCGAATAGGACTCCTTCCCTTCAAAGGACCGCTTCACCTTATTAGTCGCCATGGCGTCGACCGATATTTCTCTGGCATCTACTCTGCCCTCCCTTCCTCCATCATGGGACCTTTTAACCCTATCACCGGCCTCAACCGAACGCTCCCTGCCATGATCATGAAAATGCTTACCCTCGTGACCAGGCCTCTTAACCCTATCGCCGGCCTCAACCGAGCTTTCTCGACCCCCCTTCTCCGATTTTTCATAAACAGTTTCTCCTTTTGCACTCTGTCGAGCTCTGTAACCATCTGCATCCCTGTAAACATCATCTTTAATCCTCCTGCCCTCTTTTTCCTTTCTATGCTTGTCATCATCTTCATCCCTTCTGCTACTTCTCCCACTACCATGGCTCGCTCTATCCTTCACCTTCTCATCCTTTGCAGAATGCCTGTGCTCCCTATGACCGTCTCTCGATCTGCTCTCTTCCTTATAAGAATATTTTTCGGCATCATCTTTCTCTTCGTAATATTTATGACGGTCATGGGAATCAGAGGGCCTCTTAAATTTATCAGCGACCCCATCCCTCGAACTGCCCCCCTTCTCATGGAGCCTAGGCCTAACCCTGTCATCCCCGCTGTCTTTCTCCGGCTTTCTGCTCGGATCACTCATTTCCTCTGCTATAAACTTCTCACCCAGAATTCGAACTCTTGTCCGTTCAAACCCTCATTTCCTCAGTAAATTTTTTGCCCACGATTCGAACCCTCGGCTGCTCCAATCCTGCACCTTACAGAATAATTTTGGGTTCCTTGAAAAGATATTTCAGTGACATACCTGGCTGGCGCAAGGCCTTGAACCCATTGATTGATATACCTATACTGGATCCGTGAATTTCTGTTCAGGAAAACTGATAAACCCTTCTCTCCTTCATGTACTCTTTCGTTGGATGGGGAAGGAAATTAGGACGGCCAATGAGCATGTAACTTATTAGCAACTGCCGTTAATATATGAAGAGCAAGGCGCCTTCCCCACGTATTATTTTAAAGGCGGGCTTTTACCGGTTAAAAAATAATCATAATAATAATTAAAATATATATGTATATATATCGATTTGAAATTCGGTTTATATTTAGATGAACCCATGTAGAATCCAATTGGGTAAAACTCCTTGCATTGTTTTATTAAA
>JASDQU010736863.1:126832-147131 GCA_032191745.1 Picea mariana
GCTATTCCCAATGTTTTATATGTTAGCATATCCAAAGTTTTTGATCATATAGGTCTTTCTGAGTTGTAATTTTTTTCTTGAAATGTTTGGATATCCAAAGTTTTGAACATAGATAGTCAATTTTTTATAAGTTGACTTCATATTAGTTTGTCCTTTGAATAAATTTGTTTTTCTTACAAAGGCTCTGTTGTTCAAACTATTGTTACTAATTTGTTTTTATTATTGTTATAAATGTTTTTTTCGTACATAAGAGGCTTGCCACATTGCATTCTTTCTTAAATGTTTACAAAGCAGTGCCGACAGATTACCTAACAGGCTTCACAGCCTTAAATGTTTACTTAATAGGCTTATTACAATACATTTTCTTTTGGGTTTTTTTTTTTTTTTTATATGCAATGTTCTCTGTAGTCAATGTGGGCAATATTGTTCTTCAGTAGCATTGTTGGTTCACTGGTTCATGCTTTGTTTCTTGCATGTTCATTGATTTCTTATTTGTTTGTTGTTGTTGTTCTTGTTTGCATGTTGGTCTTGTTGCAGTTTGCACACTTGGGGTTCTGCAACCGCGATTGGAACTGCCCTTCTGTCGTTCCCCATTGACGGGTAGGTTTGGGTGCCATGTTTATTTTCGCTTGCTATTTGCAGTTTGCAGGTGGGAAATTTGACTATTGGGGATGGCTGAGTCGAAATCCTCTTGCAGAACATCTTTGTATATGAGGAGAAAATATGATTTCCTTTTGCGATGTGTCATTGTTGTTGTGATGGAGGTAGGTTCTGTGTTGAACATTGGTCTTCTGTCGTTCTCTGTTGATGGGCGGGTTTGGGTGTCATGATTAGCTTCGCTTGCTATCTGCAATTTGCAGGTGGGAAATTTGACAGCTAGGGATGCCTGGGTCGAAATCCTCTTGCAAAACATCTTTGTATATGTGAGGAGAAAATACGATTCCCTTTTCCTATGCATCACTGTGGTTGTGATGGAGGTGGGTTCTGTGTAGAACATTGGCCTTATGTCGTTCCCCATTGATAGTCGAGTTTGGGTGTCGTGATTAGCTTCGCTTGCTATCTACAGTTTGCAGATGGAAAATTTGACTATTGGGGATGCCTGAGTCGAAATCCTCTTGCAAAACATCTTTGTATGTGAGGAGAAAATACAATTCCCTTTTCCTATGTGTCACTGTGGTTGTGATGGAGGTAGGTTTTGGGTCGAACATTGGCGATCAGGAATGAGACAAAGACGACATTACAGTCCTACTTCTCTGGTCATAGTAATCACATACAAAGATGGACTGCAAGAGGGATTTGATCACTCCCAGTATTGAAAATACCAATCGTGAAAATCGCACCTTTCTTAATTGCTTGCACAGTGGCAGGCCTTTGAACGGTCCTGCTAGCTTTGAAGTTTACCTGACAGGTCTCACATCCTTAAATATTTGGTTAATAGATGTGTTACGATACATTTTCCTCTGAATTTTTTGATACAATCTTCTGTGCAATGAATTTGGCCAATATTGTTCTTCACCAGCATTCCTGGTCGGCTAGTTGTGCTTGCTTCTTTACACGATGGATGTTGCTTATTGTTGTTTGATTCAACTTTGCAGGGTTCGAGTCCTACGGCTACAGTTGGCCCTTTTGGTGCTTCTTAACTGGGTTGTTATTTGTTGCTTGCTCTTGTTTGCTTAAACTCTGCGATGTTGGGGTACTGCATCTACAGTTGGATCTATTGTTACATGGTTTTACAGTTGGCTCCCAAGAAAATACTATTAAGATAAAATAATATGCAAAATTTTGCAGTGGATGTAAATTACATCTCTTATGGCTTGAACTAGAGTTTGTTGGGCTCCAACTATATTTCATAGTTGACGATGTTTTTCCCATGGTTAATGTATTTTTATGGCTTCATAGTTATGAGAGTAAGTGTTGTTGGTTCCTTACTTTTCCACGTTTCTGTGGTCGCGGATTACCTGGGTGGCCAATTGAAAAATTGTCATCTCCATMTATATCTTCACATCACGAGTCTGGTCGATCGTCGTTCATTTGCATATTTATCCAATTTCTTCTAAACTTACATGTTTTTCCCTTTTGTTCTTACCCTCTATTATGTGTTTATGGTTCTATACTTTGTCACGTTTTTGTGCTCKCGGGTTTCTGGTGTGGMAAACTGACAAATCGTCATCTCCATCTATATCTTCACATCACGAGTCTGACCGACCGCCATTCGTTTGCATACTTAGCCAATTTTATGAACGCGGGTTCGTGGATAGGTGCTATCGAACTATGGTAACCCATGTTCAGGGTATACATCTTGCACCCAAAACTTTTGTGCTTTACAATTCGACCCTAGACTCCTCAAACTCGCAACCTTGCCTCTACCTACGATGACTTTGTCTGTTCGACCTGCCTTTCCATACTCAGTCGAGTCTTCAAAGTTTTGCGAGTTCACGTGTTCCCTGGTTCAGAAAAGTTTAAAAGCATTTTGTTGCTCCCCTCCATCCCCGCCACCTTCCGCCCTTCCCAATGCACATTAATTATGCTTTTAAAAGTGACAACCGACCAAACATGTTCGAAAATATTGGCTTTAATAAGCAGAAAGTTTGAGGACATCTCCCATTAAAATGCATAAACATGTGAATATTATGGGATGTAATAAAAAAAATCGCTTGCATTTTGAATTTTCAAAAAAGTGTTGGCTATTTTAGTTTTTTTAAGGCATCATCATAGTAACAATGCAACATTGTACTACCACGCTGCCATCCATGAACGTTTCATCCACAGAGGTCTCGACGTCATGTCCCTCTTTAATATTGTGCATATGTTACAAGTTGTTACATTTGAGAATCTGCTTGGATATGGGAATGTTAATACGTGTTATTAGTCACTATTTAGCGCACATATTCGAAAAGATTGGCATTAATAAACAAAAAGATCGAGGGCATCTGCCATCAAGACAAATTAAACCAAAATCTACAGAAGATTATACTATCATCCTCCAGCGTTGATTTTAAATACTTATTCCCATTTCTCTCCATCATCAAAGAGTTGGGCTTTAGGTGCCTTCGTTGAAATGTTCCTGGTCATGGACATGTAAGACAACTTAGAGATGCCATTGAGGCCCAATTGAAAGACGAGATAATGGTTTTATGTGACCTCAGCTTAGAGCCAAAAAAAAAACTCGGTTAGTCAACAGAAACTCAGACAGGAAAAAAAAAAAAAAATCTTCTGATTATTGTTCTCCCTGTATTCGATGCTTTGGTTGGTTGAAAGGCATGCCTGGAGATTTGTTTGTTGATCTTCTTTGTTTTCTTACTGGGAGTTGGAAGAGATTTTCAGGTCACCTACAAATTGCTCCTTCGTTGAAGTATATAGTTTCTTCCAACAACACAGATTTGGAAAATGAATCAAATTCTGATGAGCACACAAGAATTTGTCTTCCGTCGGAGGAGTCGCACTTACCGTGGCTTGCAAAATGGTCTATAATATTCAGAAATGATGTGAAATATTACTCCATTCATGAATATACTCAAAAGGAAATTATAAATTTGGATCGTCGCGAGTATGAGAAACTGCATGGGTGGTTAAAACGACATACTAAAATTACAAAAGTTTCTATTTCAAAGTTTGTTGAGCTACTTCTGGGTGTGGTAACAGACTTGACAAAAAGCCATATTCTTTGTCAAAGTTTATTCATTGTCCTCTGGATGTAGTTACAGACTCCACATACAATCAACTTTCTATCGCTACTGAACATTTTTTTTATTTTACTATTCTTATGCATATGATTGCATCTGGGTCGATGAGCTTGCCCCTATTTACATGAATATTCCCCTCCTACTTTAAGGTGGGTATATAACCAAGGAATGACGCTCTCAAAACTTTCTGATCCCTGCATCGACATGTAACCGGAAAAAGTTAATGGGAAGAAATTATGGATTATGGACTTTGCAACACTTTATGAGGATTACTTTATACTACCACCTTCTGCAAGAAGTTTCGCGTGTTCAGGTAATGGTTTGGTTTCTGAAAATCAACTTTTACTACCACCTTCATGTAATCATTTTATTTCATTCTTTAGAAGAAACCTTAATGTAGTGGTGTATTCCAGAGCTGTTTCCACCTAATGTCAATCTTCCTATTGTTTCCCTTGCTTTGGATAAGAAAAATGCATTTCTTCTGTTGCAGTTGATGTGATATTTGAAAAAAAAAATGTTCAAAGCATACAATTTCTTATTTTTTTAAATATAGAACAACGTATTTTTTGAACAGATGGTTGTTCGAAAAGTTTTAGGCGTTGTTTGGGATTCACGTTCTTCAAGGATGTTAATTAATCACAAAATTAATATTGTTTGTGCCAATGCAATTGAGCCGTCGTGCACTATGGCAATTGCATTAACACTGCAATGTCAGATAATAGATGTCTGACATATACCTAATGTCAAGGTCATTATCGCACATGACACCTAATGTCCAAAGATTTATGGACTCAAAGAAACATTGTAGTTTTCGTGAGAAAGCAACACTAAAGTCGATGTTCTTTGCAGGTCTGACAATCATGCAGTTTAAGTGCTTTGACAATGACAGCCCTGCTTGTTCACTGCATTGTCGCACTACAGTTAATAGCATTGTTGTCATTGCCACCGGGTCCCGAGTTTGCGGTATCCAACACTTATGCCCCTTGTTCCGTCATATACATCTTGCAGCCAAAGAACTTCTGTGATCTGCAATTTACGCTTTTACTGGTGGTAACTCACTAGGGGTTCAAAAAGATTAGCATTAATAAATGAACAATAGATTTTCTTCTGTGAGATACTTAGCCTTTTTCCCCTTTTCTTCTTCCCATCTATTATCACTTTCTTGTTATATACTTAGTCGCCTTTCTATGATCTCAAGTTCCAGGGTTGGCGGGCTGACATATCTTCATGTCCATCTATATCCTCACATGATGAATTAGACCGACCGATATTCCTTTCCATACTTAGCCAATTTTATGGTCATGGTTGTCGGGTTGGCGCTTTCGAACTTTGTTGCCTCTTGTTCCATGATATACATCTTACACTCAAAACTTCAGTGATTTCAACGGAATTTGCTAACCGAACAACATCCTACAAATTGGGGGATGATTTACATTTGAACTAGAAACAATCTATTAATATATATTAATATGAATACTATTGGAATAAATATAAAAGCTTTCTCTTGGCCAATACTTATCCAATTATCTGGCCATTGGATCTCGGGTTTGTGGTATCCAACACTTGTGTCCCCTATTCCGTCATATACATCTTACAGCCAAAGAACTTTCATGATCTGCAATTTATGCTTTTACTAGTGAGAACTCACCAGGGGTTCGAAAAGATTGGCATTAATAAATGAACAATAGATTTTCTTCTGTGAGATACTTGGTCCTTTTCCCCTTTTCTTCTTCTCGTCCATTATCGCTTTCTAGTTATATACTTAGTCGTCTTTCTATGATCGCGGGTTCCAGCGTTGGTGGGCTGACATATCTTCATCTCCATCTATATCCTCACATGACAAATCCGGCCGACCATTGTTCATTTCCATACTTAGCCAATTTTATGGTCGCGGTTGTCGGGTTGGTGCTTTCGAACTTGGTTGCTTCTTATTCTGTGATATACATCTTGCACTCAAAACTTATGTGATCTACAATTCCACCATGGACTCCTTGAACTTGCAAGCTTCATTCTATGAGGGTTCACAAATGTCTCAAAGTAATTGTCGTTGCCTTCCATCCCCACTAGCTTCACGTCCTCCCTAATATACATTAATTATGCTCTTACTAATGACAACTGAACACACTGGTACGAAAGAATTGGCACCCGGACCTCCGCCATATACAAATTGACTACCGGACTCCGACATCGTCCCCTTTTCCGTGTTACACATTATGCATTCAAATGTTTCGAGCGATACAATTTGACTGTCAGGGCCTCATGTCTTATGGGGAGACCTTGTCACCCTATTTTGGATCCTCGTGTTGGCAGGTTCACGAAATCTCCAATTCCTAGTCATTGTTTCCTATTCCGCCCATCCTCATACTTCTTTCCAAATATGAAACACCAAAGTTTTAATACTAAAACGCCATCATGCAACAACCGTAAAGATAGTCATTAATAAGCAAAAGTCTCGAGGACTAACCATCCCTACAAAACTTGTCCAGAAACATGCAAAGAAGATCTTTCCGGGTCATGGCAAAGCTATTACAAATTTCAATATATTAGAGAAAACAAGTCTGGGCCAGTGTTTCCCTATTCCATACTTGGACACTTTTTCAATTGTGGGTTCCCAGATTGACGGCCTCAAAATTGTGTTTTGAATCTTCTGCGACTTGCAAACAGTGCCTGGAGTTCCATGATACAATTTGTTCATTGGAATGCCCCGTCACGAGCCCAACCGTTCGTCATTTTTTCCTTTCTATTGCTTGTGGATTTCAATGAAATTTGTGAATCGAACAAGATCTTGCAAATTGGAAGATGATTTACGTTCGAACCAGAAATAATCTATTAATATATATTAATATGAATACTATTGCATTAAATATAAAACCTTTCTCTTTAAATTTTCCCTCTTTTCTCCCCCTCTATTATCCCTTTGTGATTCTATATTTAGTCGCATCTTTATGATCACAGCCTCCTAGATTGGGAGATGCTTCTCTTTATCTATATCTTCACACCATGAGCCCGACCGATCACAATCCCTTTCAATACTTAACCAATTATCTGACCATCGGGTCTTGGGTTTACAATATCCAACACTTATATCCCCTGTTTCGTCATATACATCTTGCACCCAATGAACTTTTGTGATATGCAATTTATGCTTTTACTAGTGAGAACTCACCAAGGGTTCGAAAATATTGGCATTAATAAACGAACAGTAGATGTTCTTCTGTGAGATACTTAGCCCTTTTTTCCCTTTTCTTCTTCCCATCTATTATCGCTTTCTAGTTATATACTTAGTCGTCTTTCTACGATCGCAGGTTCTAGCGTTGGCGGGCTGACATATCTTCATCTCCATCTATATCCTCACATGTCGAATCCGACCGACTGTTGTTCCTTTCCATACTTAGCCAATTTTATGGCCACAGTTGCCGGGTTGGCACTTTCGAACTTTGTTGCTTCTTGTTCCGTGATACACATCTTGCACTCAAAACTTTCGTGATCTACAATTCCACCGCAGACTCCTCGAACTCGCAAGCTTCACTCTACCAGGGTTCACGAATGTTTCAAAGTATCTATCGTTGCCTTCCATCCCCACTAACTTCCCGTCCTTCCTAATATGCATTAATTATGCTCTTACTAGTGACAACTAAACACACTGGTATGAAACAATTGGCACTCGGTCCTCCGTCATGTACAAATTGACTACCAGATTCTAACATCATCCCCTCTTCCATGTTACAAATTATGCATTCAAATGTTCCGAGCAATACAATTTGATTGTCGGGGCCTCACGTCTTATGGGGAGACCTTCTCACCCTATTTTGGATCCTCGTGTTGGCGAGTTCACGAAATTTCCAATTCCTAGTCACTGTTTCTTGTTCCGGCCATCCTCGTACTTCTTTCCAAATATGCAACACTAAATTTTTAATACTATAACACCATCATGCAACAACCATAAGGATCGTCATTAATAATCAAAAGTCTCAAGGACTAACCATCCCTATATAACTTGTCTAGAAACATGCAAAGAAGATCTTGCCAAGTAATGGCAAAGCTATTACAAATTTCAATATATCAGCGAAAACAAGTACGGGCCAGCGTTTCCCTATTCCATAATTGGACACTTTTTCAATTGCAGGTTCCTAGATTAATGGCCTCAAAATTGTGTTTTGAATCTTTCGCGACTTGCAAATAGTGCCCAGAGTTCCGCAATATACTATTTGTCCCCTGGAATGACCCGTCACGAGCCTAGTCGTCTGTCATTCCTTTCAATACTTAGCCCCAAGTTGGTTGTATCTCCATGACATTGTACATTTACTGTGTATCGAGTCCTCCCTACCGTTTCCCTGTTTCATACTTAGACACTTTTTCGATTGCGGGTTCCTGGACTGGCGGGCTCAGGATTGTGTTTCCAATGTTCCATGACTAGCAAACAGTACCTGGAGTTCTGCAATATACAGTTTGTCCGCAGGAATGCATCATCATTCCCTCTTCCATGTTACACATTATGCGGTCAACACTCCCGAGAGATACAATTTGACCCTCGGGCCCTCACCTCTGCTGGTTGTATCTTGTATCACTATTTCGATGCGTCACCAACTGCTTTCGATAATTAGTCATTCCTTGCTTATTGTTCCCTATCCCTGCCACCTTCCTACTTCTCTCTGGAAATGCAATTGGACAGCTTTAATGCTAGCATTTCGTTGTGCATGAACCTTAAACATGTCATTAATGAACGAAAGGGTCTGTCGTATACAAATTGACCGCCAGACTCCCATATCATCCCCTCTTTCGTGGTACACATTTTGCATTCAAGTTCCGAGACATACAATTTGACCCTCGGGAAGTCATGTCTCCTGGGGAACCATTGTCACCCTAATTTTGAAGCTCGTCCGACAACATCCATACTTGCCCATTTCATGGAATCTCTTTCACGGTTCCTCGGGTTGGCTGGTTCACAGAATCTCCAATTCTTAGTCATTGTTTAATGTGCTCGACCAAGGTTTAATGCTAATAGTTCATCATACAACAATTGTATAGACCGCCATTAAAAAGCAAAAGCATCGACGAGACAATGAAATTTAATTAAAGCTCCACTCCTCGAATTTAAATTAATTTATCTTCTCTTATTTTCTCTTTTTCTGCCCAGAGACATGCAGAAAAGATATTGCCACACAATGGGATATATATTACAAGTTTCAATATATTAGCGAAAATGAATCAGCCCAGTTGTTTCTCTATTCCATACTTGAGCCAATTTTTCGATTGCGGGTTCCCGGATGGGCGAGCTCACTTTTGCACTTCCATTGTTTCGTCTCCTGCAAACATAACCCGAACTTCTGCGATATACAAATTGCTCTCTGGACTGTCCTATCATGCCCTCTTTGGTGTTATGCGTATTGCACTCAAAAAATTCCGAGACATACAATTTGACCCTCGCACTCTCACCTCCAACGGTTGTACCTTGTAACCCTATTTTGAAGCCCGCCCGACTGCTTTCGATAATTAGACACTCCTTAACTGCTCTTTCCCGTCCCCACGACCTTCGTACTTCTTTCTTAAGATGTAATTAGTAACCTCTCATGCTAACAACTCACCATGCAGGAACCGTCAACATTGTCATTAATGAGTGAAATGCTCGAGGAGATCTCCCATTAATATGCATTAAACCAAGATCCGCAGAGAGTTATATTGTCCCTTTCGATTGTTTATCTCAAACACAGGTTGTCGCGTTGGCATGTTCAAAAAATCTCCAATGTTGAATTGCTCATTGTCGTATCCGCCATGTTCGCACTTCTATGTGTGCAATTAGTAGTCTTTAATGTTAACAACGCATCATGCAACAACCATCGAAATTGTCATTAATGAGAGAAAGTCTCGAGGAGATCTCCCATTCACAGGCATTGGACCAAGATTTGTGCAACGTTATATTATCCCTTCAAACTCTTCATTTCAATCATCGTTTGAAGCAAACAAACGTTCTTGTAAACTTATGGCAGCAGGTCGACAACAGTTTTGTGGAGATACAATGAATATCTCCAGATGTCAGGACTAGAACTTCTAGTGGTCCAGGGCATACTCTTACTATTCATCCCATTCCGCCCAGAACGAAGTGATTTGGACCTCTGGAATCGCTCGTGCAGGGTGCGTCCCTAAGGTTTTTTACTGTAAGGAGGTGGTCTTTTGGTGCATCGAAAAATATATTTCAAGCCAAAGAATTATTCCACTGCGTGACCATTCTCCTGTTTCTTTGTCACCTCTGGTCTTCTGCAAGATGTCAAGATTGCCAGAGCCAACATTGACCTTCAGAGGACAAGACTGCAAGCAATTCCTAGAAAAACATGGTAATGGGTTGAACATCTTAGCTGAGTTCCTCAAAGACCCGACAATAGTTCCTGAAGATATCACAAAGTTGCAGATAAGTTACTTTAGAAATCCATTCCAGGAAATTGCTTGGTTGTTTACAAGAATAACGAGACATGAATCCACGACAAGCATTTCCCGTATAGTTATTTATATTTTGTACTTCACAATCAAGGAACAATTCATTTTCGATTGGGGGAAGCTAATTTCCATTGAAATTTGTTCCCAGCTGTCACGATTCAAAGAATCAAATAAATTTTATATGTCATCCTACGTGATTTTTGCAATAGTGCATTGTTGTCTATTTCCAAAATTGTCTCTTTCCAAGAAAATAAACTTTGAATTCGACCCAATAACATTCTAGTACCAGGCCCTGTGGAGGCACAAGGCCTCCCATTGTTTTTATGAGGTTTTTAATGACTTTGTCTCAGTTTTCAAAGATTTATTGTTAGGGAAGGATGCTCCCCGGATGTCTGGCCAGGCAACCAAGTTTTTGAACAGGAAGGGGACACTTGAACAAAAGGAAAATCACAGTGTACTAACGGTCTTTGACTCCAAGGAAAATCCTGCTTTCCTTCCATGCCACATCACAGACAAGATGTTTGTTACATAAATAGCAAGGCAATACAACCACTCGTTGCATTTTTTCCATGACAAGAAAAAAAAATAGTTCATTCCTTTGCCTTGGAAAGTCGAGGACTTCGTGTGCAGAAACATCAACAAGATTAACAAATTCGCGGGCCATTTCAAGAACTTGAACCTAACATATGATGAAAGCCTAAAAGGGTTCGACCCTAATGGGATTTTTCGAGAACATTTACTAGCAGTTCTTTTATCCATAGATGCCTGACCGAAGACAGAGACAGTGATGACAACACTCTTGCTTCTGTGATTGCGACGTAGATACATTGCAAAGCATGACTAAATTGTACAGACAATAGGGAAAAGTATTCGGTGAGAAGAGTGTCCAGTCCCCCGCCAGCACTCCCAAGAGCATGACATCACAGGGCAACGCTTCAATGGCCCACCCCAATAAGAAAGMAACCCGAAAATCTTCAAACGGAGGAGGAGATAAGAACCCTCCTCGCACAAAAATTGATAGTTCTCACAAAGTTCCCCTGACGAAGAAGAGAAAAAAGATTGTAGGGCAGGTAGACGAACCCGAAATTGAAAGTGAGCARATGCAACTTGAAATTGAAATTGAGCACTTGCACAAAGTTGGCTCATCTGGAGACGTGATGCACCATAGTTTCGCAATGGAAATAATTGAGACGGACATTTTTTACGAAGATGAATCCTTCGTATTCCAGAGCATTGTTTTTGACAACCAATCTAAAAATATAGTCATTGAAAAGAGAGACGTAACAAATAAGAAAGGCAAATATTGTACATAGATTAACTTTAAGAAAATGCGGTCATCCCAAATCTCTCTATTTCACCGCGTAATCGGTGATTCTCTTGATGATTCCATTGGAGGAATTGAAGTGCAGAATGCAAGACTGAACGACCGCGTCAAGGAATTGGAGGAGGCTTTCATTGTTACCCCAGAGTTTGCCAGTCCTTTAGCAAAAACCATGCTTGCTACCCATGCAACCAATTTAAAAGGATCCTCCAGCCTCCTTTCATTGTGTAGAGCCCTTGTAGAGAATAACATCAAGAAAATAATGCAGCTAGTTACTGAAGCCTGGGAAACATCACAAAATATAGCTTCCTTTTGAAAGAGGCCAAATGATTTGCACGAACATTTGTAGACGAATTTAAAAAATGATCAACGTTTCTATAAACAGATGTTGACCCCTTTTCCCAACCATGCCATCAACAACTTCGATCTAAAAAGAAGACAAGAGGATCTCCCCTCCCCAAAGCAGATCAAACAATTAAAAGCATGCTGGAAAAAGAAAGTTAAGAACCTACAACTCATTGTCGAATCATGTGAACAAGCCATATCAGAAAAATAAGAATTATTCAGAAACCTGACCCAAATAGACTTAACCGGAAGTCCCAATGAGATTGAAGACCGAAACTTAATCCTCAAATCTTTGTTAATGACCAAAGAAGCCTTCAATGAACAACTTGATATTTTAAAGGGGTTGTCTTTAGAAATTTTTTATGACATCCTTGAATATCTTGTAGATGAGCTTGAGAACTGGCTACTGGAATATGTAGCACACAATGAAGAAATTGAACAGGCTCTGTGTTACACATCAATATTACTCAATTTGATAAGTGTCGCATATTGTTCACAAGTGTCGCAAGTGTCGCATGTTCTTCACGACTGTCATAAGTGTCGCATGTTGTTCATAAGTGTCGCAAATGTCAAGGAAAGCATACTGCCATGATGACGACACCAAGGAGACACTTAGAATACCTCAAACACCTGATTTGAAGGAAGGAGAATGGTTAACTGAAGTCAACAATCTCTTACCACCTGAAAGGAGCTCTCAAACTAGGGTTTTAAGGGAGAGCGCTCCCCTACATCAGCCTTAGGAGCGCTGACGCTCCCCCACAAGGTGCTAGGGAGCGTTATAGCACCAAATCACCCCTATGAAGGAGCGCTACACATCTTTGAAGCTCTGGCGCTCCCCTTGAGCCTACTAGGGAGCATTATAGCACCCTCATGCCCCTTTTGAGGGAGCGCTGTCTAATCTGGGTAGTAGTTGATCTGTTGAGGAGAATAAGGGGAGGATCTTTCAAGTTTGGAAGGTAGTTGCATTCGAATTCCTGGTTCAATCACGAACTTAGGAGAAGATCCCTGATCTAAGGAGGGAATTCCTCAACCTACCCTAAAGATACCTTAAGAGGTTAAGCCTCTCTTAACCTATATAAGCAGGCTCTATGATGGTGGAAAGGGGGGAAGAATTGCAAGCATGAAACCTATGATCTCATAGGAAACACACAGTGAACTGGAGGAGAGTAATCAGCGAAGCTGCTATCATCCAGGTCGTGGATCTTTTGAGCAAGGGTTAGGCAAAGGGGACTTGGCGAAGCTGTCGCATTCGCATCTACGATTGTAAGTTATTGTTGTCATTGTTCTCATTAATATGACACTCTTGGCATGTTTCTTTCTAGTTTGTGTCTAATCTTACATGAACTTATCTCTGATAGATAGATCTGTTTTCAAGCTAATATCAATAGAGTAGGAAGTGGTCGTACTATTGTTTGTCTACAGGGCTCATCGAGGAGCGAAAGATTGGAGCTCAACTCGGAGCGTGCAGGGACAAACGCCGGTAAAAGGTACTTCTGTTCTCCTTCCTCCTCATGCATTAGTTTGTATAGATCTGAAAGAAAGTCAATGTCCACGTTAAGCGTCTTCTGTCTTAAGAGTTAAGAGTCTAGCTCTCAAGAGGTGATCTACCTGTCCGCAGGGAGATTTTCCTTCAACAGAAACTGGCGACTCCACTGGGGAGACCTCGAATCGAAACCTTTTTGTTTTGATTTCTCCTCATAAACCTTGTTTTACCCCTTGATTGTTTTCAGACCTGGTTCACCCCTTTTTTGATTGATTTCACGAGCTGATTGACTCCCTACCCCATCACACTCAGCTTGATTGACAAGACTAGACTGCAATTTTTGGATTTTTTTACATTTTTAGGAGTTTTTTGAACCTGGCGTCCCTGTGGCTGTGTTAACAGAGCGCCAACGCTCCCTGACTGTCTTACACAGAGCACTATAACGCTTGGTGCCCTTTACACCAGAGCGCCAGCCCTCTTTTGGCCAAAAAACTTTCTAGAATTGCTCTTTTCAGGGTCTAGCTTCTGTATTCTACTTGCTGAGCCTCCCTGTGAGTCAATGCTTCTTCCTTTTCAATTTTAACATCCTTCCTTCTGAAGAACAAATACCTTGCTATTTAGATTTTGTAGCCTTCTTCACTATTGTTGAGTTTTTCTACTGTTTGGAGTTTGAAACCAATGCACTATCTTTCTCTCCTTTTTGACTGAGCGAGAAACTCTGGTGAAGGACATCAGAAGCCTACAGATCTCTCCATTTGGTTTTAGTTGAGGTCATTGTTCTTCGACATTTCTTTTGGTGTGAAGTTCTCCATTTTTCTTTGCTTTTTCTTTTCTTTTGCTTCTTGTTTTTTATCACAACGAGAGGGTGTATTGTTTGTACGAAACCTGCTTGTGTTTGTCTGATTTTCCTTGATCCAAAAATATAATTGGCAGGACAAGTGTTGTTTCGAATGAATCATTATTCACATACAAACAAGAAAGAGACATTTTCATGATTGATTTTGCATATTAGAAGGTATTTCCAAAAAGTTTTAGCACCATATCGGATTTGATTGAAGAAAATTTGTTTGAGGACATTCCTTATTAGTGATTGTTAGTGAAAAGAACTCTCTCTCTCTCTCCTTAAATAGATGTTCATCGAAAAGAAATGAATGCTTATCATCTTTGATGCTTTTTTTGGGGACTGAGTCATAATTCCATCCGTTTCACTTCCATGCACCCCTTTTGAGTAAAGAACAACTATAAAATGAACGTTAATTAAAAACTATCTAGAACATTTTCTTTTCTACGATCTGTTAGCGTCAGAAGTCACTCCTAGATTGCTTGCAGGAGCAGAGCCCAACGCCCATCAGTTTTATGTCATGATTTGTTTATAAAGGGTGATCAGATGGAGATAATGGCTCTAGGAGGTATCACTCTAACTCAGGGACTGAGTCTGGTACGAAAAACAGAGGAGGTCTGGAATCCTAACTTCAGCCAGTGGGTTGATTAAAATATGAGTAGGTGGAAGAATTAGGAGAAGACGAACAAATAGTTGTGAGCAACAGGCTGCGGCGATTTGCAGAGGAAAAACTCCGAAAGCAGGATCCTCCTGGTTTCAGGGCTTCGAGAAACTGAATAACAGACTTGACTGGATCCTCCAATTCCAAGTCATTCAGCATCCAAGAAATCACAAGAACTGACTAGAGGCTCCGTAACTATTACAATGATCCATTACAACATCATCCTACAATAGCTACAGCTCGACTAGATCCTCCAATTCCGAGCTGCTTTAACACAGTGTAAACAAAGATATGATAGAAACTGGCATTCATAAGGCAAGAAGTCTCCAAAGTTCATACATAACCAGAACAACAATGCTTCATTAAAACTCTACAACCAGGGAGCTCTGCTCAACCATCGATCCTTACAAAAGTGGCCAAAATGCCTACATATACTTGGAACAAAAATATTGGAAGTTGAATCGAGACATCGCATTGAAGACATTACGTCTTCACATTTACTGCGCCTGCAGTCCCTAGACGCTCATGGACTTTGGTCAGACGCAATCGTGTTCCCAAGGGCTTGAGAATGAAATGACCAGCTTACAGTCACCTCTGTATTTTCCATTTACGATGGAAAAGATGTCCAACCACCATCAACTGCTGTAATAACTGCTTCATTGGGCTCGGACAGGTCCGGGTCGATTATGCACCTTCAGGACATGGAGACCTTCGTGATGACTGGGAGGCTTGACACGAAGTGACGAACGGATGGTGACCAAGCAAGGAAAAACGATAGGGCGAGCACAAGTGGCAGAATCCATGGGTTTGAAGTGTACGAGCTAGGTGGAGGAACACAGGGGTTGGAAAAACTGTGGTTGGCACGACACGGGGAGAAGACGTGGCGGCAAGGGACAGATGGTGGAGGTAATGCGATGAGGCTTTGGGCTTTTCGAGAATTTGGGATTCGCGAGTTTGCAATGCGCGAACTCTTCGCCTCCGGGATCCTCGATATCCCGATGTGCGATGAGCTCCTCCTCCTATGAGTTAGCCCTCCTGGCTATTCTATGGCCCATACAAACACCTCTTTATGACAGGAGCTTAATCTCCATTGGGGCTTCGGCGTTTTCGACGCCTCAATACACCAGTCCTTGGGGCTCGTGATAGTGCACCACCTGTATTCCACTATAGTTCTCAGCCCCGTCGGGAAATCGGGTATCGGGATATCGCGACTCCTAATATCATGTGCATGGGACTTTCATATCCCCGATCCCCGACTCTGCAGGATCTTTCACCACGTGGCACAGCTGACGGACAACTCTGATTTAGTCGGACAATCGCGCATCGCGATTTACTCATGTAAGAGTTCTCTGCCTTTAGAAACTCTGATCCTTCGATGGAGTGAAATCCCGACTCTCCTTCTGATGTCTGACACGCGTCCTGCCAAAATTAACGGCTAGGATCCCATCGGTCTTTCGAGATCCGAAAGGTCTCGGCCTTCTCTCCCTTTAAAATCCCGATACCACAATTGATACTAACATTAGGGTCCATGGGGGATAGAGTCGTCCCTGCGATGCTCTAAGAACTCCTCCTGCAGTTCCAGTTGCCTTTCTGTTGGGCTATGGAGTCATTATTAGGCCGCAAAAATAAAAATGAAAATGAACTAAGAAACAAAAGGACAATATTTGCAAACAAAAGAGTCATCTGAAACTCAAACGAAACATTTTTTCAGGAAATGCCCATTCACTGGGTTGCCGAAAACCTCTTCACCTTCCAAATCTTGCAGCCTGTATGTGTTGTTCGAGAAAGCCTCGGAGATTCTGAAAGGCCCAATCCACAAAGCTTCAAACTTGTTGTGTTTGCCCTTATCTTGTTTCGGAGCATCCCATTTCAGTATCAGGTCTCCTACCTGGAACTGCTCCTTCTTGGCCTTCCTATCGAAGACCTGCTTGATTTTCTGCTGATGGTCCTGGATCCTGTCCAATGTCTGCTCCCTAGCCTACTGGACCTCTACTAACTGATGAATCCTTCTGATCATGTCATCAGGCTCTTCCTGATAGTCCTGGAGGAATTTCGCTACAGGGATGGCTAGCTGAGAAGGGAAAACAACTTCGGCTCCATAGACTAACTGGAAAGGGGACAGACCTGTAGCTCTCTTCGTAGTCACTCGATCAGCCCATAGGGCAAATTTAAGCTTCGAGTTCCAAGCCCTTTGGTTGTCTTCCAACAACTTTTTGATGATCCTTATTAGGCTTTTGTTGGAGGACTCTGCTAAACCATTGCCCTGTGGGTAATACGAGGTGGAGTGAATCAGCTTAATCTCGAACTGCTCACAGAACCTGGCTAATGGATCAGACCCGAAAGCAGCTGCATTATCAGTAACAATCTTATTTGGACAGCCAAACCTTGTGATGAGGTCCTCCAAGAATCCGATGATTACCTTGTGGGAAGCGCTCCTGGTGGGAATAGCTTCAATCCACTTGGTAAAGAAATCTGTAGCAGTCAGGATCCACTTATGTTGCCCACTGGAATGGAGGTGAATTTCTCCAATAAAATCTAGGCCCCACTGCTGGAAAGGCCCTGAAACCACCACTGGTCTTAACGGCAAAGACCTGAGCTGCTGCTTTCCTGCAAATTTTTGACAATTGATGCAGGCTCTGACCCTTTTGTAGACATCGACGAACATGGCAGGCTAGTAATATCCAGCCCTGAGGATTTTGTGGGCTGTGGCTCTCCAGAAATGATGACCTCCACACAGGCCGCTGTGAAATTCAGCTACGACCCTCTCGGCCTCTGGTGGACTTATACATTTTAGAAGCATCCCCAGGGGGTCTTTCCAATATAGCACTTGATCGATTAGGCAGTATCTGACTGCTTTGAGCTTTAGAGCTCTGACTTTGCTTTTTTGCAGGCCATCTGGAGGCCGCAGCTCCTGCAGAAAGTATATGATATCCTTATACCAAGGACAGCGAGCCAATGGGGGCTCCCTTTGATGGTCTAAGTCAGATAGCCGATCCTGCTGAATATCTGAGCATCCGTTGATGAAACTTATCCCTAAAGCTTGGCAATTTGCTTCAGCCAGCAGCTTGGCTAAACCTTGCCCTTTGATCAACTTGGTGGGCCTTATTTCCAGGTCGAACTCTAGGATTTTTGCTATCCATTTACTCCTTCTCCCGTCTATGTCAGGCTGAATAAAAATATCTTTAACAACAGCTGAGGGGACATAGATGATGATCTTCGACTGCAGGATATAGGTTCTAAAAGCTTTGAGAGCTTTCACTAGAGCATAAGCTTGTTTTTCCATAGTGTCATACTTGACTTCGGCATCCCTTAGTGCTCGGCTGAAATAAGCAATAGGCTGTTCTAACCCACTGTCATATGTCTATAGTAGAACAGCAGCCACTGTGTCGGGTGAGGCAAAGGAGAAAATAAGGAAATCCTTTGAGTAATCAGGACTGATCAACACAGGAGCTTCAGTCAGGGCCTTCTTGATTTGCTCAAAGGAATGTTGCGATTGAGGGGTCCACTTTACTTCATTTTCTTTCTTTAACATAGTTGTTATAAGCTTTACCTCCTCAGCAAAGTTAGGCACAAACCTCCTTAGGAAATTAATTTTACCGAGGAAAGATTGGGCCTCCTTCCTAGACCTCGGGATTGATAAAGCTTGTATCGCCTCAACTCTGCTGGGATCTATCCTGACTCCTTCTGCTGATACTATGTGGCCTAGTAATTTCCCCTCCTGCATGGCAAATAAGGATTTCTTGGGGTTTAATGAAATGCCAAACTTTCTGCACTTCAAGAAAACTTTCCTGAGATGACGACGGTGTTCTACATCAGATTTCGAAAATACTGTGATGTCATCCAGATAAACGATCACAAATTTGTCCTTTTCCCCAACAAAAGCTATGTCCATGGCACGCTGGAAAGTCGCCCCCGCATTCATTAGTCCAAATGGCATCTTAGCATAATGAACGTACCCCATGGAGTGGTGAACGCTGTCTTTTCCCTGTCTTCAGGCAGAACAAAGACCTGATTGTAGCCAGAGAAACCATCAATCATGGACATTCCGGAAGCTCCTGTCACCCTCTGCAGTATATGTTCCATCTTCGGCAAGGGGTAGTTATCCTTCCGTGAGCTCCGGTTCAAATTTCTGAAGTCTACACAGAGTCGGATCTCTCCATTCTTTTTCCTTACTGGCACTAAATTAGCCACCCACTCCGAATATCTCAGTGGAACGATGATCTGAGCTTGAAGCAGCTTCTTCACTTCTCTCTCCATGATGGGCAGCAGCATGGGATTGATCTGTCTCAGCTTTTGCCTGAAAGGCTTTGCCTCCTCCTTTAATGGAATTTTATGCTCTATGACTGAGGTGTCGTAGGTTTTGAGGTCTTCGTAGGTCTAGGCAAACACATCATCGAATTTCTTTAAGAGTCCAATGTACCCAGTCCTCTGCTCCCCTGTCAGACTTCTTGACAATTTGACATACTTGGGCTCACTCTCGGTTCCAATGTTGCACTGAATAGTATCAGCGTCCTCCTCCGAGACCTTTCCTTTTACAGACACATCATTACTATCAAAAAGCCTTTCCAAGGGAACGAGTCCCCTGGGAATATGGTTGTTGGGCAGCTGTACAATGTCACGCCCTGCAATCTTATTTAGAAGTTTACCCCCATCGGGCTCTTCTTCTGAGACAGCATCTTGGTCTATGTGCATTTCCGAAAATTCCTCAACAGTCTCCAAGAACCTCTTGACCTCAAGATCATCCTCGAATACCTTCTAATGCTTGACGTTGTCAGGTATGGAGGGTCTGTATTTAACCTCCACATCATATCTAAATTTGGGTGGCAGAGGTACTTTGAAAATGCTAGCCGATGCAGCCAAGGAATCCGCCAAGGTGTTCTCCTCTCTTGGGATGAAAGAAATATTAAATGCCGAGAAGAAACTGTCAACAAAGTCCCAGACCTCATTCCTGTAACTCCTGAGTCGAGGATGTTTAGCTTGATAAGCGTTTCTGACCTGCTGGACCACCAACTCTGCATCACCGAACACTGCTATCTCCTGAATTCCCATTTCCCTTGCAGCCCTTAGTCCCAGAACAAGAGCCTCATACTCTGCCACATTGTTGGTAGCTTCAAATTCTAATTTGTATGACAGAGATATGGTTTCCTGAGCAGGCGACACGAAAATTACTCCAGCTCCAACGCCTTCTTGGGAACAGGCTCCATCAAAAAACATTTTCCAGATTAGGGTGATGGAAAGAGGAACTTCAGGGGAAACAGTGAGCTGTTTTCTAAGTCGCAGAGGCGGCTCTGGGGTATGGGTGAGCTGCAGTAAACTGGAGCCTAAATCAGTGTCTAAGGCAAAAATGGGATGGTTGGTAGGGTTGGCTTCATCACTGATTATATAGGCCAATTGAGCTTCCCTGTATAGCCTTCTATGCTCTCCTCCGAACACTGGGATAGTAGCATATGTGAGGTCCATCTGCAAGGTTCCCCCCAGTCTTTTTATCCAAGATCTTGATAACAACATCCCAAACTTGGGGGGGACATCGGCT
>JASDQU010736863.1:155048-167205 GCA_032191745.1 Picea mariana
ATCTGAGGTTGCATCTGGGGGATGCGCTCTAAGAAAAATGAGACCAGAAAAGAGCCGTATCCGAACTGTTTCTGTCCCATCCTACACCACGAAACCTGTTCCTTCACATTTTGAAGAAACCCTACACTCCAGTTAAACAATGTTGGCTCCAAACACTGTACGCCATAAGCTACCTATGATCTCGATGCCAGATGTGCACTAGTGCTTCCCGTCACACTCGTGATGGAAAACAAAATGGATCGGAGGGGTAACTCTCGGATATCCTTGATAGGGATTCTACCCCCTACCAGTCTTGCTTCTGGGACACAATGACGTGCCAGATACACACCCACTTGCTCAGGAAGCACCCTCTGTCCGGAAAAGGATATAGGAACCCCTCTTTTCGAGAGGTTAGTCAAGAAATATACGTCTTCCAACTTGATGGTTAGAAGCTGTGTTTCGATCCGGAACCCTTGCTCCGCAATGTCCCACAAGCTGATCATGTGCTCAAGCAATAAAATCTCCTTCTTCATTTTTTGAAATTTGAAGAATTTCAGTAAGCCACAAGCTCTCAACGCGGCCCGCGTGTGAGGACTCCGCAAGGCAGCCAAGTCATTAATCTCATGCTCTCGTTCTTTCCACGCAATCATGGTCACCGAAATCAACTAAAAAAAAAAAAAAAAAAAAAATTCATTATTCAATGTTTTTGGCAATTTCGACAATTTCTTAAACAATTTAAGAACTTGAAATCTAATGCCCACATTGTTCAAAATACCACGCCCTCTTTTATAATCATCACGCCCTCTCTTTACCATTCAATAATCATCAAGCAACAATGAAACGTTTTTAATTAAGATGATGTCCATAATGGCTACGTGGGCACATTTTTTAAGTTTTCTATGACTTCTTTGACAAAAACGACCCATCTACTCATGTGTCAAGGCATTGGCATCTTGGCTATCACTTTCTAAAATGTTTTTTGCAAAAGAATGTCTTACTACCATCATTTTTAATAGAGGTCGACTTGATCTTTTTGGAGCGACCTAGGGCTTCATTTTTAAAATTAAATACTGCTATGAAAATGAATATTAAACCATGTAATTGAAAGAAGGGGAGATGAAGATCTACCTGGTCCAAATGGCAAAAGAAACAGTCAACCGTAGCTCCAGTATCAAGCGAAAAAAGATCCACCTCCAAAGTGAGAATCTCCACTGCTACAAATCCTTATGCAAAATGAAATAGTAAATAAAGTTTTTCTTGTATTACTATTTGTGAATTTCCATTTTTTTATAAGGTATAGTTATTTATGGGTTTCTCTGGCAATATAATGACTTCACTAAACCTCTGGATTGCAGTTTTGACACACAGGTTTCCTAGCAGTTCTGATTGTTTGTTTACCTTGTCACATCCATGAGCATAGTCTTAGTTTGTTTTCAAGCTCGAAAATATGAGAACGCACCGGGTAGACTTTTATCTCTTTTTCGGACCCGCATGGACACACGAAAAAGGAACCCCCTGGAGTCATCTTTAAACTCTTTTCAGACTCTCTAAATATGAAAAGATTGTCGAGTGATCTTGCTTCCTTTCACGCTCGTTAAAAGGTTCGAAAGGGTGTCTTTCAAGTGGTAGTTTATCTCTTTTTCGGTCTCGTGAGACTAACATTACGAAAACGGAACTGAGAGAGTTCTCTTTTAAGTGTTTTTCCAGACTCTATAATCATGAAAAAATGTTGAGTTTTCTATCTTTGGACTCGTTAAAACACACATCGACAGGCCCATACGGGATCGAACCCTTACTTCTTCCAGTTCGTTAAACAAAGGAAGAGAAACTTACCGAAGGTGAGTTATATTGAGCATGTGTTATCCTCCTCGAGCTTATTAAATCAAAAAGAGGTACTCGTCTATCTGGATGGGGGAAAATTTGAAAGAAGCAAGCCAAGCAGTCTCTTGAGAACATTACCAAGTAATTCTTAGAGTTACCCTTGAACATGGCACTTTGTCATATGCACGCATTATAATTCGCTAAACCTCTGCACTAATCCAATCCTTTGAGTTTCTTTCACTCCTTTGGGTCGCCTAACATAAGTCACAGTATCCACTTCATCATCAGGTTTTGGTCCATGTCATGTTTTTGCTGTTGTGCCTCAGTGTTCGAGGGAAGTATCTGCCTCTAGAGACAACCATCACAAATATCTTGTCTCAAAACCCGTGTCAGTCCATGTTCATTTGATCTACCAATTACATCTCTATGTCTGTTTCGTGTCATTGATGGGGGATACATTAAGGCCCTCCTTCGACGAGCCTATTCCTGTCGACTTCAACACATTATCCAGGAACTAGACTTAGAAACCAGTTAGTACTTTGGGACCTACATACTTCAATGGAAGGCCTCCTCACGTCCGACAATGGGTTTACATCACTGACCTCTGATTGGATGATTCCACGGATGTTCAACTCCATCTCATCCATTCACATTCGTTGGAATGTACTAGGGTACCTTGGGAATCATTGACATTAATGGTGATCTCACTCGCGCTTGTTAACGGTTTACATCATTGACCGGTAATCAAGTGGTTTCTGCCATGTTCGACATCAGGACATTTATTCACATGGTTAGATTCGTACTACATCGGGATCGGTAAGAAGACCCTGGGTTGAGTGATCACTTTGATATATGCTTTGCCTAGGTTGTGAAGGAATTTCTTGTGGACAAATGATACATATACTGTTACATAGATCCACTTTGTATTGGTCGTGGCTATGTCTTGTCATTTCGTAGATCCACTGTGTATCCTTCGTGGCTACGATTAGTCCAGGTCATCAGAGTATAGATCCACATTGTATCCTCGGTGGCTATACCTTTTCATCAATACAATTATGGATCCGCAGTGTATTTTGTGGCAGCCATATCTTGCAATCTTGATCGCCCAAGCATAGTTATGCCTACCTTGGGTTTTGAAACATGTCATGATATTTGTTGGATGTTTGTGTGCAGCTTCCGTCAGGTTCTCCGAGTCTATACCCTTGCTTGAAAGTCTACAAAACATTTCAGTTATCAGTTCTCATCTTCTAACTTGATGCTTTGGGGGGCAATCTGTTACACATCAATATTACTCGATTTGATATGTGTCACATGTTGTTCATAAGTGTCGCAAGTGTCGCATGTTGTTCATAAGTGTCACAAATGTCAAGCAAAGCATACTGCCATGATGACGACACCAAGGAGACACTTAGAATACCTCAAACACCTGATTTGAAGGAAGGAGAATGGTTAACTGAAGTCAACAATCTCTTACCACCTGAAAGGAGCTCTCAAACTAGGGTTTTAAGGGAGAGCGCTCCCCTACATCAGCCTTAGGAGCGTTGACGCTCCCCTACATCAGCCTTAGGAGCGCTGACGCTCCCCTACAAGGTGCTAGGGAGCGTTATAGCACCAAATCACCCCTCTGAAGGAGGGCTACACATCTTTGAAGCGTTGGCACTCCCCTTGAGCCTACTAGGGAGCGTTATAGCGACCTGATGCCCCTTTTGAGGAAGCGCTGTCTAATCTGGGCAGTAGTTGATCCGTTGAGGAGAATAAGGGGAGGATCTTTCAAGTTTGGAAGGCAGTTGCATTCGAATTCCTGGTTCAATCATGATCTTAGAAGAAGATCCCTGATCTAAGGAGGGAATTCCCCAACCTACCCTAAAGATACCTCAAGAGGTTAAGCCTCTCTTAACCTATATAAGTAGGCTCTATGATGGTGGAAAGGGGGGAAGAATTGCAAGCATGAAACCTATGATCTCATAGGAAACACACAGTGAACTAGAGGAGAGTAATCAACGAAGCTGCTATCATCCAGGTCATGGATCTTTTGAGCAAGGGTTAGGCAAAGGGGACTTGGCGAAGCTGTCGCATTCGCATCTACGATTGTAAGTTACTGTTGTCATTGTTCTCATTAATATGACATGCTTGGCCTGTTTCTTTCTAGTTTGTGTTTGATCTTACATGAACTTATCTCTAATAGATAGATCTGTTTTCAAGCTAATATCAATAGAGTAGGAAGTGGTCATACTATTGTTTGTCTACAGGGCTCATCGAGGAGCGAAAGATTGGAGCTCAACTCGGAGTGTGCAGGGACAAGCGCCGGTAAAAGGTACTTCTGTTCTCCTTCCTCCTCATGCATTAGTTTGTATAGATTTGAAAGGAAGTCAGTGTCCACGTTAAGCATCTTCTGTCTTAAGAGTTAAGAGTCTAGCTCTCAAGAGGTGATCTACCTGTCCGTAGGGAGATTTTCCTTCAACACTCTGCATAGTATTTCTATGGATCTAAGGAAATTAGAAAACGAGCTTTTCGACATAGAAATTCAGGATGAAATCAACATGCCCCCCATGAGAAGCTACATTGAAGAATGGTTCCAACGGAGAATGGGCAACTTCATCAACGCAGGGCAACAACCAGTTGGCACGATTCCAACGACCGTCGACAACAACAACAAAAACACATCGGCTTCATAGTAAGTTTATACTGATGTCATCTTGTTTTCTTTATCAATCCAGTTATTCTACCTCTTTAAATATAAATCTCTAACCAGAGGATCATAACTTATAATTTCTTCTTTTCAGGTCTTCCTCTCTACCGTCACGCACTTCTTCTTTCTACAGTCCTAATTCTTGTACTTATTTCTTTTTATGGTCCACAGGAGCCTCAATCCCAGTCTATATGACAAATGCATTTAAATTTCCAGAAATATGGAACAGATTCCAGAAATACGTAATAAACATTATTCATTTTTTATAATTTTCAAAGAAAACTATGTTGGATGTCAGGAAATTGTGTTTATTATATTTGAATGTTTAATGTGTGTGTTTCCTGGTCCTTTTTTCCATGAACCTTTGTTGCAAGACATTATTAATATTTGATGAATTTCAAAGAAAACTAATTCAGAAATGCTAAAAAAAAAATCGTTTAACTATGTTGGATGTCAGGAAATTGTGTCTATTATATTTGAATGTTTAATGTGTATGCTTCTATGGCTAGCCAGTGGCACGCTACCACAAAGTCATCCTCTGCATGGATACCATATGTACTTCAACCTGCTTCCCACGTGTTTGTACTCAGTCTCGCCATAGCAATGCATTTATTCCCATTCCAACCTGGTAGGGACTATGCTGCCATGCAACACTTGTTTATATTCATTGTCAAAAAAACGTATTTCTTACAAAAGTAGTTTAAGTGAGAACTATGTGAAGTTCCATGATTTTTATGAAGGTTAGTGTATTGTTTCAAACTTTTGTAATACATGGTAGTGTTTTGTTGGCAAGGTAAAGTTTTGATTATACAAATCGATACCATGTTGGATAGCGAAATTTTGATTTATAGTGTTCATAAGAAGGACACCATCTAACTAATCAATTGCACAACATCGTTGTAAGCTATGCATAGGTTGGGGGTCTATTTGACAATGTTTATCCTCGTTGACAAAATAGAATAATGAAATGATGACATAGGAATATGTCATTGTAGTGAGATAGTGTATAACATTGTATAAATAACAAACATAAGTTAAATAAAACATATAAGATGTGACATTAAAATGACTCGTGACATTAAGAAACCTAATTTTACATTGAAAGTGTTGTGGGTGATACAATGCAAACAACTAATGTTCAAACCTCAACAAGTGTAGAGCCCTTGTGTGTGTGTGTGAGGGAAGGTGTTTGACCTCTCGAAGTTGGTTTCCCTCACTGAGAAAGGAGCTTAACACATGTCTAATAAGACAAATTGGTTTAAGTGGACCTTGATAGGATACTTTTAGAGGGCATTACCCAAACCAAAAATACTGCAAATTTAAATTGTAGAATTGGGAAATGAATATTTGGGTCGATGTGATAGTGTCCTCCTTTGCTTAAACCGAGAATTTAATTTCATTCTAGGAAACATTATGCATGGCTTACACTACAATAGTGCTTTAGAGTACCATACATTGAATACAACAACTACCATGTAAAACAAAGAACGAATTAAGGATAATTCGGTTGCAGTAGAAGACAAAACGATTCATCAACTATATACAGGATCCAAAATATCAATGCTTTTATTTTGAACCATTGAGATATTTGTGAGAGAGAACAAAAAACATGCATTTTACCTTGATATAATGGATTGTTATCATTGGGCAACTATTTTTGCTCATTCTATATTGTTAAATTTTATGTTGATAAGACCATCAAGGTTAAATGTCATTTATCTTCGACTTGAAGTCCCAAGTTTTCTAGATTCACAATGTATGTTGTATCCATTGATGTAAGTCCACTTTCGAAGGCCATTCATTATAACTCTAGCACATCAAATGGAGCCCATGTGTATATGTTTGTCAATGTTACAAAGCTTCCACATAGTTATTTAACAACTCTTATCAATAGAAGTGCTACCATTACACTTAAGGTGCACACTACTTAAGCCTTATATAAACAATATTTATCCACATCCCTTTCAAACTAAATGCATATTAAATATCAAATATCGCGAAATGAAACACAATGACTGGGATAAACTGCAACAGGGTGCTATGTTAGACATGATAGCTTCATTGGGTTTAAGCACGAGGGAAGGAGCCATTCGACAAACTTTAGTGCTACAAGTGAAGTACATTTAAGGGTTGAAACCACCTTTTACCTCTTGGAGTAAACATGACACTATTTTTTGCATGCTAACTACAACATGGAATAACATATCTCATTAGTGCACTTGATGGGTGTTAAATTTCAAGGTTACTCCAAAAGTGTTTACACATGTTTGGGGGTGCTTCATGAGATTTGGTGTATAATCAACCCCTACTTGGTTTGTGATGGATTTGCACATGGGAGATTGTTTATGATAAATTTGCACATGGGAGATTGTTTATGATGGATTTACACATTGGAGATGGCTTACCCAATGATTGTTTGATCTCAATTGGGTGCTTGCATGATATTTTCTCTGGGGCATTGGAGATCTCCTAATAGTTTTGATAACATTCTACATGATGGCCATATGGATATGGTTATTTGCTAAGAGAATGCCCATCTTAGGAGGATGATTGTTTTGCATCCTAGAGGATGAATTAGGCCCTAGATAGCACATGGTAGCTTGGATGCTTGCATGGAGTCTTGGAATTAGTTTAAGGAGACCTGGATTGTGACAACATTCATGGAGGGGAAATGGACCCAATGGAGTAGATGGCTTAGAAGGATCACTAAAGTCTTTGGAGGCTTGTAGGAGGAGCATTGGACACACCTCGTGTAACACCCTTGCTTGTAGATGACAACACCTTAAATCTTGACATGTGTACTCTTGGAGTGTAGTGTTCCACATGTGTGAGCCTATATGTGTTATTGCAGGTTACTTGTAAGAGCATGGGCCCATATATGTATTGTTGGCCTCCCTTGCCTCTCATATGTATAAATGAAGGAGAGAGTCATTCACCCACTCATCATTCTTATCATACTTCTGTTAGAGACGTGACTAAGAGGAGCACACTATTCTTCCTCTCTCTCTTTTGGGTCTTCTTATGTACTTGATCTCTCTCTTTCTCTCTTGGAGTCACTAGAGTTTCTTTAGCTTGTTAGAGCATCTTAAAAACTAGGTTTAGGGTTTCATCCCTTGGAGATTTGGAGATTGTGATTTTGATATTTGAGGAGTGCATTATTCTTTCTCTCTCTCTTTTGGGTCTTCTTCCATACTTTATCTCTCTCTTTCTCTCTTGGAGTCACTAGATTTTCTTTAGCTTGTTGGAGCATCTTAAAAACTAGGGTTGGGGTTTCATCTCTTGGAGATTGTTATTTTGAGATTAGGGTTTTGAGATGATACCCTAGGTTGTACTTATTGAAGTGCCGAAAAAAATGAGACATCTTGCCTTAAAGGACACATGCTTGTTGGATCTCCTTGGTGTGAGCTAGGGTTTTCTTGGTTTTCCCTAGTTATGATTTTGGAGGGCTAGAAGATTGTACTAGCCTTATGACGAGGCTATGGTACACACATGAATTTCATCTTTATGCATTTACTATCCAATACTTATCTTATTGAAGATTTAATTTTCAACCATCTATATTCTTCATGGTTTGTAATTTCCAATTATGTGTGTCTTGTTGATTTTGACATAAATAAGGGTGATTTAACATTGCAATTAAACAATATAAGGGTAGAGTTAAAGTTGTATTTGAAATTGTCATTTGAGTTTTTAGATCTGTTATATGCTTGATAAGATTGCCCATTAGTACACATTGGTATCTTATATCTTGAATTGCCTAGTGGATTGGGATTGCCGAGGATTGAAATATTGTATGTTGTTGTTGTTGTTTTGTTTACATTTCATAACAACCTTAAAACTAAATGTTTGCATGGTTAATATCCATGAAACCTCTATAAAAGAGGTAAAATTTATGAGTTGCATAAAAAACCATTATTGTCATTTTGTTAAAATTTCTACATAGTATCAGAGCTTTTGTGTCTAAGGCCACTCTAGGTATAAGAGGGAGCTTGTATTTCAGCTAGAGAATACCTAGGAGATGTATTGACCTCATTTGAGGTTGTTGGATTTCAAACCCTAGGTCTCCTAAGAAAAGTGATTGAATCATGTAAAGGGTTTTGTCTACTTCATATACCGTTGATTTGTGCACTCGTGACCTATTCAAGATGTGTGAGGTGACTCTTGGTCTTGGAGAGTGTGACAGGTTGGATGGAGCTTCCAATTTTTTTCCTTGGAAACTTGGACTTCAACTATTTGTGGAGGAAGTCGATATTTGGGAGCATGTTGTGAAAGAGATTCTAGAACCTATCGATCCAACATAGTTGGCTACTCTCTAGAAGAAGGAAGCTGAGGTGAAGAGAATCATCCTTGATTGTGTAAAGGATCATTTCATCTCACACATTGCAAAGAATAAGATAGGTACAAAAATGTTTGAAGCCTTGGCTGAGTTGTTTCAAAAGTCTTGTGCTTCTCGACAAATGCTCTTATGAAACCAACTCTCAATCATTCGCATGAACAAGATCGATACTATCGTGAGCTACTTGACTAGGATTACTAAGTTGAAAGATCAGTTGGCCACTATTGGAACAACAATGGAGGATCAGGTGTTGGTGTCCATTACTTTGAATGGATTTCCTAGATGCCTTTTATTCAAGGTGTTTGTGCTCGAGAGACCTTGCCAAATTTTTCAAAGCTTTAGGTTGATCTTATGTAGGAAGAAATTAGATTGCAATACTGTTTGGAGAAATAAGGGGAAGTAGATGTTATTGGTCTCATTGGAAAGATAAAGAAGGGTAACAAAAAAGGCTTCAAGAAAAAGAAAGGGTCAAACACAAGAAATAAGGGATCGAGTAAGGTGATATATATATTTCCAACGTCATGATATGGGACATTAT
Source organism: Picea mariana (assembly GCA_032191745.1). Classification (NCBI taxonomy): domain Eukaryota; kingdom Viridiplantae; phylum Streptophyta; class Pinopsida; order Pinales; family Pinaceae; genus Picea; species Picea mariana. The sequence continues at coordinate 164,412 of JASDQU010736863.1, forward strand.
GCCAACTCATGTCTATTGAAGAAGAGGAGAAAAGGTATGAAGCAAGCTATAACTGGCACTAGGACAAAGTAGATGAGGATCCCTCTCAGTTAGAGACCATCTTTTCCATGGATTCTTGCTTGTCTTCCAACATTGTGTCTAGTGTTGGATGACATGTGAATAATGGATATTCAAGACATATGACACAAGACAAGTCTTTATTCAATGGGTTCCAGAAGCAAGAGGTAGGCATGAGTGTGGAGCTTGGTGATGATGCTACGTATCCCATGAGAGGAGTTGGCTCCAATTCTTTGAAATGCCTTCGAGTGATGTTCTTGAGACAAGTGATATTATATTTGTTCAAGTTTTGAGAAAAAATCTTCTTTCAATTTCATGTATGGCATATGTACAATGGACAAAATCTTTTCCGCGTTAGTAGTGCACCATCATTGGATGTAATCTAGTTGGTCCGAGGACTTTGGCTAGAGGGGTGAGAGATGGCAGCCTTTATGGGTTACTTGTTGATCCAGTGACACTTACACATTCCAATGAGAGGTTAGATGAGGCTTCTTGGTTTAAGGAGATCAAAAGCATGTGGGAGCATCTAGATCCTCGATGATGGAAAGTATACCTCCTAGGAGATAAGCTTGTCATATTGCATTGGTTTCTTTCATATGTGGGCCTTATAGTTGTCTTGAGGACTAGAGATACGATACCTTGATGGAGGATGATGGTGAAATTGATTCCAGGTTTGCAACTAATAAGAGTATTACAAAGTACATTAAGGACAAGGTTGATGGATTGTCTAAGACAAAGCGAGTTTCCCACAATGTTACTCTTCCTTCAAGATTCTCTCGCGGTGAGGGAGTTGGCCTAGTTTAGGATATTTTAGTTGTTGGAGGATTTGAGGTGCATGATAGGGATTCTAATGTTCACATGTTGTTGATAGCCTTGCATGGATTGTTATCTATATCATGAGCTTTGTATTTTACGGTCAAGGAGTTGACTTGTGTAAACTTCTATCTCTGTGACTTTGATAGATGTGATCCACTTGTTTGATTATGTTAAGCCCTAATATTGGCTCATTACCCCTTAATTGGGGCATATTACATTAGTAATGTTATTTTATTTATGTCGACGTTATTCCATTAGTTGTAATTATACCTCCTAGCCACTTATATATACCAAGGAGACATTTTCATTTGGAATCATCTTGAACTTGAACATTTAAGTGGGGTAAAAGGAGGTTGCCCACTCGAAGAGGCTTATTATCTGAAATTATCTCTTTTTTAAGGTGTTGAGTACTTTTTCTGAGGTTTTTTTATGCTATATTGATATTTGGTTCTTAACATATGGTATCAGAGCTCAAGGTCCCAGGGTTTCGCTGCTACATCTGAGACACCTTGCAATTTTCGCTATAATTTTTTTTCTACAATGTTTCATAAGGAACGGCTCGGAGGATATTTAGTAGACAGATCAAGGTACGTTGGGTTAACATTTTAGCTCTTGAGGCCTTATACTTTAGGAGATACAACCTATACAAGATAGGGTTCTGGAATCATCCTGAACTGAGTCATTGCAAAATTTTCGCTATAAAACATTTTCTGTAACGTTTCAGACCCTGAAATCCAGAGGATATTCACATAAATTACTAAGGTATTTGTGGTAAAATCTTCAACTTCTGGTTCATCTTAAATTTGTAGATACACCCTGTGGAAGATAGGGTATCCGACTAGTTCTATTGACTAGTCTCAAGAAGGTGTTCCAGGTAAAACAATCATAACTTCTTCCTAGAGTATCCAAATTGAGTGGGACTAGTTTCATTGGATTGTGGACATTCTGTAGTATTTCTGGTATGATTTTCAAAATTTTATATCAATTATTTTGTGCGGGGCATGCTATACAAGGGAGATCTCCTGGAAAGGCTAAAAATCAACAAGTTGTGGGGAAGTTACCATAAATTCCACTTAGCACATCCAATTTTGATCAGACTTATAGCATTGCAGAGAAGAAATATCATAGAACTACATAAAAGAAAGTTTCATACCCAGAAGGGCCGAAACTTGGGAGATACAACAGAAGAAAGATTGTCTAGCACAACCACCTCAAAATCAAGGTTCAAAAGTGATACTTGGCCAACATGCCACCCAAAAAGGGAACTTCTACACCAAATAAGCCTCCAGACAATCCTATTTGGACTCTTGATGAAGGTGAAGAAATGCGTAGGGACATAAATGATTTACAAAAGAAGATAGTAACAAAATATGAACTACAAGAGATGGAAGCTAAGTTGGAGGCAAAGATGGATGGCTTAAAAGAGGAGATCATGGAAGTATTGAAAAATTTCGTAATAGAGAAGACACCTGAAAGTGAAAATGCATCCCATGAAATTCATGATGAGGACACAAGGAAGGTGAATCAAGAATGGAGAAACTCCAACTTTGGGTTGAAGACCAACCACGTTCCTAAGATCGATATTAGGAAGTTTGATGGCAAGGACTCAATCACATGGATACTTAAGATGGAGCAATTATTTTATCTACATAATGTGCCACATACACAAAAGGTACGAATTGCTTCGTTATATTGAGAACCTAATCAATTTGTATGGTATCGATGGCTTTGTTCTCGCAAATCACTCGTCACTTGGACAATTTCACGAAAGAAATGATAGCACACTATGAGGATACAAGGAGCAATACCTTCTTTAGCCAATTGATAAATCTCAAGCAAAAGGGTTCAGTTAACGAGCACATTGAGAACTTCCAAAGATTGAATATAAAGGCAACCGATATTCTAGATGAGCACTTGATTG
>JASDQU010736863.1:182262-207122 GCA_032191745.1 Picea mariana
ATGGCAGGGGATAAAGATAGCTGGAGGAGCACCACATGGTATGTTTTTATTATAGGTGGAACAAAAGTAAGTTGGATTTTGAAAATGCAAAAGGTTGTTGCACTTTCAACAATAGAAGTAGAGTATGTTGCTGCTAAAGAGGCTAGTAAAGAAATGATTTGGTTACAGAGGTTTATGGAGGAATTGGGAAAGAAGCAGGAGAATAACAGGTTGTATTTTGATAGTGAGAGTGCCATTCATCTTGCAAATAATTAAGCCTTCCATTCAAAGACTAATCATATACAACTCAGGTACCATTTCATACGATTCGTCTTGGAAGATGGACATTTGAAGTTGGAAAAGATACACACTAGCCATAATCCTGTAGACATATTAAAAAAGGGAGTAATCAGGGAGAAACTGAGTTCCTGCTCAGTTTCAATTGGTCTTCAAGCATGAAGATGAAGATGAGAATTTTTCCAGGTCCAAGAAGGATCACAATCCAACATATACAACAAAGGTGGAGTTGTTGAGATTAGTTTCCAGGTGGGAAATTGTTGGTTATGGAGCCTGATTATCTTCTTGATTCAGAGGTATTTGTTTTCAGTAGTGTTTATACAACATGAAGACTTTACACCCCGAAAGAATGTACACTCCTCCACGCGGGGGAGTGCAGGGGAGGTTACCCCCCCTGCGGGGTCTGGGGGCAAGCGAGCCCTCAAAGGGAAAATTGCCTTGTAAATGTATATTGTAATTGCATAGTAAATATGGACCGTTCATTATATGGTTGCATATATGACAATATAAGTCATATTAGGGTTTTTTTTCCCTAGAAGACAACCCTATTTTATGAGGGAAATGTATTGCGGCTATGTATCATTGCAAATATTATATTCTGAGAGAGTAGACTGTGAGAGAAAGAAGAGGAAGTTACAATGGGTTTGCTGTAGATTGTATCGCTTCATTTGCTGGATAATAATAAAGGAAGGACCTGACAATTTTTTTGGTGGACGTATCCTAGACTGGGTGAACCACATATATCCGTGTCTCTATTGTATTGTGTATCTTCTGTGTTTTATTTCCACATTTGTTTTATTTTATTGCTTTGTGATTATGTTTTTCTAACAAAACTAGATGAGATTCTTCTATATGTTCAACATAACTCTATTGGTCATGACCCTTTTCATGTGTGCTTGGGATTCCTGCCAGTAGCCCCCATTGATATAACTCTTCTTACTGCATCTTGATCAACAAAGTCCTCCCAAACTCAGACCAAGGTAGATCATGCAACTAGATCGATTGAGTGGATCCAACACCTCCAACAAGTTCATGACATCCTTCCACATGGAGAGTACAAGCAGGACATCTACTTCAATAAGGCAAGCGACTCACAAAGGTTAAGATTCAACAGAAGTTTTTCGATATCTCAAGGGAACTTGATGCAATGGGGACCATTTATTTCTAAGGGGGGAGGAATGATCCAGGTGGATCTCGATGGCCATCCACCTTTTCCACTAAATCAACATTTTGAGCCTATGGTTTTCATAAACCATGATATTCACCCTTTTGACGGGGAATGGAATGTAATGTCATCTTCATCATGTAATAATTTCCTAGTGGTTTTATGTACATGCCTACATCATAGCATTAATGCATCGGATCCCATTAGAAATTTGCAGTTAAGCGCACTCATACTAGAGTAGTATTGGGATGGGTGACCACTCGGGAAGTCCTAGTGTTTTGCATGCATATGGCATTTAATAAACTTAGTCCAATTTATCCCACATGCATCATGGGAATTGTTCTCCTCTCACTCTCTCATATATACTTGAGGTGAAGGATGCCCTTTAAGCATGTAATGGAGTGTGATGTAAAGCTTGTTGTGAATGAAGCATAACCAACTTCTCTTTCTTTTCAGAGATAAGCTACCCCATTCTGCCAGTTTGTGTTCTACAATGTTTTCCTCTCTTATTCATTAATAGAAGTTGGGTTTCACTGTATTTTTGTGTTCTCTTCTATACTTTTTTTTTTTCATTTCGTTCTCAACATTATCTGGATCATTAAGCCTCCCTAGTCCTATATAACCAGGCCATTCATGGTAAAATGGGGGGACCAGACTGAGCATCAAATTGTTGATCTTAAGAGAAACTATCTAAAGAGAATATCAAGAGAGAACAATCTTCATTCTTAGGAGAAAAGATCCATGGGTGTGCATTCAAGCACTGAAGAGGAGGCTTGAAGGGGCAACAACATTTTGAGTTTGTATCTTCATGCTTCTTAGTCAATGAAACTTGGCTTAGTTCCCTAAACTATGTTGTTCATTTCTTGTTGTGTATGTTTGCTTGTGTTCAAGTTTTCATAAGTAGAGTCTCTATTATCTGACATTAGATAATAGTAGGAGAGAACTTGTTTGATTCTTGCAGATCATCTTCACAAGGGAGCTTTGGATTGGAGCTCAACCATTGGAGCAGTGAGGATGAACTTCAGGAATAAGGTGCAAAAGCCTTTCCTTTTCTCTCTCTTAAACTCTTGTACAAGAACATAGAACACATAATGATGGGAATGTTAGGTACCATTTGTTAGAACCGTCTCAATTGAAGGAAACCCAATTGAAGGGGTTTCCACTTGTCCACATGGGGGATTTTCTAACCACAATTTTTAGTGACTCCACTGAGGATGAACAATTAGTTCTTCTTGGTTTCTAGCCTTTGAATCCACTCTCTTTGTGCTTTGTTTTATTCTCTTTCAGGAGCCTTTTGTTCTTCTTGTCACTCCCACCTGAACCTAGTGAGTCCATCTCTACAACTCTGTGGTTTTTCTGAGCTTTTTGAGTTTTCTCAAGTCTACAGGCTCTGTTGGAGCATCCTTGTCTCTAGGGATGCCCCCTATTAAACCTCTATGGTGCGTCTTGGATGCCCTTTTCTAAGCTAGTTGGGAGTGTCCTCCTCCTTTGGACGTCATGTCTTCACTATTTGAGAAGCGTCCTCCTTCCACAATGTTGCTTTAGGAGCTTGTTTTTCCTGATTCTCTATCGGGTTTTTGCTCAGAATTAATTTAATAGTCTTTGGACTCTATGCTTGGTTTACATTGAATGAATTTAAGTGATTGTGTGGACTTCACTTGTTTTCTCTCTTAATTTGTCTTTGCATACATGCTTAGGATTCATTTGGTCCACCAACTTGTGTGTTTTTTTGCATGATCTATTTCACTTGCTTGACTTTTGATTTATGGAGTTGCTTTCTCTTTTAGTGTTCTTCTTGATTAAGTTTGTGAAACCTTTTTGTGCTTTGTGACAAGTGTGATTTGATCTTTTTGGTTTAAGGGTTTGTTCATTCTTGTGTTTCTTTGAATTGATTGCTTACTTTCTTCACTTCTTTTGCTTGGAGATGTCTGTTGAATCTTTAAATCTTGTCATTGTTGATTAAGAATCAAAAGAAAATTGTTGCTCTTTCAAGTTGTTCATTAACTTTGAAAAAGTAACAAAGTACAAAGCATTACATTCAAAATATTTTTGCAAGTAGTATTTTGGTGCATTTTACTAGTATTGTCTTGAGCATTTTTTTTTGGGATCTAGGAGTTGCTTTTCATATTGGTTGCTGCATTACATTGGGATATGGGTAGTTAATTCTTTCTGAAAAAGAAAAGCACAACTCTTCTCTCTCATATATAGAGTTCATCGAACAAAAACTTTTGCATTTAATTCTATTGTACTCTATTGGAGTCGAGGTCATACTATCATCAGTTTCACTTCCATACCCTTGAGTAAACAACAACTATAAAATTAAGCGCTAAATAAAATCTATCTATAAATTTTTTATTAGGGCCTTGCAAACCTACTCTAGCTTAAGTGTAGAGCTTTTGAATATGTGGTCAGGATAACTCTCCAAAGCTATAAAATAAATGTATCATCTTGAGTTAGGGAGAGAAATCCATTTGTTGCATCACTGTCTTGGGTAGCCCTTCTCACACAAGGGTCCATCACGAGGTCACATTGGGTCCAACACAGTAACTAACCCCGCTTCATTGGTCTTGGTGGAGTGGTCTACACGTATTACAAACAATGTTGAAAGGCACTTGGGGATCACTTGAGAGGATCACACCTCCGTGCGAGTCACCTCTCGGGGGGATTTTGGGTCTTAACGACCATTCCCTTGCAAGTATACTGAACCGTCGATTGTTTCCCCATGATTTTGTTGTTGTAAGTGGTAACCTTAGCGGCCATAATATTTAGGGCTCATATAGAAGGTGACGATGAAGGGGAAAGTCTTTGATGTACCTGGATCAGACATTGGTCAAACTCACTCAAGCTCCTTGGAGGGTAACCCACGGTTGTGTCGTGAAGGAACTTATACCACGGTGTAAGTCTGTCAAGCAAGTCACCAACGTAACTGCTCCACCCGCTCTATCTCAACCCCTTCCTATATTGATCCCGCGACATTGGATTTCATCACCAACTAGTGGTTTCATCGTTAGAAGGTTTGTTTGCCAGATTGCTTTCTAGATTTATCAATGTGTGTTGTTTGTTTCCCTTAGTTTGCCCTAGGATTGTTATTGTCATAATTTCATTTTGGCGGACCAAGGTCAGCATAGGTCTCGGAGGAGGCAAGGTCTGCCTTCAGAAGATTACGAGCCTTTTCCTCCTCATTCACCCAAAAACCACTCTTGGGTGGAAGTTATCAACGAAGAGAATTATTTTCAATCTTGGAGTGATGCTACTCCCTTGATTGATCACCCTAAGGAACCCAGTTTTTCAGGAAGGTTTTGTTCCTCCTGTAAACCCACCATTGACTGATCCTCATGGTCCACTTATCGTACAAATAAACTCTTCAGGAGAATTTGAAACTGATTATCCTCGATTACCACTTGTACCTTTTGAAGACATTGTGAATATGGAATCAGAATAGCCTAACCTTTCGGTAGGATTTACAACCCCTCTACGAACATCTAGTCTACCTAATCCTAATAAAAATCCTATTTGAACTTTGTGGAGGACACCCTCAGGACATGATGTTTTTGATAGGTTGGTTGTGTCTCCGAACTCGATTCCTCACCCACCACATTAGGATCCTTCCCACACATCCTCACATACACCCCATCTTCCCGCCTCTAGCATGACTCCTTCCCTCAAACTTTACAACCTACTCCTCCCCCATTGGGGGGAAAAATGGTGCTTCATCCCATCTCCCAACCTCCTTAGGTGAATGTGCCCCAACCTCATACTCCTATACTGACGTCAATCTCACAGACTATCTGGACCATCCTTGTGCCTTCTTTGGCAGTACCTCCTTCTACACCGTATGCCAGGGAGCAACCCCCGCTGAGTGCACTATTTCTAAGAGGGGGTCAAAACCCTATGGGACATCAACCTTCTATCGGGGGTATACCTCCATATGGAGGTTAGTCATTAGGTTTGGGACATAAAAAATTTGCAAGCCAACCTCTTGCTGGGGGGCAACCTCCAGCCAGAGGCCAATACCTTCTTGGGGGACACTATGCAACTGGGGGAAAACCTCCAGTTGGAGGCTCATACTTTGCTGGAGGACCATATCCCACTGTGGGGCAACCTCCAGTCAGAGGTTAGGGTTTAGTAGGGGGTCAGTATCTGATTGGAAAGAAACCACCAGCTAGACTTATGTATCCCATGGGGAGTCATCATGTAGTTGGGGCCAAACCTTTCAGACAAGTCATCAGAACATTACCACTGGACTATCATATCCAGGTACTACAAACCCGTTATGGAATCAACCCAAACCCAACCTCAAATACCCCAGGAAGTTTTTTTCCAACCTCAGCCCAACCCCCAACCTCAAACCTTCCAAATTGGATCGTACCCTCCCCACCCTATCTTCAAAAACTATTCATGGGAGGATCATCCCAACCTGCACAACCCCAACAACAAAAATTTGTGGGGGGACCATCTCAGACCATTCAGGGTCCCACTGATGTTCAACATGCCCCATCACTACTACCATAGCCTGTAGGTATATCGACAATTACCCTTTCTATCTACTCTAGATCTACCTGATTTATCGATATTGACCAATGATCTTATTCGGCACCAGTCTTTTTGGCCACCTATCCCTCACAAATTGCCTTCTTATATTCTGAAATTTGACGATAAGCCAACATAAGACCCTAAAAACCACGTTATGACCTTCCATCTATGGTGTTCCTCCAACTCCTTGATGGACGATTCCATTAGGTTGCGACTTTTCCAATGAACTCTCACAGATCCAACAACGAAATGGTACATTGAATTGACACAATACTCTTTCGGTGACTTCAATTCCYTCGCCATGGATTGACTAGTATGTGACTAGTATTGATCTTCTGAMATCGTTAAGACAATCCACCTCTACACACATCTTTGATCACATTCATGAATGGAGGAGGYGAAGACRTCTCATAAAAGCCACTGTTATAGACCAACTACTTGCAGATTGGTTCACGAAGTCACTTCTATTGCCTATTGCACAATATGTTTCCATGGGAGGTGTTGTTACTRAGGATCAGTCCATCAACTGTGCTTAGTACCTTGACTTAGTATATTCCTAGYCTAACAACCTCTATGATCTTATTCTGCACACTCCTTGTCTGTCGACTGATCCATCCCACCCTGCTCAAGATGCCCATGCCGATGGTATGGTTGGTTATGTTAAAACCCAGCTTGCAACTGGATCCAAAGGATCACAAACCTCACAAGATTATACTCCTGCTCCTTCTCAGGTTGCTTCAAACACCAAATCTACTGTCCCTCCTATTCGATCCTCCGAGGTGAATTCAATCCAATCCAATTCATCCCAACAACTTAGAGGAAAGAAAAAAAAAAGGGGAAATATAAAAAAACTTTGGACCAACAGGAGGGTAATAAAACTCCTGATCCAACTGCTGAGAACAATACTAAACGGAAAGCCAAGTATCCCTACCTCATTTGTGCAGAGGACCATTATACATGAGAGTGTCCCAGTTGAGATGAAGTCAATACATTTCTGAAACGAGGATCTCAACCCATTGTCTTGACTAATCCCTTTCCCCCTCAATACCAACAAATGGTTGCCCAAAATCTTTCCCCTTTGCAAGGGGCTAATGTATGTCATCCTCCTTGGAGGGATGCTTCTTCTAGTGCCCACTGACCTGAACAAGTTTTCATGTGCAAGACTGTTAACCTTACAACTAGAGATAAGAATTATAATGGTGCTCCAAAGAACACTACTTATGGGGGTGATAATGATCAAACCTCCACCTCATTGGTTCCTCCTCTGTTTCCCCGCTCTCTCCATATAGAGAATCCCACGCTTGACTAAGTATTGTGCCCACTGAAAGGGCACTATTCGTAAGTCAGATTTTAATCCCAGTGATTGTACCGCTCAAAATTACAACATTGTTGAGGATTTGGCACAAGCGCCTTACGCCATGTCGACTCTTGAAGTTATGTAGAACTATCTGAGTCAGCATAAAATACTATTGTCGGACCTTGGAGCTACAGAATCTGATTCATCCAATATTATCATGTTCAATTTGTAATATTTTAAACTGAGGCTCTCCTACCAACTCACTTTTGATATTCAAGCCGATGTTCGTGGGAAAAACATCCATTGCACCATCTTAGACAAAGGAGCCTCCACATGCATCATGTCGTTATCATATTGGAAAGTTGTCAGTTCTCCCAGTCTTAACCAATCCCCCACCACCCTCAAGGATTTTGATGAACGTGGGTTTAAACTGTATGGGCTCTTGACTTCGCTGGTTGTGGGAGTAGGGGGAAAAACTACTTCAGTAGAGGTGGAAGTGGTTCATGTGCCCCTTGATTACAATTTACTTCTCGATCGTTGTTGGTTTCATGCTGTGACCGTTGTTGCATGCTAAGTTTTTTGTTTGTTGCAGTTCCCTCGTCGAGGGAAAATTGTAAGAATTGACCAGCTCGACTACTGCCTACCAAATACAAATCCCAACAGCACAAGCAATTTTGCTTTAGTTAGATATTTACAAATAACGTACGAGAATGTAGGGGTCAGTCTTCTTAAAGACTCTACCCTTATAAGAAATTTCCCCTTACTCGCCTGTACCCCTACTGACCTGATTTCTTCGATTAACATGATTTCATCCATGTCATCCCACTCCCTTGGATCATTCGATCCTTGGGTTGTGCCTAGCTTGTCTTAGCCTGACTTGTTCAGTGACACCATGCGACTGAGTCTGACTGAGGCAACCTATCATGCCATTCAAAGCACCTCTTCCATTTTTGATCCTTCTGACCCCTCTTCAACGATGTCAAAACCTCACTCTTTGCCATCCTGGTTAGATTCCTCTTCCGATCATCTCCTGCAAACTTTTCCATCTGATGAGTCCATCATGGAGATCCTGAGTCTTGAAGACACCCTCGAGCCATCACCCATCATCGTTCGAGCTTGCTTATTCCACTAGATCAGGCAGAGAGTACTTTTCAATCCAGGATTGTGTCAGATATTGTCAACCACACCGAATCACCCATTATGGCTCTATCCAAGGGGAATTTAGCCACTATTAATGAAACCATTCCAATTGACATATCCGTAAAGCCTGGTGTTGTGGAACATATCCACCTTAGCAAGAATAATACCCATGAAGAAATCCACACGTATACAACCTTGTTTAAGGAATTCTGTGATGTTTTAGCTTGGAGTTACAAGGAAATGTTGGGTATTGATCCATCCATTGTCATACATGAGATCAATACCAATCGAAATGCCAAACCCATTCGCCATAAATTGTGCCCTTTGCATCCCAGGAAAAGAACAATGATCAAAGGGGAAGTAGAGAAACTTTTAAATGTTGGTTTTATTTACCCCGTCCCCTTAACGAAATGGGTATCCAATATCATTCCTGTCATGAAGAAACAAGGTACCATTTAAGTATGCATCAATTATCAGGATCTTAACAAAGCCCGTCCTAAGGACACTTAACCCACACCCTTTATTGACTAGATTATCGACAACTACGTTGGGAGTGTCATCCTCTCCTTTATGGATGGCTTTTCTAGCTATAACCATATTGCGATACTCCCCTCCGACCAACACAAAACTTCCTTTATTTGTCCACGGGGAACCTTTGCTTACCACAAACTAGCTTTTGGCCTTAAAAATATTGTAGCTACTTTCTAGCGGGCCATGTCGTATGCTTTCCACAACATTAAACATATCGCGGATCCCTACCTCAATGATTTTCCTGCACATTTGCTTCATTGCGAGGACCACCTAGCACACCCCAGAGCTATCTTTCTTCGATGTCACCATTACAGGATTCGCCTGAACCCACACAAATGCATTTTCTATTTTGAAACCGGTAAACTACTAGGTTTCGTCGTCTCCAAAGAAGGAATATGGGTTGATGTTTCGAAGGTCAAGGCTATTCTTTCACTACCTCCTCCTACAACCCTTACCCAACTTCAAAGTTGTAAGGGAAGGGAAACTTTTTGTGTCGTTTTGTCCGCAATTATGCAGAGGTTACTAAGGGATTCGTACGTTTGTTGCAGAAAGGTGTCCCTTTTCTCTGGGACGACCAAGCCCAATGCTCATTTGACGATCTGAAGCACTCATTGATGAATTCTCTGTTGTTGCACCCCCATACTACACCCGAGATCACCTCATGTACCTCACGACCTCTACCTCCACCATTGGTATGGTTTTGGTCCAAGAAATGAGAAATGACCAAGAACATGACATATATGTTTTGAGTAAGGGCCTTGTTGGCCCCAAAACCCATTATCTACATGTTGAAAAGTTGGCTCTAGCAGTAGTCATCACTATCTAGAGATTTCGTCACTATATTATGCTCCGAAAAACTATATGATTGCGGATTTGAACCCCATGTACCACATTCTCATGCATCAAGTACTTGGGGAAAAGTACTCTCATTAGATTGTCATCCTTTAGGAATTTGACCTCGAATTCGAAAAATCAAAATCTAAAAAATCCTTGGTTTTTGCCGAGTTGATGTGCGATATTTCACGTACTCATGAGGAACTCGATCCCAATGACTCCCTTCTCGACGAGTCATTGTTTCTTATCAGTACATTTGATCCATGGTATGGATATATCACCTTGTATCTCTAGACCCAACGTTTTCTACCTGAACTCTCTCGCGATGATCATCGTCGCATCCATTACCACACATGACATTATATTATTATCAGTGATACTTTATATCATCACGGTGTAAATTCCATCTTACGACGATGTTTGAACCATGATGAAGCCGAACACATTCTCAATGACTGTCACTCTAGAGCATGTGTCAGTCACCACTCTAGGATGGCTACGACCCATAAAATTTTACGTGCTAGATATTTTTGGCCCTCCATTTTTAAAGATTGCATTGAGGCTGTCGAGAAATGTCTTCCTTGTTAGGTTTTCCATCCAAAAAAGTGCTCTCCTCCTGCTCCCATTCACCTAGTCATTGTTGCTATCCCTTTTGCTAAATGGGGCATAGATTTCATGTAGTGTAGCCTCACCTCGACTAGGGGGCATGGTTACATCATTCTCGTTGTCGACTATTTTACCAAGCGGGTTGAGGCTATGCTTACCTTTTCAAATCACGACAAGACTGTCACTCTCTTCGTATTCAATCATATTATTGCTATATTTGGAGTCCCCAAGGCCATAGTCACTGATCATGGTTCGCACTTTGGCAAGCATATGATGGCTGAATTAAGTGCTAAATTAGGATTCCACTGTGAGAATTAGTCTTCCTACTACCCTCAAGCCAATGGTCAAGTTGAAGCTATTAATAAAGTCTTAAAGACCATGATTCAATGAATGGTAGGAAAGCACAAATTGGATTGGCACTTAAAGCTTTTCCCAACCCTATGGGCCTATAGGACCTCTACCAAAACTGCCACGGGCTTTACCACTTTCCAATTAGTTTACAACTTAGAGCCAATGCTACTGATTGAGTGCGAAATTTCATCATTCGAGATCTTACCCAATACCACTATTGAAGAAGAACGTTTTCTGTATCTAGAAAAACTCGACAAGAATGGTCGTGACGACCGCTCTTGCAAATGAAGCTCATAAAAAATGTGTCAAAGTCTAGTACGATAAATCTGTTCGACCTTGAACCTTTTCATAAGGTGACCTAGTTTTGGTTTATGACCAGGATCATGACCAACTGGGGGCATGAAAACAAGAACCTATGTGGCATGGGCCTTATATCGTGAAACAAGTATTGCAAAAAGGGGCCTACGAGCTTATCAATTATGACAGAATACCTCTGAAGGAGCCTCACAATGGGCTCTATCTTAAAAAATACTACGTATAGGGACATCCTAGTGTGGTGTTTTGTACATTTGTACCATATAGTTTGATATGGTTTGGTGTGATTTAGTGTGGTGTGTTTTGAACTTTTGGTGTGAGGATTTTTATCGATGGCTACTTATTTCGCTTTGTGCTCTCATGCATAGATGCCAACATCTTTCCCTGTACATTTTGGATTTGTAGATGGTTCGAGTAGACACACTCAGAACTTAGCTTCTGCAACCTGGACCATCTATTCCTCCACTGACGAGTTAGTGAGTTTAGGTGGAGTATGCCTTTGTCCCACAACCAACAATGTTACAGAATATCACGCTGTAATTGGTTTGTTGACTCTAGATTTTAACCTTGTACAATATTTACTGCAAACATATTTTCAGTAAAAGAACGAAAAATATACCATGGAAAATACAAACATTACACAGAGATTTTTCCCCTGGAAACCCAAACCAGGAAAACCAACATATTCTATTTTCATTCATTTTGTTACATTGTTTACAATACAATATACATATAGGAGCCGACGACATACAKAACCCTAACCCAATGACCTGGATTAGTCAACAACCCTAAATATGTGGCACGTTTACTCGTGCAAAGAATATAACACATACCCAACATTGACCGAGGCTTCCTCCATTGGAATTTCCTATCTGATTGTCTACCTTGATTCCAAACCTGCAGTTTGCTAGCTTAACCGTGTTTACTCCATTTGTGACCCAACTTTGTTATATATGTCCCTGAGGATTCACCTCCTTGAAATATTCTTTGATTACATCGAATACATACACATACCAAGGGAATTTAATGCCACAACTGATTCTTTAGCTAAATATATGTTAAATTGGAATCTCATGCATAGATGAACATTTGAAATCACAAATCATACATTAAAGAATAAAACGTAAACCATCATTCATTATGATATTAAGATATAAGTAATCAAGGTAAAAATCCACACACACACACACACACACACACACACACACACGTGTGTGTGTGTGCATATAGCAAAAGTTTGTCACATTAAGTCCAAAAGTACATAAGGATCAAAATTGGTCTACAAGGCCCATACATCACATGTATCATCTCAAAATTCTTCATGTGGCCTATGTTGTTCATGATAGCAAATTGTATCCCTGGCCACTCTCTGTAGCAGATGACTCATGCTCTCAGGAACACCTACAACATGTCTCTTGAGACGTAAAGGGATATCTCGTAATCACATAGAAGGGACTACCATGGTGATCCCCCTGAGGTTCCTCTCAACATCACAGAGTCCTCTGCCATCATCACCTTGCTCTCAAGAGGTTCCATGGGTCGAGCTATCATTGACAAACTCTCTAGCCACACCGACCCTCTTTATTGAGAAGACAGTTGGGCTAGCTCCTATTCAGGATGAAAAGATTGACCACTTTTCCATCCAAGGCTCGATAATGGGGTGGGAAACCATACAAATATGGGGCTGCAATAATGGTACCCTCTCTAGCAAAAATGACACCAATAATGAACCGTATCCGAATTGTTTTTGTTTCCCTTTCTTGCATCGCGTAATCAGATCCTCCGAATTGGCCAGAACACCTCTGCACCAGTTGAAGAGCCTTAGTTCCATACACTCCACCACATATTCCATTTGAGATTTGGTTATGAAGTGCACAGTTGTGCTTCACGCCAGTTTGACAATAGTGAATGCCATAGTACGCAACAAACGATCTTCTATCTGCTTGATGGAAATTTTATTGCCAGTTTTGTGAGCCCCTGGCCTACAGTACTATGTGATATAACCATCTGTTGTCAAATGTATGCTCTTGGATCCATACAAGGTGACATGCACTCCCCGTTTCGAGAGCCCTGTCAGAAAATAAATGTCCTCTAACTCAATCTCCAAGACATGAGGACACGCCCTAAATAATTGCTATGCCACATCCCACATTGTCATAATGTGCTTAAGAAGCATCAGTTCCTTTCACATATTTTGGACCTTAAAAAACTTTAGCAATCTGTAGCTTCTCAGTGTTACAATGGTGTTCGGATCTCGCAAGGCAGTAACATCATCAACTTCATGTTTCCTTTATTTTCACTTAAGCATGGTCAAATTCCCTACAAACAATGATGAAGATTCATTAGGGAAATTTACCATCCAAAATCAACTCTTTATGCCAAGCAAAAACTAAAAAAAAAAGTTCTTGTTTTGTGCTAGACACTCCCTATTAAGAAGACACAGGGCGTCCCTCTCTTCCTAGCAGTGTTATGAGGGCATCTAAGACGCTCCCTACAACATGTTTTTTTTTGGGGGGGGAGCGTCCCTACTTAGGGCACATTTAAAATCCCAAAGAGGCTCAAAACCCCACAAAAAGCTATAAATGCAAAAATAAGGCCATCAAAAGAAAGGGAATGGATAGGGCACCAACATAGTTTAGACGAGAAGCCAAATGATCAACCGTATCTCTTGAAATCGCCACCTAAAAATCGCTCAGAAAGGGGTAAATTTCTCCAATTTCTCCACACTCTACTTGACAAGGTAAAAATGAGATCCTTTTACTCTCATTTAACTCGTTCATTCTTACCTTGGTTAGGTTGTTTTACATTAAAAATCCCTTAATGAGTTCTTTTCAAAAGTTTTTAATGGGATTTCTGACATTTTTTTCATCTAGATATCGTTTTTCTAGCAAGGATTTATGAATACTAATTTGTACGGTGATCTCTTTTCTCCAAAAAACAATTTTTTACCTTTTCAAGATCTTTAAATGTTGAAAAGTCGTCTTTCGATGTTTGTTTTACCCTGTTTTTGGCTTTGAGAGACTAACTTATGAAAAGGACCCCATTGGAGACTCATTTAAGCTCTTTTTGGACTCCTTAAAATTGAAAATATTATCGAGTGATACTGTTGTCTTTCACGTTCGTTAAAATGAATTAGAAAGCACGTCTGTTGAGTGATAGTTTATCAGTTTTTCGGTCTCATCAAAATACTTACGAAAAAGGAACACCCTGGACATCTTGGTTAGGAGAGTTCTCCTAGGTATTGTTTTATACTTTTCTGGGCTTGGGAGGCTAAAGTTACGCAAAAGTCCATCTAGAGTCTTCTTTCTAAATCTTTTCAGACTCTCTAAATATGAAAATACCATCAAGTTTCCTTTCCCTAGGCTCGTAAAATTACACAAAGAAGGACCCATCTGGTACCGGGCATCTGTTATCCTCCTCAAGCTTGTTAACAAACAAAGAGGTACTCATCAATCATGATGGGGGAAAATTGGGAAGTGGATCAAGTTCTTATATATTAATGGTAATTATTTTTTCACCCTTGAACATGCCACTTGTCTCCGCTTTGGGTCATCCGCTTGTCTCCACGTCATTCCAATCCTATGTGTTGTCGCACTCTTTTGAAGAGAACATTTGGTTTTCGCCACATCTTATTTTGGTTTGTACATTGTCGAGTCAATGTTGGTAAGTCATATGTCTTGTCACCACATGTTCGAGGGAATTCAACCTCTGTTGTTTCATTTATCGTCATCCTCGTGTTAGTTCACACTCATTTGATCCATCATTATTCCTCACTATCCTGCATTTGTTTCATGTTGATGATGGGGGATACATCATGGCCCTCCTTTGACGAGTCTATTTCTGTCGAGTTCAGTACATCATCCGTGAATTAGACTTAGAAACCAGTTAGTACCTTGGGACCTACATGCCTCAATGGTAGGTTTCCTCGCATTCAACAATGGGTTTGCATCATCGACCTATGATCAGATGATTCCACGAGTGTTCGAATTCAACTCATCTATTTACACTCACTGGAGATTACTAGGGGTACCTTGGGAATCATTGTCATCACTGGTGATTTCCCTCGCACTTTAATGGTAGACATCATTGACCAGTAATCAGGTGGGTTCTACCATGTTCGATGTCAACACATTTATTTACATGGGTGGAATTATACCAATTTTTAGGTTGAGACGAAGATCCTGGAACCTTTTTTGGCACCCCCTTCATATATGTGCCTATCTTAGGCTGCGATGGAGATTATGAAGTTCAATCCTTGTACTGATGTATACTATTACAGATATCCACGTTGCATTGGTCTGTGGCCATGTTTTGTCATGTTGTAGCTCCACTGTGTACAATATCGTGGCTACATTATGATCGAGTCATGGAAATATGGATCCACATTATATATTCAGTGGCCATATTATTAGTCAGTACTCTTATGGATTTGTAATGTATTGGTCGACAACCATGCTTTGAGTCCATTTTTTCCAAGCATGGATATGCCTACCTCAGAATGATATATGTATATTGATTAATGATTGCATGCAACTTTCAATAGGTTCTCCTTTTTCAGTCCCTTGATGCAAAAATTTTGCAAAGTGTTACGACCATCATTTTCTCTTATGACCTCACGCTTTGGGGGGCATATGTTATACACCATTTTGTCACAACTAACCAAGTGTCACATTTCTCTTTTTTAAATGTCGCAAGTGTTGCATCTCACTTTGCTAAGTGTCACAATTATGACATCTCACCCCATAAATGTCACAACTGCATTGGAGTATGCTTAATGAGTGCCACGGCCTACATGTCATGCTTTTCTAAGTATTACAACCTCGACACTATGTAAAATGACATGTCATAATCCCTAGTCAAGTTGGAGGAGAAAACCCATCATTTGGATCCCGAAAAACCACTTTTTACCTTGTCTTTTTGGCCTTTGTTTTACTAGGGACGCCCCCTTTCCCATGCATAGGGGGCACCCCCCCTTCTTTCTCAGTTATAGGGGGACATCCAGGACGCCCTGTCTCCCACTCTGGGGGAGCATCCTTGCAGTTAGGGAGGTTTCGACATATCTAGGGGAGTTGTTTCAAGAAGGATTTGGTTTGTTTGGGTTGTTTCACCTGAAATATGGTTTGACCACTTTCCACCCTATGTTGGGAGAAATCCATAACCACGAGGATACAAAAAATCTCAACCTAAAGTACCTAATACTCAACGATACTCCCTAATTAACCTATTGGTTAAGCCTCCCTAGTTCTATATAACCAAACTTTTAATGGTAAAATGGGGGGACTAGGCTAAGCATCAAATTGTCAATCTTAAGAGAAACTATCGAAAGAGAATATCAAGAGAGAAGAATCTTCATTCTTAGGAGAAAAGATCCATGGGTGTGCATTCAAGGACTGAAGAGGAGGCTTGAAGGGGCACCAAAATATATAAGGTTGTATCTCCATGCTTATTAATCAATGAAATTTGGCCTATTTTCCTAAACTATGTTGTTCATTTCTTGTTGTGTATGTTTGCTTGTGTTCAACTTTTCATAAGTAGAGTCTCTATTATTTGACATTAGATAGTAATAGGAGAGAACTTGTTTGATTCTTGCAGATCATCTTCATGAGGGAGATTTGGATTGGAGCTCAACCGTTGGAGCAACGAGGACAAACTTTAGGAATAAGGTGCAAAATCCTTTCCCATTATCTCTCTTAAACTCTCGTACATGAACATATAACACATAATGATGTGAATTTTAGGTACCATTTGTTAGAACTGTCTCAACTGAAGGAAACCCACTTGAGGGGGATTCCACCTATCTACAAGGGGTATTTTCTTACCACGCTTTTGGATCTACATTGTTTCTTGTAATTCCCTTCTTTTCCATGTTTCCAACATACCTTTATGAACTTTTCTGGAGATTTAGATCTTCCTCTAGATTTAGATGTCCCACTTGGGGACTTATTTTTATTTCTTTCCTGGGAGTGTCCTCTTACAAATAAGGCATATGTGCTCTGGATTTCCATGTTTTTCCACCTCATCTCCTTTGACAACAAGGGTGAGACCACATCATCGAAACTCAAAATAGTTGTATTACTGCCTATGGCCACAACCAGACTATGCCATGAGTTTGATAAAGAGAACAATAAACTGATACACTTATCTTCATTAGCAATCTTAATATCAACATAAATAATTGACTTACCATAATATTTAAGGTGTTCAAGTGCTTTTTTACTGAGTCTCCATATTTCATCATTGGTTGTACAACTTCTTCTATAGGAAAAGTTTGTTTACCAGGGACTTATACTGGTACAAAGAACCCAACTTATTCCATAATGCCTTTGTTGTAGCTTCCCTTGACATATTTAATAATATTGAATCTGAGAGACAAAACCAAATTGTGCTCTTTTCCTTTTAATCCAACTTTTTCTAGTCTCGTATTGACATTCCTATAGGTGAAATACCTAGATCTATGACAACCCATTGATCTTTATTTACCAAAAGATATTCCATCTTAAGCTTCCACAACTCAAAACTTTGCCGATTAATTTGTTCAATCTCTATTTTTTAATTGCTTGCCATCTGTTTTCACCACAAGAATTGATACCACAAAGCTCCCACTGTAACAAGGTTTATCACATACTCAAACTAGACCCTTAGCCACAAAGGCGTCCCCCTGAAGCCAATAACTGCTATGATACCAAATGTAGGTTTTAAACCTTTTACAGTAATGCAATGCACACATATATTTAACACATAAAAGAAAACAATTGCAATCACACATATACACAGAGATTTACCCTGGAAACTCAACCAAGAAAACCAACATGTTTTAGAGTCGCACCTCTAATTCTATTACTATCCAACTTCATTGTCTATAATACAATATATAGGATCTCATGGCATCCAAAAAAACCCTAATCCATTGACCTAGATTAGATTACAACCTTAATTCCTTAATCGAAATTAGAAGACCATGGGTTGAAATACCATGTGCCACTAAACTGCCAAAGGCAAAAAACTGCCCCCACCAAAGGCGAAATACTGCCCAAATATTTTACAAATAAACCCCCAAAAATCATAAGTAATGCAAAGAACATAACACATACCCAACAAGATGGAAATTCTATACAAACCCTCCATCCTATGCGATTGCGATTATTGGCAGGTCTTTGGCGAAGACAAACGAGTGGAACGTTTCCTTCATGGTGAAGGAGATTTTGTTGACAATAAGGTTGATTGGGGTGGCCTAGTTGATATTTGGAAGTTGAGGACCTGAATCAAAACAATAAATCCCCACAAGGTTTGGTGCCTTTAGAACAACATATCGACAGACATGATGGGCACAAACAAGAAACCAAATGGGATCAACACGAGGATTATGTGAAAATCAACATTAGTAATAATGACAGTCCAAGACTATTGAAAGTAGAAAAAGGAGCTTCCATTGTTGGGTTGCTATATTCTCTGTAGTGAAAGTCTAGTCGAGGTGGATCGACAAGAAGTGAAATTCGAGTCGAGGTGGATTGAATAGAAGATAAGCGAACAAGAAAGTCAAAGTTGAAGTGATCAATAACAAGTTGAATAGGTCAATTGACAAGAGATCGTGTGACAATCGATTGAATACCAACTGGAGGTCGACTGGTAATCCGAGTGGTAGTCGATTGTAATAGAATCTTGAGATTCACGGGATTTGTAGCCAATGATCTGCATGGATCTGTAACCATTTTTTGGTGCCATTATTTAGGGTTTTTCCTACTGTAAAGCCTATAAATAAGGCATGTTGTATTCATATTAAGTTGATCTTCATGCTAGTATTTAGAAGTAGGTTTCTAGTCATGAATATGTAAGCTGAATTGGCTACATGGTTGTCCTTGTGTAAAGAAAGAGGGTATGATGTCGATTGTGTCTTAGGTGTGGACCAAGGTTAGGCATGTAACCTTTTTATTTTGAATGAATAAAACAACAAGAAAGCATGACACTAAAGGAATGTTAATTTTCCCGTTTGGGTTTCCAGGGTAAAATCTATGTGTATTGTGTGTTCCATTTGTCATTTCCTTTTATAGCTTAAATCTTTCTTCCTCTCTTTTGTTAGGCTTAGTGTGGAAAGAATATTTTCCTAACATGTAGTATCAGAACTTGGTTTAACAACCTTGGATCTAAGCTAAAACCTTGTTCTACTAAGAGTCAAAAGTCAAATATCTTTAAAGGTGTGCTTAAAGAATGACAAGTACCTCGAGAATAGAGATCGAAAAATTCAATGGCCAAAATTTTGAGCTTTGGAAGCTTAAAATTAAAGATCTCCATGTAGATCGAGAATAATGGGCAACAGTCTATCCTAGTACCATTTTGACAGATATGTTTAAGGAATAATGGGAGAAACTCGAAATAAGGGCAAGGAGTACGATTTGATTGTGTCTTGCGGATTTGGTGATGTTGAATGTCTCATGTGAAGACTCAGCCACGAAATTGTGGGACAAGTTGGGAATTTTGTACCAGTCAAAATTCATATTAAATAAGTTGTTCCTTAGAAAGAAGTTGTATCTTCTAAGGATGAGTGATGGTAGTTTAGTAACCGAGCATTTAACTACGTTTAATACCATAATAAGCCAGTTATCGTCTGTAGATATCAAAATCACTGAGGAGGAGAAATGTATTAGCCTATTATGTTCTTTTCTAGACACTTGGGATAAATTATTCATGGCTATAGGGAGTAATTCAACCACATTAGCGCTAGAAGACGTGGTTGCATCTCTACTGTCAGAAGAAATGAGAAGTAATAACATGGAAGGATCGACCAAAGATGCATTAGTGATGAGAGGTCGACCGGTTGACAAAGATAAATGAAAATTCTTCGGTAGAAAGTCTAAATTGAAGGGTAGATCTAAATCCTTAGTTTAGTCGACAAGCAGATGTTGGAAATGCAATAAAAAAGGGAATTATGAAAGGGACTACAAGTCGAAGGTAATGGAGTCAGTACAAGATCTGATGAGAAGCAGTTGAATGAGAGAAAGATTGCTCCATATAAGGGAGGTAATGTGTATCAGGCGTTGACTAGTACACAGTCGGATCACGATGTTTGGTTGATCGACTCAAGAGCATCCTATCATATGACACCACATAGATAATGGTTCTACAAATATGAATGATATGAAGGAGGAGATGTGTTCTTGGGGGATGACTCGACAACCAAAATTTTTGGACAGGGAAGAGTCTAACTGATACTATAATATAGGAAGAGTAAAACCCTTCCAAGTGTGCTACATATT
Organism: Picea mariana; assembly: GCA_032191745.1. Lineage (NCBI taxonomy): Eukaryota > Viridiplantae > Streptophyta > Pinopsida > Pinales > Pinaceae > Picea > Picea mariana. The sequence goes on from JASDQU010736863.1 coordinate 202,562, forward strand.
CCATGTTTGGTTAGAAACCTGATATTTGTCAGTAAAATGAGTGATGCAGGAGTGCACACTCTATTTAAGAAGGATACATGAAAAATGGTTAGAGGTGTGATGGTCTTAATGAAAGGAGTTCAGATTGAAACCCCATACAAGTTCTTAGGGAATGTCAACTCGACTGGATGCAACAATAATGTTGTTCCTGTTGGCAGGGATTGCAGTTTGTACAGTTTACGCAGGACTTGGTTTTTTCATTAATGTCAAACTTTAAATCGCCAAAAGGGGAGTTTGTTGGTCAGCTTGCACAGGCACGGTGGTTCCTAATTCGGAGATCAACATGCCTCTCGATATACCGAAACGTGAAACTGCGAAGAACCCAGGAGGTGAGATTTTGGTTATAACTCGAGGTCACATGTGAAACGAGCTTTGGAAGAGGAGTCAATACCCTTAGCTTGAATTTCAGAGATTGTTAATTTACTTCGAGAGTTTCTATTTTGGGATTCTGGGAGTTTCTATTTCAGGATTTTTGCATGGTAAGCAAAAACTTCAACATCACGAAGTCTCGAATGCCGAAATACCAAAAGGGACACATGTCACATGATTCCAGGAGTTTCTATTTCGGGATTTTCACATGGTAAGCAAAAACTTCAACATCACGAAGTCTCAAATGCCGAAATGCCTAAACCACGATAGCCATCCATCTTGATGAATGATTAAGTCATATCCGTTGGATTAAACATTGGAGGAGTGATATAAGAGTTGTATATGACTGTTGATCTGTCCTCGAGAAGTTAATGAGAACCGTCCGATCTATGTCCACCAGATCAAATGTGAAGCTGTCAGATCATTTCGGGGTTTCGTAACTTGAAGTGTCAAGACTCTTCAACACAAAATTGTCGAATTACCGAAATGCAAAATGCATTTTGATTAACCTGTGGTCACGGCCAATGGACATATGGGTTAGCACAAGTGGTTTGCCAAAGCGCTCAAGGGTTATTCCATGCTGAAAAGTCAAAACAGATGTATGTTCATCGAACGGTGCTGGTTAAATATTTAAATTAATCATGTGTATATTGTTTGTCTCGATGCCTTGGCCAATAAGAATTACTATAAGGAAGTTATTCAGTTATTGTAACTGATTCTTTGAAGCTCGAGGGTTCGATTGTACGCGCTGATGATACAGGAAGATGAATAAAGTGATTGTGGCAAGAAAAAGGGAGAGAGAGGATTATGGGAAATACATGGCTCTGTAAAATTTGAGGAAGAGAAAATACAGAGGAGGGAAGACACATACACATATTAATAAATCTAAGTGGTCTGGTCAAGAATGAATTGTGATATGAATATAAAAATAGAGAGGATTTGAATGCTTAATCTTTGACAGAGAAGATAAAGAGTTGGTTTGCAGGTTCTTAGTGACAGAGAATGATTTTAGGGTGGTAGGGAGGAGCAAGGGGAGACTGTAAAAGTCTCCTGTACAAGTTGGTGCTTGTACATTTGGGAGTTGTAGCTTCCATTTAGTAGGTGCTGAAGAAACAGAGGTAACAACCTCATCTGGGTTGTAGCTCAGATAAAATAAGAATGTAAAGAGGAGTTGGAGCTTGCCTTTCATTCATAAGAAGAAGAGGTTTTTCCCTTTTGGGTTTCCTCATGAAAAATCACTCTGTCACTGTTTCATTTATGTGATTGTATATTTATTGGTTAAATGTATTACTGCAAGTTAAATGTTAAAGACATGATTTATTGATTAATAAGTAATCTTCTTATAAAATGAAAGAAATTTTATACAACTGATTCACCCCCCCCCTCTCAGTTGACTTATCCTATTCAACAGTTCTTGAAGTCAACTCGACTTCGACTCAGGCTAAGTCAATTCAAACCAACTCGAGAAGTCTTCTTCAAGTCGACCCGACCATGCTATGGCACAGGAGGATGGGACACATGGGAGAAAAGGGACTTTGAGTTATGTTCAATAAAGGTAGGTCGAAGATTTTCCTGAATGTAATTTAGAAGTTGATTTTTTTGAACATTGTATATATGGAAAACAAAGTCAGGTGAGGTTCCCATCTGGAGTGACAAGGGCAAAGGGGATTCTAGAATTGGTTCATAATGATGTGTTTGGCCCTATTTCAATGCCTTCGCTTGGTGGATCCCTATATTGTGTCTCCTTCATAGATAATTTTTCCAGGAAAACATGGATATATATCCTGAGAAAGAAATCATAGGTTTTCAAGAAATTCAAGGAGTTTAAGTCTCTTGTGGAAAACTAGACATATAAGAATATTAAGGTGGTGAGAACTGAATTATGTGAAAAATATTTTTAGTAGTTCTGCAAGTAGTGTGGCATTGCACTCCAAAATTTCACACCATATACCCCACAATAAAATGGAGTTATCGAGAGAATGAATAGAACATCGATGGACAAGGCAAGGAGCATGCTCAGTGGTGTTGGGATCGCACAAGAATTATGGGCAGATGTAGTCGACACTACAAAATATCTGGTAAATATGTCTCCTTCATCAATGAATTTGGCTATGATGCATTTGTTCATGTTCCCAAAGAAAAGAGTAGAAAGCTTAACAAGAAGGTAGGAAAGTGTATTTTCATTGGATACAAAGAAGGAATGAAAGGATATAAGCTTTGGGATCGTGCATAAAGGAAAATGGTGTATAGTTGAGATTTGGTCTTCAGGGGAATCAGAAGGAAGTCTGAGTCTGAAGTAGTTCAAATAGAGAATAATCCAAAGAAGGTGAGGTTTGAACTGAGGAACAAAGAAGAAGAAGATTTATATGAGTCGACTGAATCAGATGAAGAGGTGGAACAAGAGACCCCGATAGTAAGGAGGTATGAAAGAGTAAGAAAACCAATCGAAAGGTATAGTCTGCCTGAATCTCATTCCGCATTTGTGTTAGCTACTACTGAGAAGAAGCCCGAGTCGACCAGGGAGGCAATCAACTCAATAAAGGGTAAACTTTGGAAGGACACCATGGTCGAAGAAATGGAATCCTTGCATAAGAATGAGACATGAGATTTAGTTGACTTACTTAATGGAATAAATCTTGTCAATAGAAAGTGGGTATTCAAGAAGAAATGAATGTAGCAGGTCAAGTCGAGAAATTCAAAGCTCAATTGGTAGCTAAAGTTTACTCCCAAGTCAAAGGAGTCAACTTTGGTGATATTTTTTCCCTGTTGCAAAATTAACATCCATTAGAGTACTAATGTCTCTCGTTGCAGAATTTGATCTCGAGATAGAGAAAATTGTTGTAAAGACAACATTCTTGCATGGGGACCTAGAAGAAGAAATCTACATGAAACAACCCAAAGGGTTTTTAAAGGGAAAGAAAGAGCTAGTGTGCAAACTGAAGAGATCCCTTTATGGTCTAAAAATATCACCAAGGATGTGGTATCAAAATTTCAACACATCCATCCTTAGTTTGGGATTTGTGAGAAGCAAAATTGAACTTTATATATTCTAAGGAAGAAGGTGGGCATTTCATATATGTAGCCTTGTATGTCGATGTCATATTGTTGATCAGAAACAACATGGAGGCAATAAAGGAGGTGAAGAAGCAACTATCCTCTAAATAAGACATGAAGGATCTCAATGCAACAAAATTCATTATGGGAATGGAGATCAAGAGAGATGGAGTCGATAGAAAGCTCTGGTTGAATCAAAAGAAGTATATTCAAACAATTTTGAAGCATTTCAGCATGCAAGATTGCAAAACTGTAAAGGTGCCAATTCCTATGGGAGCAACGCTAGTTGCTTAACAATATCCAAATACACTGGAATAAATAGAGCACATGGCATGTGTTCCATATGCAAGTGTTGTTGGTAGTCTAATGTATGCGATGGCCTGCACTCTAACAAACATTGCCCATGAAGTGGGAGTGTTGACTAGATACATGTCGACACCTAGAAAGGAGCACTCGGCAACTGTCAAGAGAGTTTTCAAGTATTTCAGTGGCACAAAATATTATGATATATGCTACCAAGGGTTACCTGGAAATGGCACTAACATAGATGTACATGGATTTTTTGACACTGACTAGGCTAGAGATCTGGATCGACAAAGGTTGACCAATGGATATGTGTTCAAGATGTTCGGTGGAGCAATCAACTGGAAGAGTAAGCGATAGGTGGTCATATCCTTGTCAATGACAAAATCTAGATACATGGAAGCCACTCATGGAAGTAAGGAAGCAATATGATTGCAATGATTGTGTTCAAGGATCGGGTTTGGGCAGAGAGCTATGAAGATAAATTGTAATATTCAAAGCACAATATTTCTGTCTAAGAACCTAGATTATCATTCTAAGACTAAGCATATTGATGTACAATATCATTTCGTGTGAGACATGGTGGAAAGTAACAAGGTGTCGCTAGAGAAAGTAGACACGTTGGAAAACATAGTAGACTCTTTGACCATGTCTGTGAGTGTTGTGAAGTTCTCTTGGTGTAGAGAGGCCATGGGTATTGTTACCTTGGGTATGTGAAAAACGTTTAGGAAACTCCTAGTTGAACAAAGAAGACAACAAGTGGGAGAATGTTGGGTTGTTATATTCTTACAAAGAA